>CM046454.1:13905692-14238173 GCA_025506515.1 Flaveria trinervia | reverse complement strand
AGTTTGATTGAATAGCATTTGTGTTTTGCAAGAAACGGTTATAGAGATTGAATTTTCTGTGTTTTCTGGTCCCAATCATCCTGGATTTTTCTCTTGGTTTTCATTGAGTCTGTTGTGGTCTTTATAAAACGTTTAAAAGGTTGAACTAAATTGTATTTGGACTCAAAATGAATACTCCTTCCAATGATCCTCACAATACTGGTTCCTCAACCAAGCCTCAATGCTGGTTAGGAATGAGTATAACATATGGCAACGACGAAGCTCCATCACCTGTCTGTTAACAGCGCAGGTTGTTGGACATCAGTGGTACATGGTCCACACAAGCCTATGTGTGAATAACCCAGAAACCAATCAAATGGTTCCGAAGAGGAGGGAGCAATACTCAGATGAGGATAAGAAGTTGTTTGAGATTGATGCAAAAGCCCATGAAATTCTGGCCATGGCACTGCCTAATGAAATCTATTCTAGGCTAATGCATCATGAAACTGCCCATGACCTCTGGAATGCCTTGAAAGAATATTGGAGGAACAGATGAGGTCTTGGCAAATAATAGAGAATCCTTGCCCAACAATATGAGACATTCTCTCATAGGAAGGGTGAGACACTGACTCAACAGTTCGAGCGGTTCTCTTGTTTGATCTCTGAATTAAAAATGGTCAAACATGAGTACACCAATAGCCAGATGAATAACAGATTTCTCAGATCACTGCCTAAGAGATGAGACACATATACTATTGTCCTACGCTCCAGTGCAACTTTGGACAAACTATCTCTCACCCAACTCCATGGGAAATTGCTCACATTTGAGAGAGAGGATAAACAGAAACGAAAACTGTCTTCATCTGGAAAGCTCACTGAAGACTTTGTACCAGGAACACTGCCTTGGTTGGTCATGAGTTAGAATATGCTCATCTGAATGCCAGTATGATGAGCATATGACTTCTCTTCAAACACTTCTGATTCTGCATTTAATGAGTGTTGATAGTCAGTTTACTGGATGTAATAATGACAATCTATGCGTCATCATGGATGATCTCAAGGGGATTGCTGATGATGACTTAGAAGAGATGGATATTTTGAGCCAAATGGCCTTGATAAATATCAGATCTCAGAAGTTCTACAAAAGAACTGGAAGAAAGTTCCCAGGACTCTCTGGCAAAACCAAAGTTGGTTTTGACAAGAGTAAGTTGAAGTGTCACAATGCCACAGGCTGGACACTTTGCTAGAGAATGCAGATCATCTGGATCTAAATTCCTCTGCACTTTTGTGACTTTCCCTGGCAATAGTCAACAACACAGAGGGCAACATCCTGTCAATCTAGTCATCATTCTCAACCACAATCTCCTGTATATTTGTTCCTCAGGGTCAAATGCCATATCCTTACCCTTGTTATTACATGCCACAGTCAAATCAAGTTCAACGTCCTATAGTACCACAACCTCATGCACTACCAGAACCTCAACCATCTCAATCTCATCAACCTCCTCAACCTCAACAACACAGCTTCTTCACCCCTGGAGGTGTTGACTGGAGCAGTTTACCGGATGACATGTCTGGTCATGAACAACTGTTCACAGGTGCTGGTCAACATGGTGGTGACAGCCCTTTTGGGAATCTGGCTCTCATGGCCTGGAGTCTACTGGGTTCCTGCTCAAATGCATCATCTTCATAGGTAACTCAGGTATCTTCAGAGGCTAAAGCCAAGTATGTTCTGAATCATGCATTGCTGCTTTTGTCTCCATTAGAAAGGCAAATGTAGCATTAATAAATCAAAAACTTGAGCTTGAGAAAACCATTCAAAAGAAAAGCTGAGTTTGAGTCTGCTCTTAATAGTAAAATATGAGATTTATAAGCTTAAATGCCAACTAAATGATGAAAAGCTAAGCTAGAAGGTTATTCTGGATGACCCGTGAGTCTCAAAGAAACCCTTGCAGTCACCCAGGTAGAGTGTGATCGATGGGTACAATCATGCAAAGGTTTTGAAATGCTTCTTAGTAAGCAATCTGCTTCCAATGTGAGTTTGGTAGTGGTTACAATCACACTACCCTCCTACAGATTTTGCTTCAAGAGCAGAAGTGAAATCTGATGAGAAAGCAATAACCAATCCACCTCTTCATGTGATTCACTTTTTGATAGAGCATCATCAAAAGTTGAAGTCAGCACTAAGCCCTCTCATAACCCATCCTGATATTGATGGTTCTACTGCTACAACTACTCACATGATAAAAGAGATATCAACTCTGAGTTATTTCTGAAAGTCCGAAAGGACTGAGAGCAAGATTTAACACCTGAAGTTCAAACTCCAACTACATGACAGCACTGAAGAGAAGACAACTGTCAGTAGAAAGAGTTTGAAGACTACTAAAGAGGAAGTCAAGAAAGCAAATATGCTTCCAAAGTACTGAAGAGCACGTCTTCAGTAGTTTCATCCTCTTTAGTTATGATCATCATAAATGAAGAAAACCATGTGAAGTATGTGGTTTGTTCATCTATTACAGATGATTGTGGTACAAAAGGGGATCCAAACTCAAACATAAAGAAGAAATTCAAGAGAAAATGGCTAAAATGAAAACTAAGTTGGAGCCACATTTGTACCCAGCACATCAAATCCTGTAACCCTCAAGTCCAAACGAATTCCAAAAGGAAGGGTTAAACAGGTAACAGCTGAGATTGCTCAAAAGAAGAAGGTGCAACATAGGAACTTATCAACCTCCAATGCCAATGGTCTGAAGAGCTGAAAGCCTTATCCAAAATCAGACACAGCTGGTTATGATGGTTCCACATCTATTGGGAAGAGTTAACCATTAGATGTTCCTATGTTGAAACCACAGAAAAGGGGGTCCCAAGCCAAAGGATTCCTTTTCTTCACCAGCTTCTTCCTCTCAGGCTGTCGTTTCCAACAAACATTAATTTACCATCTGTTGATGAGAACAGGCCCAAGACCAAAAAGTTTGGGTCTCAAATCTAACTAATTTGTTGTATTTTGCAGGGTCTTCACATACCTCAGAGGCATCTGGTATGTAGACAGTGGGATCCATGCATATGACAGGAAACATCACTTCTTAATGACTACTCTCAAGGAAGGAAGGGGTTTGTGTCATTTGCAATGTGCAAGGGTTACATCATTGGCAAAGGCTTTGTTTCCATGGGGAAATAAAGTTTGATGATGTTAACCATGTGGAAAATCTCAAGTACAACCTCTTGAGTGTCATTCAATGTGTGACAAAGCCATGTTCTCTTTTCACCAGTCAGAACTGTCGGATTCTGTCATCCAAAGTTCTAAGTTTGATTGATAAGGTGCTGGATGAACACACTCTCCTAAAGGCCAACGGACAGGAATAGTGTATGCCTTAGATCTTTCCAAGAAAATAGATCTCAAAGGCCATCCTTGCCTATTTCCAAGGCTTCCCCCCAAGAATCTAGTCTATGGCTTAAGGCTGGGTCATGTTAATCTCAAAAACATGAATCAGCTGATAAACCATGGTTTAGTAAAGGGACTGCCTATGAAGGAGTTCAGTGTGAAGATAACTGCACTGCTTGTCTAAAAGAAAACGCACAAAGCTTCATTTCCCTCCATAGAAGAACCTAAGTCCACTGCCTGCTACAGCTTCTTCACATGGATCTCTTTGGTCCTGTGAAGTGATGAGTATGGCTAAGAAGAAATACTGTCTGTAATTGTGGATGATTACGCCAGATTTGTATGGCTTTCTTCTTTGCATTCAAAGGATGAGGCTGCACAGTCCATTATGAACTTTGTGTTACACGTTGAGAAGTCAGTATTCCCTACCAGTTAGTGTGTGAGGATGATGAATGGTACTGATTCAAAACCACACACTTGATGAGTTCTACTTATCAAAGGAATCAAGAGGCAGTATAGCATCCCAAGACTCCTGAGCAAAATGAGTAGTGGAGAGAAAGAACAGGACCCTTATTGAAGCTGCAAGGTCCATGTTGGCTGACTCTGGACTGCCAATGACTTTTTGGGCTGAAGCTGTCAATACAGCTTGCTATGTACATAATAGAGTTCTAGTAATCAGAGGTTGATGAAGACTCCATATGAAGTTCTTCATCATTTGGCCCCCTCTAATTTCATTCTTCAAAGCATTTGGGTGTCCTTGTTTCATTCTCAACACACACGGGATCAACTCCAAAATTTGATCCTAAGGTGGATGCAGGGTACTTTGTTGGTTATTCATCCACTTGCAAAGCATACAGAGTCTCAACTGCAGAACAAGAGGTGTTTGAAGAGACTCTACTGTTAAGTTTAATGAATCTCCTAAGGACAAGATTCCACAAAGCCCTGTGGAGCTATTTGATTTGGACATACTGCAATATGTTCCTTATCAAACTCCCTGCTGTTGCTCCTGTCAACAGTTCACCACCTGTGGTACTGCTGGTGCTGATGATGATGATGATACACAAACAATACTCACCTCTTCAGGTTTAGTGATCAACTGCCTGATTCAGCAAGACCTGATGTTCCTGTAGCTCCAGTAGCACCATCCACAACAAATGCTGATGAGATTTCTTCAATTCACTTCCTTTGAATTACCATCCACTGATTGTTTCAAGGAAATGATTCACCATCACCATCTATTGCCTCTGAACCTGCTACAAACACTTGCAACATCTCTCATTGTGTATCAGATCTGAAGAATCACCCTATGTCTCAAATCCTTGGTATATCACTGCTGGCGTATCAACAAGAGTCAATGTCAAATTTTCTGCTTCTATGCTCTCTTCATCAGTCAGCAAAAGCCAAAGAATTATCACATTGCTTTAAAGACAATGATGGGTTGATGCCATTGCAAGCATGCTTCTTCTTCAGTTCAAGAAACATCAAGTGTTGGGAACTGTTCCTCTACCTCCAGGTAAGTGTGCAATATGCACTAAATGGGTGTTTAGGAAAAACTGATGAAAATGGGCTCATTGTTAGAACAAGGCCAGACTGGTTGTTCAGGGTTTTGCACAAGAAGAAGGTAGTTGTTATGATGAAACATTTGCCCCCTGTAGCCAGATGGAAGCAATTCGACTGTTTTTAGCTTATGCTGCTTATCAAAAACTTAAAGTTTTTTCAAATGGATGTCAAAGTGCTTTTTTGTATGGGAAAATTAAAGAAGAGGTTTATGTATGTCAACCACCAGGCTTTGAGGACAATAAAGATCCTAATTGGGTGTATAAGCTTGATAAGGCTCTTTATGGGTTGAAACAAGCTCCTAGAGCCTGTATGAGACATTATCAAACTTTCTTCTGGAAAATGATTTCACTAGAGGCTCCATTTATAAGACTTTATTCATTAAGAAGCTGGGCATATAATCTACTTGTCTCAAATTTATGTTGATGATATTATTTTTGCATCCTCTGATCCTCATTTGTGTGATGCCTTTACCAAGTTGATGCAACATAAGTGTGAAATGAGTCCATGGGAGAATTACTGTTCTTTCTGGTTTGACATCAAACAAAAGCTATGGAATTTTCATTCATCAGTCCAAATACACAAAAGATCTTTTGGAAAAGTTTTATTTACAAAACTGTAAGCCCTGTTTCTACCCCCATGTGCACACCACAACAACTGGATACAGATCAGAAAGTAAAGTGGTTTGATGAAACACTTTACAGATGTTGATTGGGTCCTTGATGTATTTACCATCTTCTAGACCAGATATTATGTTTGCTACATGGTTTTGTGCTAGATTTTCAGGCTGCACCTAAAGAGTCTCATCTGATTGCAGTCAAGAGGATCTTTAGATATTTGCAAGGTACACAATCTCTAGGTTTATGGTATTCCACTGGGCACTCTTGTAATTAGTTTGCTTTCTCTGATAGTGACTATGTAGGGTGTAAGTTGACCAGAAATCACTTCTGGTGGATTCATTCCTAGGCAACTTTTTGATTTCTTGGCCGAGTAAGAACAAACATCTGTTGCTACATCCACTGCTGAAGCCGAGTACATTGCTGCTGCAAGTTGTACATCCCAAGTACTCTAGCTTCAGAATCAACTTTTGGACTATGAATTACAGAAACTAAGACTCCTTATTAATGGATATTGCTTCAGCTCTTTGCATTGTCAAAAATCCCAGTCCAACACTCTAGGACCAAACATAGAGATTAGACATCATTTTATAAGAGATTGTTTTGAAAAGGTCTAATTAATCCTATGTTTGTGCCTAGTGCTGATGAGCTTGTAGACTTTTTACTAAGCCTTTGGATAGTTCAACTTTCCACAACCTGGTGTTAGGCTTGGTATGCTGCAGCTAGAATAAGTGACAACTACTGATGATCTCAGTAATAAGTACTGGTGATCATTGGTAACCATGTCACATATAAGTACTGATGATTCTTTCACCCTCAGTAGTTTTTCATAACTACTGAAGGCTAAATGCCTCACAAGTACTGAAGTACTTTATCTGTTCTAAACTACTGATGTAGTTACAACTACTGAAATCAGTACAAACAGATAAGTACTGACGTCCTATGAAACACCTGAAAAGCAGATGCAAAGTCTGATGAGTAAGTGTGGAGGACAGTATGAAACAGCTGAAAAGCTAAGAATTGACGAAAACACTGATGAGTAATTTCTCTTCAGTTGTTTCTACAACTGCTGTTTCAAAACAACTGAAGCCAAAACCATGTCTTCAGTAGTTTACAACTACTGAAGACTAACACCAAGTCTTCAGCTGTGGACACCAAAACTGCTGACAAAACCACTGTCTTCAGTAGTTTCACACTACTGATGACTATACCAAGTCTTCAGCTATTTCATCACCTGAAGTCAAACTGTCTCAGTAGTTTTAATACTACTGATGACTAATCAGAGACTTCAGTTGTTTCAACGTCTGATGGTTAATACCACGTCATCAGTATTTCAACAACTGATGACTCACACACCAAAACCTTCAGTCGTTTTCTAACCGACCCTTTAAATTCCTTATCCTACCTTCAGAGTTTTTATCTTCTCTTCTCAAACCTAACGTTCAAAAACTCTCTACCCTCTCTTCATCAATGGCGACCATGCAACTAAAACCGACAAAACTGTGTCGCACATCTCACCAAATCGCCATACTGGACCAAGTTTCACACGCCATTGATTTAATGGTTCAATCACCCTACAAAACGGCATTTCTGGTCAATCCCACCATTATGCGCATCCCGTAACCAATTCTGGACAAACGTCACTTTGGTCTCTAAGGAGAACGACACAGAGTCTCTTCAATCGTTTGTCCATGGCCAAAAAGTGGTCATCACTCCAGACACTCTTCGTAAAAACCCTTAATCTGGATGATGCCACTTTCCCAACTGGTTATCCAAAGGCACAACAGATCAATCATTGCCCACCATGGATACCAGGGTGACTTGAGTGCATACTACCTTACTGAAAAACATTCCCGGATGCCGAACGTCTCAATTTCATATGGTAAATGTATGCCTTGCATCCAAGACTTCATCATGGGATCAAATGTCCACAAGGTGGCAACAGGTAATGTACTCCATCCTTGAGCAACAACCTTTAAATTTTGCTGAAATACTATTTTTAGAGCTCAAGGATATGGCCCAAAACAAACTGCTAACCGTTGGATATTATATCCTCGGTTCATAATGGCCATAATTGAAACCAGCTTCAAGCTGGGGGACTTGTTGGCCTGGGAGTCCCTGCTATGGCTGTATTGCCTGAAGTATACTCCCGGCACAACTCTGACCAATCACTCAAAATGGCTGCCAAGCTGCGAAAACCCACGCAGCTGGAACCCACAACCACCACCTCCAAATCAAAAGTCCCCACCAAACCCACTAAAAAGAAGACCAAAAGGCTACTCAGGGAATGAGTCCCCTGAGGATGCCCCTGCAACACAAACGCAGCTATATCCACTGGTTATAACCCCCTAGTGGATATAAGGACTCTCCCAGCCACAGCCACTCAGATTCCTCTCAAAAGGAGCCTGCAGCAACCACAGAATGGGTACCCACACATCTGGGATCTTCCTCATTTGAGGAGATTGCCATTGAAGAGCACCATTCTCCCAGGTGCACACTGCTTTTACCCATCTCCCCATGCAACCGCCCCCAAAGTCCCCCTTATCATTGCAAACGTGCTGACTCAGCTGCATGCCTCTCCTCCTCCCCAACAACCACCAACAAAGGGGAGAACCACAGCTATTGAGGATGAGGATCACCATGCTTCTGACAACCCACAGCACCGGGGTTTACACGTTCTATCTCCTGGTGTGGATATTGGATTAGAACATCTAGTGAGGCTGCCACCTCTTCTGAATCAGCACTGATCAGAATGAGGCTGGTAACATAGCTAAGACCTCACTAGAGGCAACAGCTGATGAAGGACATAGTCCTGAGGCTGGAAGTCCCTAGTTCCAAGAAAAGGGGCACATGCTAAAACTGGTCTACACCCAGTGCATGTACATCCTGCTACAAGCAGGAGGTCAGGTGATTCAGCATCTGCTGATGATGACCTGGGCTTCTTTTATGATGTTCTGGCCCAGAACACAATTCTTGAGGAAGAAGTCAGTAGACTACAAAGACTACTTGACCAATTCTCTCAAGAAGCAAGTCCATCTGCCACCAACATAAACCCACAGATGGCACCTTCACCTGAAGGTCTCCCATACACTCAGCCACTCAAAACTTCCAAGCCACCAGCTTCTGTTTCTGGCACTGCTTCTCAGGGACAGAACCCCTCTGAGCAAACAGTTGCTATCTTTCAGCAAACTCTACCTCTCATCACCCCAATGATCACAGACATTGTGATCAAAACCATGGATGAGAGGCTTCCCTCAATCATACAACCCCTGGTGGAGGAGATTGTGAGCACAAGGCTTTCTGCTACTCAAACCCTTGCAACCAATGCAACCAAAAAGGGGGAGAGTCAGTTAGTGAAAGCAAAGAGGGAGCGCAAACTGAAAGAAAAGGAAACTGATAAGGAAGAGGAGTCTGTGAAGGGAACCAAAAATGATCAAGTGAGTGAAAGTCACAAAGACTTTCACGTCACATATAAGAAGAGGAAGGGTGAAGGAAAGGAAAAAGTGCTCCAACTCGATGAGATGATCAAAATGGCAGATGCTACTCATAGTAAATCAATGGATGCCATTATTGATCAACTCTATAGACAAGGGTTCGATACTGCACAACTTGATTCAGAGATCAGGAGACTTGAAGTTGAAGAAATTAACTCAAGATGGGCAAGTTATGATGCATTAGAAAGAGAGATACTAGAGATCATGATCAGATTCATTGCAAAATATCTTGGGAGATCATTGATCGAGATTAAATCATGGACCAGGGACAATATCTTGGCCATAACCTCCAAGATCTGTTCGTCTGAGGCATACACTAAGGGGTTAGTAGTCGAAGCTTTGAATGAAGCAGGAGCAGGGAGCAGGACTGAGCTAGCCAAATACTCAAAAGCACACTCACCTCCAAAATGCTAGCTCAGCCTGTCAACATTCCCTCTCCAAAACAACCACAATCACAACCCACAAAACCAACTCCCTTACCCTCTAAACCAACAGCCGATGATGCACCTAAGAAGAAGAAGAGAAGGGTGTTGAGGCTAGAAGAAGAAGAAGAGGATGATGTGGAAGAAGATAGGCTGCCTCTGTCTGCAGTCCTAACATTGGCTAAAGCCAAACCCATGCCCATCACTCCCACCTCACAGATGGAAGCTGTGAGAGTAAAGATTGAAGAAGAACAGCAGCAAAGGCTTCATGATGATGAAATGTTGAAAAGCATCGACAAAACTTATGCTGCTTCGTCATCAATAATAAGTATGAAGAAGGAAGCTCTGAGGTTGTACACCCTTGCCAACACATTTCAATATCAGAAGGAAAAGGTGAGAGTATGGCCTGATCCTAGGGTGGCTCACAGGATTGTAAAGAAAGACATTCCTTCGAGATACAAGGGCCAAGTAAAAAGGATCGTAGATGAAGAGATCACAGTGGTCCTTGTAGTATCACCCTGGGAGATTGTAGAAGATTTCAAGAAGGCCTATGAGACTAAACAGCCACCCCAAAAGATGTTAGAGAACAGAATTATTAAAAAGGGGTTAGTCTACAAGAGGCTTGAGAACTTCAAACAAAATGAGCTCAGTCTGTTACTTGAAGGGACTCATCCTGATGAGTTTGCATACAGACAGATTACAACAGTTGAGCTCAAAAATGGTAAACAGGCCAAGTACATCTCAGAGCTGTATGGGCGTGAAGGATTGTTTGATGGTGAAGCCGAGAACCTGACCATGGAAGAACAATTATGTTTCTCAGAGCATACACCAGAGAATCCTACAGGCTTATACATGGGAAGTGAGTCTCATGGATGGGGGAACAACTCAGTGTCCAATTCCCCAATACAGAGCTCCCATCCATACATTGCCAACCAAATCATCAGAGACTCATTTCCAGGCCAGTGCTTATATGGGTCATCTTCTCAACTGATCAAGAAGGAAAAAGACCAACCATTCTGCCAACAATAAGTGGGACCTCAATAAAGTTAAAGGTTTTGGCTGCATTGGTTCAGGGGGAGTTTGTTGGACCAAAAGAACCAATGAGTCGGATCAGAAAAACCTTTAAGTCCCACAGACGTCACAACAACTACTGAAGACCACAACAACTGAAGACAACAGCTGATTACAAAGTCTGAAGACAAGTGCTGAAGACAAAGTCTGAAGACAAGTGCTGAAGACAAAGTCTGAAGACACAAGTGCTGAAGACAAAGTCTAAAGACACAAGTGCTGAAGACCAAAGTATCAGACGTTGTCACAACAGCTGAAGAGGTCTTCTTCAGTAGTTGTGACGGTTTACCTCTCAGTAGTTTTATGTTGTATCTTTTCAGTAGTTTGACACAACAGCTGAAGAATACTTCTTCAGTTGTTGTGCTCATCAGTAGTTTTATATTTATCAGTAGTTTTGTAAAACGACTGAAGAGCTTGTTCTTCAGTCGTTGTAGTTTCAGTAGTTTTTTATTTTGTACTTAACACTCTGATATGTTCTCAGTAGTTGTGAACATTTCAGTAGTTTGTTAAGAGTTAGTTATTTTTGTAATAGATCTGCCAGTTGTCACTTTCCCGTGATAACAGCAGCGATTGCACTCTATATAAGGAGTGTCAACCTATTGTAATAAAAGAATGATTTGATCAGAAATATTCGATATTATTGAAACATTCCTTGTTACAGAAATATATTCTCTCGTTATAACCGTATTTGCTCTTAATGCATATGAGTATCAAATTCTTGCTACAATTTGTCTAATTCTTGTTCTTATTCCGCTGTGCTACGCTTCATTACATCAAAATTGAAAAGGATGCAAAGCTCAAGTATAAGTATGTGTAGGCTGAGCAATATAAAAGAAATATGATATTATGCTAGCTACTACTAAGGTAACACAAAGAAAGTAGACCTAGAGGTTGCTAGACCATAGATGATATGTCGGTAGATTCAACACAATAGATGACTAGACCTTTTTTGGTGATCTCATGATTAAACTAAAATGTTTGACTAGCTGTGGGTAACACCTTATCCCTGGTTAACACAATCAACAAGATTCCAATAAGGGGTGACGAGCAAAATAAACGCCACAAATGTGTGCGTAAGACCAAAGCATGAGCAAAAGCACATAAAAAATGCAAATACTATCAAACTGATAACCTATGTTGTTGGTGAGATCTGTGCAAAAAGAATGAAATTGCTCAAACAAGAAGATAGGTTATGTGCCTCTCTGCTGTGCAGTAGCACTGACTTGAGGATAAGCATAACCTATATATTCTAGAATTCATTGTTGTTTGCCGCCTCTCTGATGTGCGGTGGCACTGACCTGGGGTTTGGCTTCTCTTTGAAAGTTCTATGAATAGTTTCTTCTTGAATACTACCCTGAGACCGCTCAAAAATCTCCTGAGGAAAGTTGATTACCATATAAGTGTGGGATCCACAAATGCTTGTTGAAATAAACAAACCTTAAACCATCACCAATCTGTGTTGAAAGTCTGTGTATGGATTTAAGAGGACAAATATACTGACAATCATTGTGGCTACAATTCTTGAAAGTTTAAATAAGTGTGGGGACCTAATGGTACTAGTATGATTTCCTAAATTTGCTAAATGACTCTAGATACAAAACAAGAATAGAGCATCAAAAGTTTTAGATAAACTATCCCGAATGATTTAAATATCCTGTATGATTCCAAACTGACTTGGTCCATGTATGATTTAGATGAATTGAAGCTGCCTTTTCAGATAAATAATTTCTTAGATTTATATCTGAGGACTTAACCCTCACAAAAACACAAAAAAACATGTCTTAGTTTTAAGTTACAGTTTTATTCCTTTTATTTCTGTATAAAGTTGTCAATTTCAGTTTGTTTAATATTGGACTATGTCATGGAAGTTGATAAGGAAGCTTATCATCCAAAAGGTCACATCTGAGGTGACCACACGTGCTTTTAAACAAAAATGGGTCATGTTTGAGGTGACAAAAGTTTTTAAAAGGATCATGTCTGAGGTGATCAAAGGTTTTTCAAGATAAATGATCTTGTCTGAGATGATCAAATGCTCATAATGTTTAATCAAAAGATAAAAGTATGGAATGGTATTAAAGTCAAATTCATGAGTCTGACCCATTCGCACGAATAGACCATGAGTATGACCCCATCGTGCGAATGGACCATACTCATGCACTAAACAGCCGAATGGACATAAGTATGAACCATTCATCCGAATGGATTATCAGAATGAGCCAGTCGACTGAATGGATGTGTGCGAATGAGTCAGTCGTCCGACTGAAACCCAGTCGTCCGACTGAAACCCAGTCGTCCGACTGAAACCCAGTCGGCCGACTGAAGGAAATCGTCTGAGCCAATCGCACGACTGAGGTCCATTCGCCCGAATGAACAGAGCGAATGGGTCCAGTCGGCCGATTGAACTCAGACTCAGTATAAATAGGGCACAGTCGATCGCATTCAACTCATCACCTCCTAATCGCCATTAATTCGCATACACTACCGTTACTCTGCCCAAATTTCATTAGATCAAGTTTTCTGACTCTTATTGATATACTGACGATTGTAGATTGATATACAGGTACAATGTCATGATATCTCACTGAAATCTGACGAAATGGTGCCCTAACTTTAAGATTCTCGACTCAAACAAGAACCGGACACTAAATGGGCTAATGACCTACTTAAACCAAGTAAAATGTTAAAATTGAAGGTTTTAGGGTATTAGATATGTGAATGCGAGTCTAAAGAACCGGTGCACGACGTATAATTTCATATCTTGGTTAAAATTCGAACCTAAGTCGGTCGAACAGTGGTCATGCGACTGGTCATCAGGTTGAACAACAATTGCACGATTGAGTTGGTCGAATGGCTCAATCGGCCGAATGGACCGTACGAATGAGCTCAATCGGCCGACTGAACCAATCGTAGGCTTAGTCAACTGACTGAACTCAGCCGCCTGTTCAATCACCCGACTGAATCCAGTCGCATGACAGGACAAACGACTAAACCAGTCGCATGGTTCAATCACATGAATAAATCTAGATGAATTCAACTAAGTTAATTAAGATTGATTTGTCTCATGTGGATAACTAATGTCTATGTTTCTTGTGTTACAGATCGATGGCTGATAGATGGTCTATTAACCCCAAGCACAACATTTGTGCTCACCTATACTCCACAACTCAGAATGGTGCCGAGTTTGCAGAGATCATCGCTTTTCTCAAGCGATTAAGGATCCACAAGGCCATTTCTACAACATGCACTCCCTACAGGTCTATACAACAGGCCTTCTGGGAGAATGCAACTGTTGATCGATCATGTGAGCCGCACAACATACGGAGTTATATTTGTAGCATGGATATAAAGATTACCGCTGCTGACATTCAGCGAGTACTTGAGTTGGGAGACGATACTGATCACCCCACCAGACTTCACCCACTGATGGTGAGAGGGTGTTTCATGAGGATTAAGTACTCTGGGGACATAAACTCAGGTGTGCTCAACAAGAGCAACCTATGCCCCCAGTAGAAGTACTTAGCACACGTCATCCTGAAGTGCATAGCTTCACGAAGGGGTGGGTTCGACGACCTCTCAGACCAGATACAAAATGCCTACGTGGAACTGGTGCTGAACCACCCCTTCAGCTTTTCGAGCATGATCTTCTCTTACCTTATAGAGAACTTGGAGGCAAAGGGCAAGGAGGGTTTCTGCATGTACCCTCGGTTCTTACAGATGATTTTTGACGAGAAGCTGCCCTCGCTACCAAAGGAAAGCCACGACGTTGTGGCTTTAGAGATTATGGATGATACGACACTGGGTCGTATGAGGGTTTACCGGGGAAAGCAGGTCAAGCCCCCGGTAAAGAGACTTATAGGCCATCTGGCCAAGGTGGACTACGTGGCGCCGGGGAGGCGTAAGTTGCGTCACGTAGACAGTGACTCTGATGTAAAGCAGTTACAGCTCTCGGAGGATGACTCCGACGATTACGATAGCGGTGATGGTGGAGATGCAGGGCCCACTCAACCAAGGGCCTCCACTGCTGATATAGCATCTCCGGCATCTACCCATGACGGAGCAAAGACTGCAGGATTCCATCAGGACTTCATACCTAATAAGGAGGAGGACACAGATGAGGAGCCTCTAACTCGGACTATTGGCAGTAAGGTTGTTGCCACAGAGCGAGGGCTCTGGGCGGTTGGTGGATGCCCTGGCGGGTCGGGAGAGATTGGCACTGATCCCATATTTGCTCCCTCCCGATCAGCCAAGCCATGTTCTAGGGGGAGAATCCTCCTTGAAAGGATCGAGGAAGAAAAGGATGGCTCACCCCACGACATGAAGAAGAAGAAGAGAAGACTCACCTTCATCACTACCACCACCACCACTACCTCTACCGCTGCCACTCCACCTACCACCACTACATCTACTACTACTACTACACCTACCACCACCACCACAACCACCACCACCACTACTACACCCACCACCACCACTACTACACCTACCACCACCACTACCACACCACCACCACCTTCATCTATATTACCCCCAATCTTCACTACTGCCACCACCACCACTACTAGCCATCCAGCTGCACCATCATCCTTCCTTACCTATCCCTCTGGATCACCTCTACCTCCTAGTGGGGTAGAGGAACAGCTCTCGGCACTAAACCGTATGGTTCTGAGGCTGTTAGCTGCAGACGATGAGAAGACTGCTCAGATACATCAACTGGTAGACCTTACTGCTGCCCAATCTTTGCAGATATCTCAGCAGGCCCCGCTGATGGATGCTCAGCGTGTAGAGATGTCCCAACTCCGGGAGCAGAATGCCCAATCAGCTAAGAGGATCGAGGAGTTAGAGACCACCAACAAGACCATCATGCTGCGGCTCAAGGGATCAAAGGAAGAGCCCCTAAAGATCAAGGAAGGAGATGGAGATGACAGTGATGATAGCAGTGATGACGAGGATGATGATGGTGATGATGATACTAATGTTGGTGGTGATGCTGGAGATGATGAGGCCGATGATGATGAAGACGACACACCTGCTGCGGGTGCCACACCTGCCAGTGAAAGGAGGACGAAGAGAGCACAAGATCAAGGTGCCTCCACATCCGCCCCGGCAGCAGAAGAGCCTATGATACAGGATAATAGTAATACTTAGCTACTCATATTATTTAAATCATATGTATTTGAATCTTGTATCAAAATTAATATAATGAATGTTTATATATAATGTTAATGTTTCTGTTTTGATTGTTAACTAATGATTGTTGTGTTGAATGTGTAAATAAAGCAGATCCAAACTTTTAAAGGGATGAGTTTGATGTAGATCCCCTTCAGCAGGTCAAGACTCAATTAACCATGATTCTTGATCTGCAAGGGATCGTAAGGAGATCTGTGAGTTACACCCCAGAAAAGGGAGAGATAATTCACGAATTCACTGACGCGCAGTTGGCCGAAATGTTCAAACTAAATGCCGACAAGATCGTGAAAAACGCTCCAATAGTCCAAGGTGATAATGATGACGAACTCAATGACATTGATGAGATTGAGATAGAAGATGTTCACAGATCAACATTATCCAGAGTACACTGACATTGACGGTAATGTGGTACCCAATCTGGGTGACAACCTTGTCAGTGAAACCTTCGAGACTCTGGATAAAATGGAAGAAGCGTTAGACAAGAAAGAAGATACAACCCAAGCCACAGATGCTGAAGTCAATACCAGAAAGGCTGAGTGGGATGCTTGCTTTGACGACCTAAGAGCCTAACGTAGCGCTACAACGTCAACTGTCTACACCAAGCTGTATAAAGTCAAGAAACATCAAAAGGTGGCAGGCATGATTATAGTGTGGGCATATTTTGAAGACCTCAACGTTTACGCTGTTAAACGTGAGAATGGAATTGAGTACTTCAGATTTCCACATGATCTGAAGACTCTTCCAGGTTTTGAGCTTAACCAGTTAGCAAAGTTAAAATGGCTATATGCTAACCCTTGTAAGATGTCAGTCTAGTTTGAAGCAGCTCTGAAGAGGGAGTACCACACCAGATGGGTCAACTTCAAACCTCAACAACCAACGAGGTACATCACACGATCTGAGGTTGACGCCACAACTGGAAAACCAAAAATAGTGTTGAAGTAAATGTCAAAGATCCCACTATGGGAAATGCCACAAGACTTCACTCCACACTTCAAATGGTGGTACTACGATTGGAGAATGGGAGAGGCCGTGATAGTATTGAACATAAATGGTACAATGGAAACCATAAGGGTGTTTGACCCAATGTGGTTCACCAACTTGTCAGCAAATGATGTTTATACATTATACAAGTGGCCACTATTCTATGAATCTCAAGATATTGTACAAGCTCTACAGCTTCAGAACGTTATACGACTCTGCTTTGCGTTCGAGATACACGCAGGAGTCACAAGAGAAGAGAAGTACAAAAAGTATGAAGAGGTGATGAAAGATGTAAGACAATAGATAGTTCTAGGTCCAAGGGGGAGTTTGTTGATACATATGTACCTAGATTCGGATCTTAATACAATATGTCTTGAATGCCTTACACTTATGTAATGCTTGGGTGTTTAATGAAATAAGAATATCTGGTTGTGCTTTATAATGTTTAAATGAGTTATGTGATGCATACCGACTAGATTATATAGGTTTGTGATTGTTTCAATTGGTATACATAATGTTATAATAATGAATACATTCAAACTTGGTTAAGTGAAGTTCTCATGTGTCCGACTGGACCATGCGCCCCAACAGTGGTCATGCGTCCGAATGGTCATGCGACTGAGTGTCCATGCGCCTAAATAGTCCATACGCCTGAACAACTTCATGCGACTGACTCAGTCGCACGACTGAACACTCAGTCGTGCGAATGGACCAACCGTATGACTCAATCACACGACTGAACCATGTTAATGGTTCAGTCGCCCGAATGAGCAACCCTAACCTATAAATACCACTTAATTCATGAAAAATGAGAGATTGAATACACTTCGACTCCAGACATACCCTAGCCATTCAGAAGTCTCTAAGTTCGTACTCCAAGTTCATAGATCGCAGTAGATCGATTCCTAATCGATTCTTGGCGTTAGATTCAATACATAATTGTGTCTACTTGTGTTCTCACTGATTGGATCACCAATCAAATAGGATTCCGCACAATTTGGTTTGGTTTACATGTTAATCAGTTGGTATTTTGTTCAAATACCAGATCCTAACAAGATTGTGAAGTCGGATGGACCGGTAAACATCCGAGCATGTTCTTGACGGAAGGATAAACAACAGCAAACACCAAGAGACAATCAATAATACGAACTATAATTGAATGGTTTCATTGATAAAACCTAACGATTACAAGCTCGTTACAACATAAGAATCAAGACTCTTGGCAAGGGGAGATCGAGCATGATCTCCCCTCTCATCCGGCAGCCCTAGGCTCCCGGGCAAACTCTCTCTAAAACCCTTAATCTCCCTACACATTGAAACTGGTATATATAGGCATCGGCCCATATTAGATGTGACTGGGCCCATTCGTGCGATTGGACCATGCGTATGGTTCAATCGTACGACTGGACCATGCGTATGGTTCAATCGTACGACTAGACCATACTTATGGTTTAATCGTACGACTAGACCATACTTATGGTTCAGTCCCAATCGCATCTCTCAGTCGCACGACTAGTCCATTAGCATGGCTCAGTCGTACGACTGAGTCTCATTCGCATATGCTCCTGCGAATGACCCAGTTTCATGTCTTTACAACATATCAGGTGTATTACATTAAGCCTAGACTATTCGACAAGTGACGGACACACTATATATGACTATATATGCTCCAAAAAATTCCCCTTTGGATGTTGCTTGCGAATAGTAGATAACACCTCTTACAATCTTCAGTCAATCTTTGCTCTGGTTGCCAATAAAATCGAACGAAAACCATATTAGCCAACGTTGCCGATCCGTCAGGTTACACACATCCCTGAAAATGAATTTAGGCACAATAGCTTTCGTTTACGTTATAGAACACCATCATCGCAGCAAGATTCCCCATATGACTGATTTTTCCAGATAATGACATGAACAGTTTTCCATTGCTTCAATCTTCACACAGGCTAACCTGATTAACATCACCGCCTGCAGAAATTCCCCCAAACATTTAGCATATCCCAATATATAGACATTGTGCTCTCCTGGCATCTTCACACGGTGTATTGGGCAAAAGGTTGAAGGTTCCAATCCATAGCTAACAATATCAAACAAATCAACATGTATGTAGATTCATCATCAGAAACCTGCTCACATCATCACTTTCTGATTGTGTCTTCAGTTTCTCTATACATGGAATCCCCCTAAGAATGAGAATCCTCTTTGTGCGGATAAATATAACTTGATAGGACCATAAAATAGTCAGATTCTCCTGACTACCCCACAAAATCAGCACCGACTGCTGACATCTTCTCTTCTCTCTTATGGGTTCCAAATACATTCACCTATTCTGGAAGTCCGATGAATCATGGGGTATACATCGAACTTATTTGACAAAAGACCCTCAGGGTGAATATGCTTTGCCCATCCTCAAATCTGTGCAAGAAGCAGTTCCAGACTCTTTATTTTTTGGTCTGGAACAAATGCGGATGAGTCAATACGGATGGCTCATTCGTGCGATTGAATATACGACTGGTCCAGTGGTACAAATGGTCCATTCACATGGTCCAGTCGTACGAATGGTCCATTCGCATGGCCCAGTCACATGAACGGGTCTGCACGCAGATTTTCAGATCTGTAGCCGCCAGGGCTGCCCAAAACCCTAATCTAACGAATTTTATGTGAACCGAAACAAAATAGGCATTATCAGATTCGAAAGGGTGACAGGAACATGGTTTCTAATTCGATTTTAACATAGAAGCAACACACGTAACAAGATCTGAGCAAAACACGAAGAACACGAAGTGGATTTAATGTCAAGATCTGAATATTGATCCAGAAATCAAGAGCTCGGGTTGCTGGAATGATTGTTAGATCATTCAAGCAGTAACCGGTTCTGATACCAATTGTGAAGTCGGCTGGATCAGTAAACATCCGAGCATAATCTTGATGGAAGGATAAACAATAGCAAACACCAAAAGACAATCAATAATACAAATTATAATTGAATGGTTTCATTGATAAAACCTAACGATTACAAGCTCGTTACAACATAAGAATCAAGACTCTTGGCAAGGGGAGATCGAGCATGATCTCCCCTCTCATCGCTAGGCTCTGGGCACACTTTCTCTAAAACCCTTAATCTCTCTACATATTGAAATTGGTATATATAGGCCTCGGTCCATATTAGATGCGACTGGGCCCATTCGTGCGATTGGACCATGCGTATGGTTCAATCGTACGACTGGACCATACTTATGGTTCAGTCTTACGAATGTCCCAATCGCATCTCTTAGTCGCATGACTAGTCCATTAGCATGGCTCAGTCGTACGACTGAGTCTCATTCGCATATGCTCCTGCGAATGACCCATTTTCATGTGTTTACAACATATCAGATGTATTACATTAAGCCTAGACTATTCGACAAGCGACGGACACACTATATATGACTATATATTCTCCAACAGTATGGTCCATAAGTATGGTCCATTAGCATGAATTATCACCCGACTAGGTTGAACACAATACTTAATCATTATTGACTAAGAACTATGTACAACAACCTCAAACCTATATATAAAAAGTTCATACATATGAATCAAAGATAAATAAACATCAATGCATATATCATACTTCATTACCTCATCACATTACACATATGTAAGACATGAATGACTTTTACATTTAAGCACATAAACTAGGAACATCATGTATCTACAAACTCCCCCTTGGACCTAGTTTACCCTATTGTCTAACATTCTTCATATGCTCTTGAAACTTCTTGTACTTCTCTTCTCGGGTGACTCCTGCGTGTATCTCAAACACGAAGTAGAGTCGTATAACATGTTGGAACTGTAGAGCTTGTACAATATCTTGCGTGTCATAGGACAATGGCCACTTGTATAGAGTGTAGACATCTTTTGCAGACAAGTTGGTAGGTCACATTGGGTCAAATACCCTGATAGTCTCTATCTTCCCTTCTTTGTTCAACACTATGACTGCTTCTCCCGTCCTCCAATCATAATACCACCATTTGAAGTGTGGAGTGAAGTCCTGAGGCATTTTCCGTAAAGGAATCTTAGACATTATGCATGGGGGACTCCACTTCAACACTACCTTAGGTGTTCCAGAGATAGGATCAACTTTAGTCTTATGAATAAAATGTTTAGGTTGTTGAGGCTTAAAGTTGACCCATCTGATGTGGTATTCTTTCTTCAGAGCTGTCTCAAACGATCCCGACATCTTCCTCGGGTTGGCATACAAAAGATCTAAATTAGCCAATCTCTTAAGCTCAAAACCAGGAAGATTTTTCAAATCATGCGGATATATGAAGTACTCAATCCCTTCTCTCTCTTTACAACATAAACATTTAAGTCTTCAAAATAAGCCCACGTGATGATTTTGCCAAACAGTTTCAGATGTTTCTTGACTCTGTACAATTTGGTGTAGGCATTTTGCTTTGGAGGTGCGCGCTGGGCTTTCATTTCAGCAAAACACACGACCCATTCAGCTTTCTTAAGATCAACATTCGCATCAAAAGCTTAGGCTTGACTTTCATCTTTCTCCTTCTCTTTCTCCATCTCGTTCAGCATATCAAAAGTAGCACTGCCAAAAGTTTCACCCAAGTTGGGGATAACATTTCCCTCAGGGTCAGTGTACTCAGGATAGTGATCAGCTGTCACATCTTCAATCTCTATTTCATCGACATCCTGTAGCTCCTCATCACTTAGAACATTGACTTCGGGAGCATCTTTGATCAGTTCATTTGGATTTAGTCTAAACATATCAGCTAGCTGCTCGTCAGTGAGGTCATGGATGATATCTCCTTCTTAGGAGTGTAGCTCATATATCGTCTTACAATCCCTTACAAATCAAGAATCATAGTGAGTTGAGTCTTGATTTGCTGAATGGGGATGACATCATATTCATCTGGCTGTTAAGCTTCATCTGTTTGATTAAACATTCAACACATCACACATAAATCATTAATCAAGACATTGAAACATAAATAATCAGTAATTACATTAATGTAATACACAATTCAAGTACAAAAGTTTCAAATACATGACATCTAATCATTACTTTTACCTTGATCAGGTGTCTCTTCAGCTTGAGGAGCTGAGGAGGAGGCTCTTTGATCATGATTACGCTTGGTGGCCTCTCCTTTGCTGATGGATTTGAGGTTGATGCTGATGCATCACCTTCTTAATCATCCTCCTCATCACCATCACCCCTTTTCCATTTCCACTTCCTCTCGCTTCATCCTCATCATCATCTTCTTCATCATCAATAAGCTCATTATCATCATCCACATTATCACCATCATCATCACCCCTTTAATCTTTAGGGGCTCACCCTTAGATCCCTTCAGCCTTAGCATAATCTTCTTGTTCTTTCTCTCCAGTCCCTCAATCCTTTTCACCGATGCCAAAACCAACTCATTTTGACTCTTTAGTGCATGATTGGCTCGGCCTAAAGCTCTCTCATAAAGTGCATTCTTCTCATTGAGCTAAGCTATTTGCTTGGCTTGAACTGCATTTACCACCATTAGCTGGTTTATCTGAGTAGCTCTCAGATCATCAGTTGCGATCAACTTTAATGCAATGCGCTTCAGGCTTGCCAGCTGTTCCTCTAACCCGATAGTGGGTAGAGTGGAGCCATGTGTCATTGGGGATTGGGTGGATGTACCGGTCTGTTAAGTGGTGGTTGTGGTGGTGGATGTGGTGAAGATGGGAGGAGGAATGGGAATGGATTTTGGTGGAGTTGTGTTGGGTAGTGGGGTGAGATGGAGGTAGGTGTATAAGTGGTGGTGATAGTATCAATGGTTGTGGGAGTGAGAGTGGGTGTTGTGGTGGTAGTGGTGGCGGTAATGGTGGTGGCTGTGGTAGTGGTGGTGGCTATAGTGATTAGGGTGAACCTCTGCCTCTTGCTCTTTCTGACGTGGGGTTGGGCCATCCTCTTCTTCCTTGATCCCATGGAGATTGAGGCTCCCCTTGAGCTGATTGGCTGGTCAGTTGTGTAAGTGGGATTAGTGACATCAGGGTCATCACCTGTAGTACCAGCTAGGCGTCCGCCAACCGCCTCTTTCCCTTTCTTGGTAGCCACAACCTGGCTACCGGCTTGCCTAACAAGAGGCTCATCATCTGACTTCTTCTTCATCTAACAGAAAGTCAGGGTGGATGGCCGCCTACTCAGATCCACCTGGATCATCAGAGGTACCTTGTGGAGATATAGTAGAAGTACCAATGGCCCTTGATTGACTCGGACCAGCATCTCCACCACCTTGACTGTCATCAAGATCGTTATCATCGTCGTCGTCTTCATCGGTGGGTACCACAATAGGCTCAACATTGGAATCACTATCATTGTGACGCCATTTCTTGCGAGCAAGCACCACGTAGTCTTCATTAGCCAGATGCCCAAACAATCTCCTAACCGGGGGCTTCACCTTCTTCCCCTGGTATACTTTCATTTTGCCTAAGGTGGTATCATCCATCACCTCAAGCACCACTACATTATCTCTCTCTTTTGGCAGCATAGGAAGCTTCTTATCTATGATCATTTGTAAGAAACGTGGATACATATAGAAGCCTTCCTTTCCTTTGGCTTCAAGGTTATCGATCAGATAGGAGAAGAGCATGAGAGAAAAATTCAACGGGTGGTTCAGTACCAGTGCAACGTATGCATTTTGGATTTGGTCCGACATTTCATCAAATCCTCCCTGCCTTGAAGCTATGCACTTTAGGATAACATGAGCCAAGTACTTGAACTGGGGGCACATGTTGCTCTTGTTCAGCACACCTACATTGATGTCCCTAGCGTACTTTATCCTTAGAAAGCATCCTCGAACAGTCAGGGGATGCAGCTTGGTTGGGTAGGCACTGTCCTCACCTAGATCCAAGACTCGCCTCAGATCATCTTCAGTTATCTTAATCTCTTGTCCGAAGATGGAGCTCCGAATGCAGTGGGGCTCAATGGACCTGTCAACCAAGGCACCTTCCTAGAATGCCTGCTGTATAGATCGGTATGGTGTGCATGGAGCAGAGATGGCCTTGTAGATCCTCGATCCACGTAGGAAGGAAATAATCCTCGTGAACTCGGAGGCGTTCCTTGAAGTAGCGTCGAGATGAGCACAGATGTTGTGCTTGGTGCTCATTGTCCATCTATCGGCCATATTGCTGTAACACAATGAACATATGCACTAGATTTGTGCATAAGAGATGACAGTTGGAACTTAAACTGTTTTGATCAAACTAGTTCAGTCGTGCAATTGAACCATGCGACTGAGTTCAGTCGTGCGATTGAACCTGCGGCTGAGTTCAGTCGTGCGATTGAGCCTGCGACTGAACTTAGTCGTATGTTACACCATGCGGTTGAGTCAGTCGTGCGACTGAGTCACCGATTGATTCACTCATGCGATTGAATCGTGGGCCTGGCTCAATCGTGCGACTGAGGTTCATATGGAGTGTCTATTCATATCTTGCTCTGTTCAACACTCTAACTCTGAATCTTTGTCAAAACTTTATATTAGACTTCGTGTTTAGACTCATTAGATTCGCAGGGACTCGAAATAGCACTTAATGTCCTTTAAATCAACTTTTATGTCCATTTGAGTGGTCTATTTTTAGGGTATTGTCCCGGTTAGTGATCTTAACAGTTTAGGTCATTTAGGGTTCGATTAATCCATTCATTTGGCCGATTTCAGTTGCAAAGTACCTGTAAATGAGTAGGAAATCAGTTAGTATCACAAATGGGAGTAATCACAACGATAAACAATTTGGTAGAGTATGTGTGTGTATGGGCGGTTTAAGAGAGATTTGAAGGGTGGTAAGGGTTATGACCGACTGACCCCTTTATTTATACTGTTTTAAATTTCAATCGTGTGACTGGACCCATACGCAAGCTTTATTCGTGTAATTGGGGTTCAGTCGTGTGACGCTTATACTTCTTCATCCATTCGTACGATTGGTTCAGTCTTGTGGTCCAGTCGCATGGTTGTCTCATACTCATGGTCCAATCGTGTGACTGGCTTATACATATGGTTCAAACGTGCGATTGGCTCATCCTTATGATTCAATCGTGCGATTGGCTCATACTTATGAGTTTGACCTCATACACTTTCAAACACTTAAAATTTTAACTTTTGATATTTAACATTATGACCTAAGATCATCTCAGACATCACCCTTTTAATTTAACATCATTTGATCACCTTAGACGTGATCCTTTTAGTTTAGAACCGATTGGTCACCTCAGATGTGACCACTTTTAGTGAGTGATTCACAGATTTCATCTAGTTGTATAGTCCGACATCTATGCAACAAAAGACTAGAAAATTGAAAACAACTTGAAATTTAAAAGAAAACAAGACATATTTTTGTGGTTTTGGGTTTGAGATGGATGGAAACCTTTTAGAATACATCTAACCGATTTTACTTCCTGAGCAGAACAACTTCAAGTTAATTTGATCATTTCTAAAAAGATTTATTATGGAATCATACAGGTATATCATAATCATTTGGGACCTTTTTAATATGCACTTTGATGCTAGATTCTTGTTTTGTCTCAGAGTCAATAGCACTTTCAAGAAATCATACTAGAGCTATAAGATGCACACAATGATTTTGACTGTCAAGAGTTGTAGCCATGATGATTGTCAGTATATTTGTCCACTTAAATTCATACACACATTTTTGACTCACATGGTGATGAGTTAGGTTTAGTTATTTCAACAAGCATTTGTGGATCCCACACATATATGGTAATCAACATTCCTCAGGAGATTTTTGAGCGGTCTACGGGTATTTGACAAGAAGACACTATTCTAAGAGCTTTCAAAGAGATGCCAAGCCTCACGTCAGTGCCATCGCACATCAGAGAGGTGCAAATAACAATGAATTCTAGAATATTTAGGTTATGCTTATCCTCAGGTCAGTGTCACCGCACAGCAGAGAGGCACACAACCTATCTTCTTGTTTGAGCATTTGTTTTTCTTTTGCACATAACGCACCAACAACATTAGTCATTAGCTTGATTGCTCTTAGCAGTTTTTCCATGTGCTTTGCTCATTTGTATGGTCATCCGCGCACATTTGTGGCGTTTATTTTGCTCATCACTCCTTATTGGAAATGTGTTGATTGTGTTAATCAGGGATAAGATGAGAACCCACAGCAAGTTGAACAAATTAGTTTGAATTTAATTCAACAATGAAGTCTGCTCATTTATTGTGTTGAATCTATCGACACATCATATAATGGACTAGCAAACTCTAGGTCTACTTTCTCTATGTTACCTTAGTAGCAGACTAGTTTTACTATCATTTTCCTTTTGTTGTGCTTAGACTTTTTAGATTTGTAATTTGAATTTAGCATGTTGAACATTTAAATCCTTTTGAAATCCCAAACAATTTGTTCCCTGTGTACTATCATTTTCCATAAACTTTGAATCAAAATCACAGATTTGATTTCATTTCTTTCAACTAACCTGCCCTCCCCCCTAATTTTTTAAGTAAATAAATACTGCAACTAAGTAAATACTAAACTAAACTTTTCTCCCTCTATTCTAAAACCAAAAATCTTTTTGTGTTTTTGGATTTTAATAGACAGAAAAAAAAATAAAAGAAAATAAATAATAAACTAAGAAAATACTAGTCGGACTAAGAACTTTCTTATTCTTGAATCACAACACTTTTCTTTTTCACGCCATTAACCTCTAAAAGATATAAAAACCGAGGTTTGTCAAATGTTTTTGTGTAGAGATCGACACGTTGAAAATCCGTATTAATTTTAACAACATCGATTAATTGCTTTTCAAAACAGTCACGTATAAAGTGATATTTAATACCAATGTGTTTTGTTTTCTAGTGTTAGACCGGATTTTCGGTGACAGCAATTGCAGCAGAATTATCAACAAAGATAGGGGTGTTAGAAAATTCAAACCGTAGTCGCACATTTGCTGTTGAATCCAAATGATTTGCAAACAGTAACTTGCAGCAGCAACATATTCAGCTTCACATGTTGACAGAGCAATTGATGTCTGCTTTTTACACTGCCAGGTGACTAACCGTCTACCAAAGAACTGACATCCCGCTGATGTTGACTTGTAATTCATCTTGAAACCACCATAGTCCGAGTCACTATAGGCTGTAAGCTCAAAGTCATCATCATGATGATACCACAACCAGAGTGTTGGAGTGCCCTTCAAATAACAAAAAATCCTTTTAACTCCAATGAGATGATTTACTTTTGGTTTTGCCTGATATCTGGAACAGAGACACGTGGCATACATAATATCAGGACGAGAAGCTGTGAGGTACATTAGAGATCCGATCATTCCTGTGTGCATGGTGGCATCCACCAGATCACCATTTTTGTCGGGTGCCGCGTCATGGTTCGTGGCAAGTGGAGTTCCAGC
This sequence comes from Flaveria trinervia, assembly GCA_025506515.1. Classification (NCBI taxonomy): domain Eukaryota; kingdom Viridiplantae; phylum Streptophyta; class Magnoliopsida; order Asterales; family Asteraceae; genus Flaveria; species Flaveria trinervia. The sequence goes on along the minus strand of CM046454.1, from coordinate 14,211,096 downwards.
AGCCGTAGCATTCTCCATGTCGAATCGATTGAGGATATCTCCTACATATTTGGACTAATGCAGAAAGATTTCTTTTGGTGTCTGATCCACCTGTAATCGAAGAAAGAATTTCATCTCACCATGGCACTCATCTCAAACTCTTTTTACAGATTACAGAAATTCTTTACATAATTCTTCATTTTTGAAACCGAAGATTATGTAATCCACATATATCTGTACCAGTAGTAAATCACCATCCTTTTCTTTGATGAATAATGTGCAGTCAATAACCCCTCTACGAAAACCATGTTTCACTATATGAGTTGAGAGTTTCTCACACCAGGCTCTAGGGGCTTGATGGAGCCCGTAAAAAAGCCTTGTCCAGTTTATAAACTCTATCCCGATGATAAGGATCCTCAAATCCTTCGAGTTGACTAACATAGACTGTTTCATGGATTTCACCATGAAGGAATGCATTTTGTACATCTAATTGATAAACTTTACTCTTCATGTAGGATGCATAGGCTAGAAAAATACGAATTGCTTCCATCCATGCCACAGGTGCAAACACTTCATTGTAGCTTATTCCTTCTACTTGTCGAAACCCTTGAACCACAAGCCGAGCCTTATTTCTAATTTTAACCCCTTGGTCATCTTTCTTACACTTCAACACCCATTTAGTGCCAATGACCTTAGCACCTCTTGGTCTGTCCACAAGGGTCACACTCCTAACTTGTTGAATTGTAGGATTTCTTCTTGCATAGCACTAACCCATGCCTCATCGTTTAAGGCCTTGCTTACATATTTTGTCTCAAATTAAGACACAAAACATCGATAAGCACCATCGTGAATATATCTTTTTTCCATGACTGAGGCATAATCAGCTGAGTATAGCTAATTTCGTGTCTGTACTCCCGATAGAACATCCCCAATGATGTTGTTCAAAGGATGATACACATTAATTCGAGATCCGTGAGTGGTGGGAACAATTACTTCAGTATCCAGATTTCGAGTCCCAGGTTCATTATTTGTAGCTGTTGGAGTATGAGGTTAAGACGTGTAAGTGGCATCAAGATCTAATGCTTGTGTACTTTCATTGGTGGGAACCTGGTCCTCCTGATCTACATTTGCAGTCTCAACTGCTTCATCATTAGAGGAGGAGTCACTTACTTCATCATCAAAGGAGGAGTCACTTACTTCAAGCGCTCCCTCTAAAGGACTAGAAGAATCGTCTAATGGAACCGATGGTGTCGAGTCTTGTGGAGGAGTCTTCAGAATGTCGTACATCATTGTGGCAGATAACTCATCATCAGGATGAGAGGGAGGTAGGTTGAAGGACTTAAAAAATCCATCATAGTCAAAGAAGAAGGAAGGTCCGTTTCTAGCAGGGGTGGTGTATCTTTAAACATTAACATTACACCACACTTCTACCTGACCCGTTGAGTTGTTATAAACTCTCTTGTCTGGTATACTGTATTCGAGAAAGATACCTTCTTCTGCCTTCTCACTAAACTTCCCAGTCTAAGTTTTCTTTAACAACATGCACGGTGCACCAAATGGTTTGAGATACTCCAAGTTTGGTTTACGTCGCTGGAGCAATTCATAACATGTTTTACCATGATGTTTGACCACCAGGACTCGATTGAGAGTGTAGCATGCATTCGCCACTGTCTCGTTCCAAAATTGAATAGGCAGTTTAGAGTCGGCTAACATTGTTCTTGTTGTCTCTACCAAGCTACGATTCTTTCTTTCAGCAACCCCATGCATCTGTGGAGTGTAGGCAGATGTAAATTGATGTACATTCCTTTCTCTCAACAGAATGCCTCCATCCACTGATTTTTGAACTTTGTTTCGTTGTCTGATCGAATCTGCCTTACTTTCATCTTGTAGAGTGATTCCAATGTAGTTACTAGATGTTTGAATGATTCAAAAGTCTCTGATTTAGATTTCAGAAACATCACCAAGAAAATCTTGAGTAGTCATCAGTTACTACAAGGCAGTTAGATCTCCAGCAATACTCTTTGTGCTTACCGGGCCAAACAGATCCATGTGAAGAAGCTCGAGAGGAATATCGATAGAATTAACCTTCTTAGCCTTGTGAGACTTCTTGGTCTGTTTTCCTTCATACATGCTACGCAAAAATCCGGAAGCTAGAAATTCTTGACAGTTACTCCATTCACTAAATCATTATGTACTAGATGATTCATCTTCCTAGGATTAATGTGTCTCATTCTCCTATGCCAGGAGACTAAATCCCTCTCTGTTGCCTTTGACAAGAAGCATTGCAAAGTGGTCTTAGTTGTGAAGGCTTTTGATAGACCCAAGACATACAGATCTGTAAGGCCCCGTTCCCGGGACGCTTACAGCTGTTAAATCATTACACATAAAACACATAACTTTACATTAACATTCATAAAACACTGCAGCGGAAATATAGAAATAACTTTTCATATCATCACAAGTGCTTTTGCAAGTTAATACAAGCGTTCTTTTCAAAACATCATTCGTTCGCATTACAATGCAAAAACATCAAACAAAAGAATGCCATCCAAAAGAGCTGAGTAGCCGCCCCGTGTCATCCTCAGCAACATTACCTGCCAACTGGAAACACATAAAAGTCAGCGTTGCTGAGTGAGTTCTAGTTTTATAATAAAACATACTATATCTTTCATTTAAAAACCATCCATTTCTTTCTTTCAAATCATAACAGTCTTAAAACGTGATCGCACATTGTACGTACACATAGATAATAGTTATTTTCTTCATCATCGTTCATTTCGTACCTTTATTATCTTCCGTTTTCATCTAGGTCCTGTCATGTGCTTAACCCCCTCTAGAGCACCAAGCAATTCATCTAGGGTTAAGCGACAAGGACCCCGTACATCTGGTCAATCACAAAGACCGAACCCCTGTGTGCATCCGCATGGGGTATTTAATCCGCACACAATTGAGCTGACAACCCCTCATTGGGTGTGAACCTCCATACATATGCTTGATCATACGGATCAAGCCCCAATATGCATCCTCATGGGGTAGCTAATCCGCACACGGTTGAGCTAACACTCCTTATTGAGTGTGAACCTCCATACATTTTCTTGCAAGACTTTTTTACGTTTATTCATTCTTAAATGCATCCATTCTTCATTTCGTTCCTCTTTTCATCATCTTCCACTTTACGTTACATATACTTTTCATTTCATTCATTAACATTCAACGTAAAGCCACAGGAAAATAATCATACAAAGCAAGTAACATAACATACACAGTCAGCATCATCATACTGGGCATCATATGTACATAACACATATCATACATACCATTAACATGCATAAACATACAACATCATACATCATCAACCATGCCTAACATAACCTCTATGGCATCAAAGTCATCTTACTTGAACCCCCGAGAACCTTCCACATCAAAACTTACATTTGCACTTTCCCCGAAAGTCAGTAAATAAACTATGTTCCCTCGGGTGCACAAGCCCTACTTGGGCGTATGGACACCCTTTAGTCACATGGCCTTCCAGGCGACTGAACCCATGCGGATGGACACCAGGCGAATGGGCCCTATGCAAATGAACCCAATGCGGATGAACACAATGCGGATGAGTCCCATGTGAATGGAACAAATGCGGATGGACACTTGTGCGATTGAGCAAAAATACGGATGAACACCTAGGCGAATGGACCCTCAGTCGCATGACTCCCTATGCGTATGGCCCTTAGTTGTGCGACACACAAGCATATGGACTCTAGTCGCACGACTCACATGCGAATGAACCTCAGTCGCACTTATTTCGGCCGTATGGCCTCCATTCGGTCGCCTAGCCCTAGCTGATGCAAAATGCAGTTCATCCCGAACCCAAACTGTGATTTTCAGCCTCTAAACCCTTCCAAACTCGTTCCAAGCCCAAATAAACCATCCTAAACCTTAGGAACACATACCACAACACCATACAAGCACACAAAAGCCCAAAATCAAACTCCACTCGTATCACACACAAACACATACATATGGGTCAAACACACACACTTCAAAAATAGGTTGCACTATGTGTTCCAGCCCCAAATCAGTTGAAAGCGTGTAAAAGAGGGGTCCTAGAACTCACACAAACAACACCGACGAGTAGAGTTTCGATTCAACCCGCTACACTTCAACTTTCACGCTTGAATCCACACAAACCAAGCTTTTCTCCCTTTTTCTCCCTTTTCTCATTATCTCCTCTCTTTGGCTGAGTTTTTGCAAGTGTGGGGAGGGTGTGGGCTGCCCTCCCCTCTTATTCCCCTTACTCACCCAATCTTTCTCCGTTTTGGCAAGTTTAGTCCCCGACTTTGGACTTATTTCTTTTTCTTCTTTTGTCGACTTCAAAGAAAATATTCGGGTGTTACAAGATCATTATATCTTGAAGCTGACATTAGAACTTTATCCTCCTGGATAACATAATCCTTCTTCAACATGTAGCACTTCTTGTTGTCAAACACAACTTTGAATCCTTTAACACAGATCTGGGAGACTAAAAGTAGGTTGTTCTGTAGTTGTTGAACGTAGTTGACCTTGTCAAACTTCACTTTCTCGTTTCCCACTTCGCCTTGAGCGGTGATGTAACCACCTTTACTTCCACTAAATGATACATGTCCCCCTTTAATTTATTTGACGTTAAAAAGGAGAGACGAATTCCCGATCATGTGCATGGACGCCCCACTATCAATAATCCAAGTATTTGTGATAGCACTGTAACGGACACCCTGCACATTCAAAGGATTTGATGAGTTCAGGTTTGGGACCCAAGCCTTAACTGGCTTGGGTGACCCATAGGAATCACACATCATGAGTTCAACCCACTGCCCTTTAGAGGATGAGGGCATTTCTTTCTGCTTATTTTCCTCACTTTCAGACATATTACTTGATTTAATCTTTCATAAGCCAGTTTTGTGTAAGGCCTGTTTGTGGTAAACAGACGACTGGCTTATGATTTGAACTTTAGGTTCACCAATACTCTTAGGTGTAGTGTTAGATCTTACTTTTGAAAACCTTGGTTTTGCATCATAAAGTTCAATTTTCTTTTTGGGCATCTGATAATAAGGAGAATTAGGAGAGATATGTCCACGTTTTCCAAAACTATAGCATTATCTCCCTTCTACAGATTGAAGAAAATTTTTATGTGGTGTTGAGTTTGGTAAGGGTGTGAGATGTGTCTGGTTGGTTTTTGTCACTTCTATTTTAGATGTTCCAGCTTCTTTAACAAAATTAATTGTTTTAACATTTTAAACATCTTTAACTTTTAGTTTATTTGGATTTTGATGAGTAACACATTTTTGATTAATTGAATTAGTCATTTTGGGTTCAGAAGTAGATATGTGTGAACCTGAACTTAAATTAACCTTTTCAATTTGATCATTCAAATTTTCAATAGGCATCTTGTCTATTGATTTCAAAGTAGATTTCTTCTGTTTAGTAATGTTTTTCATAGATTTGCCTGTGGAATCGGGATCACTAACCAGAGAAGTGGACACCACATGATCCTTTACTAGGTTATTATTGATTGGTCTACATTTAGTGTTCAAAAGGACTGCATGTGGTGGTGGAACTACTTTATAACCCAGACCTTTCTCATTATTTCGTTCTTTCACTATGTTTTGAACTATGTGAGAAGAACTAGCCAAACTATGTAGTTTTTGTTTTAAAGATTCAACTTCGACTTCTAAAACTGCTTTTTCCTTTATTGTTTCTTCCAAAGAGTTTAAATAAAACTTTATGTCATTTGCTTGATTTAAGGCAACAACCTCGGTTTCCCTTAGTTGTTTTCCTAAAAAGTCTATTTTTTCTTTATAACTGCACTCATTTTGTTTTAAAATACGATTAGCCTCAATGCAGAGTTGTAAATCATTTACTAAATTATCATTGTGTTCTAATAACCTTTCAAATTTTAGATCAATGCTTTCCCTAAATTTATTACATTCAATACAAGCATGTTTTCCAAATAATTGGTCTTTAGAACTTACCTATGAGGAATCAAACGAATCGGCCATCAAAGCTATATCAGACTCTTCGTTGACTGGAGATTCTGAGTTTGTTGCTCTGAGCTCTTCCTCAACCAAGTGATTTATAACATTCACAGCTTCTTCGGTATCCGACATCACTTGCTCAGCTATGATCTCACCTTCACTAACATATCCATCATCCAATGCATCAACAAAGGCAATATTTGATTCCCTAGAAGAAACAAATCGGAAGGACCAGTCTTGCCCTTCATCACCTTGAGCAGTCAGAGCGTTTGTCTCTTTACTTGAAGAAGTAGTTCTAATCATGTCTTTCTCTGATGGTTGAATGTAGGAAATGGGTTCTCATTTCTAGTTTTCTTGGGCTTTACACATTCATGTTTAAAGTGCTCTTTTCACCACAGTTGAAACATGTGACTTTGGTTTTGTCAAAACCAAAGTCATATCTTAGTGGCAACTAGATTTTGCCCTGTCTTTTTGACAAACTTCTTTGCTCTTCTGACTGCACTAGCCAAGGCCTACATTATGTCTATTCTTTCTAGCTTATTTTCATCAACTTGCTCGTAATCCTTATCTGCAAGATGACAATTTTCAATCTCACCAGCAACTAAACCATCATAAGATTGTACAACAGCCGCTAGTAGATCCATGTGCTCCTTAGCAACTTCCACTGTGACATTACCTAGATTCTCAGTCTTCAACTTAGTAGTATTTGCCTCAGGAACTATGTATTGGGTTCCAGATGACCCTGACGTTTCGGTTCCTGATGCAGTGGTTTGGGAAGGAGTAGAGGAACTAGACATGAATGTTGTTTGTAATGGAGCTCCTGAAACAGCTGGAGTCGGAACTGTGTTGTAAAGTGAAGGATTATGAATATAGGATCCTTTCTTCGATGACAGGATCAGCGATCACAAGTTTGATGTATTAGAGTTCAAGGCAGCGGAATAAGAATAGGAATTAGACAAATTGTAGCAAGAAGTCGATGCTTGTATGCATTAAGAGCACATACGGTTATAGCGAGAGAATATATTTCTGATTCAAGGAATGTTTATAGATATGGAATGTTTCTAATCAAATCATTCATTCATTCACGCACATTCACTTATTAATAGGTTGTCACTCCTTATATAGAGTGCAACAATCACTGCTGTTATCACGGAAAGTGACAACTGGCAGATCTAATACAAAAATAACTAACTCTTAACAAACTACTGAAATGTTCACAACTACTGAGAACATATCAGAGTGTTAAGTACAAAATATAAAACTGATTAGAAACTACTGAAACTACACGACTGAAGAACAAGCTCTTCAGTCGTTTTACAAAACTACTGAAACATAAAACTACTGAAACTAGAAATATAAAACTACTGATATCACAACTACTGAAGAAGTACTCTTCAGCAGTTGTGACAAACTACTGAGGCTTCAGTACTTGATCTTCAGACTTTGACCTTCAGATGTTTCATCAGCTGATGACTTCAGTAGATATCATCAGCTGATGTCTTCAGTCTTTGTCTTCAGACTTTGTACATCAGTTGTTGATCTTCAGCACTTGTAAACTCTTCAGCTGTTGTACTTCAGTACTTTGGTCTTTCAGCTTCAGCACTTGTGTTCTTCAGCTGTTGTACTTCAGCACTTTAGTTCTTCAGCTGTTGAAGTCTTCAGCACTTGATCTTCAGCTGTTGAAGTCTTCAGCACTTGTCAAACTGCTGATGAGGCTTTCAGCAGTTGTTGTGATACCATGTGGGACTTAGAGGTTTTCTGATCTTGGCTCATTGGTTCTTTTGGTCCAACAAACTCCCCCTGAACCAATGCAGCCAAAACCTCTAAATTATTTATTATCCCACTTATTGTTGGCAAAATGTTGGTCTTTTTCCTTCTTGATCAGTAGAGAAGATGACCCATGTAAGCTCCGGCCTGGGAAGAAATCTCAGATATTTGTTTGGCAGGTATGAATGGGAACTCTGTTTTGGGGAACTGGACACAGAGTTGTTATCCCATTCATGAGATTTACTTCCCCATAATGAGTCTGTATGACTCTCGAACATAGGCCTCAAGGAGAACAACTTGTTCCTCCTGAGAGAGTTCTTCTACTCCTCCTTCGAAGAAGAACTCTGGACCATAGTACTCTGATAAGTACTTCATGGTCCTGCCATTTTTCAGCTCCACCGTAGTTACCTCCCTATATACAAATTCATCAGGATGGTTGCCTTCAAGGAGTAACTGGAGCTCATTCTTCTGGATGTCTTCAAGCTTTTTATATAACAACCCCTTCTTAATCATCTTGTTTTCTAGTAAAGCTTGAGGGGTCTTCTTTGCTTGGTGAGCTTTCTTGAATTCATCAATGATTTCCCAAGGTGAGACTACAATGGCCAACATGATGGTAGAATCTATTGTTTTTCGTACCTGGCCATTGTATCTGTGTGGAATAGTTCTTTTATGGATTCTAGAACTCACCCTGGGGTCTGGCCATACTCTCACTCTCTCCTTCTGATACTGAAAAGTGTGCCTGAGAGTGTACAGCCTTTGAGCATGCCCTTTCATGGCTTGAATAGATGATGACTGAGGAAATTCCTTGTCAACCATCTTCAACAGTTGCTCATCGTGCTGTTTCTGCTGTTCTTCTTCTTCTATCTTGACTCTGACCATTTCCCTTTGAGAGTCAGGTGTGATCATGGGTTGACTTCGGGGTTTTGGTAGCTTTAGAACAGCAGAGAGTGGCAGACTATCATCTTCATCCTCCTCTTCTTCTTCTTCTTCCATCCTCAGCACCCTTCTCCTCCTTCTAGGTGCATCACTGGATGATGGTTGGGTTGGTGAAGGAATTGGTTTTGAAGAATGAGGATGTTTGGATTTTGGCTTAGAGATTGGTTGGGAGATTTGAGGGATAGGCTCTGTTTGAGTGGGTGGAAGGGAAGGTTGATCAGCATCTTTGTAGTTAGTTTCGCCTTTGTGAGTTTAGCCATCTCTAACCTTTTACCAGCCCCAGCCTCATCAAGGGCTTCCACAATAATCCCTTTGTTGAATTGCTCAGACAGACAGATTCTGGTGGCTATAGCCAGAATACTGTCCCTGGTCCATGCGCGAATCTCCATTAACGATCTTCCTAAGTATTTTGCAATAAAGCGGATCATTATTTCCAATCTCTCTTTTTCCAGAGCATCATACCCTGCCCATCGGGTTGTATCTCTTGCACTTCCAACCTTCTGATCTCACTATCCAGTGTGGCTGTGTCAAACCCCTGCCTGAAGAGTTGTTCAATTATTTTATCCATGGATCGGCTGTGTGTAGTGTCAGCTTCTTTTACCAGCTCCTCCAAGGATTTGTCTTCAGCAGTATGATCATCAGCACTTTTCTTTCGCTTGTAAGTGAGCAGAGGTTGCTTTTCTTTCTCCTCCTCTTGGGCTTGCTTCTCTTCCTTCTTTTCCTCTGTTCTTTTCCTCTTCTTTTCTTTCACTGCAGTACTCTCCCCCTTTTTGGATGCATTGGAGGAAGGGGTTTGTACCGCAGAAAGAGTCTCTTTTGTACAGCAGCATCAATCAAGGGCTGTAAAGTTGAGGAAAGCCTCTCATCAATGGCTTTAGTCACAATATCAGTGATTATGGGTGTGATGAGAGGGAGGGAATTTTGAAGTACAGCACCTATTTGCTCAGGAGGGTTCTGTTCCTGAGAAGTAGGGCCTGAAGCAGAGGCAGGTGGTTGAGTTTGGAGTGGCTCAGTGTTTGGGGAACCTTCAAGTGAAGGTGCCATCTGTGGGTGGGTAGAGGCAGATGGTCTTTCTCCTTGAGAGTTGATCAAGTAGGTTTTGCAGCCTACTGACTTTCTCTTCAAGGATTGTGTTCTGGGCAAGAACATCGTAGAAAAAGCCCAGGTCATCATCAGCCGAAGCTGAATCATCTGACCTCCTGCTTAGAGCAGGATTTACATGCACTGGGTGTAGACCAGTTGATGCATGTGCCCCTTGTGCTTGGTACTGGGGACTTCCAGCCTCAGGACAGTGTCCATCATCAGCTGTTGCCTCTAGTGAGGTCTTAGCAATGTTACCAGCCTCATTCTGATCATGTGCTGAGTCAGAGGAGGTGGCAGCCTCACTAGATATTCTAAGCTCCTTGTCTACACCAGGAGATAGAAGTGGTAAACCCCTGTGCTGTGGGTTCTCAGTGCACTGTGTTCCTCCCCCTCAATTGTAGAGGTGTTCCAGTAGTAAGTGGTTTCTGGGGAGGGGGTGAGGAGTGCAGTTGAGTCAGCACTTGTGCAACTATTAAAGTTGGGCTGTGAGGGGCGGTTGTTTGGGGTGAAGGGATAGAAGCAGTGTGCACCTGGGGAGGTTGGTGCTCTTCAATGGCAATCCCTCAAGTGAGGAAGATCCCAGATATGTAGGTACCCCTTGTGTGGTTGCTGCAGGCTCCTGTTGAGAGGAAGCCTGAGCGGCTATGGCTGGAAGAGTCATTGTATCCACTAGGGGGTTTGGACTAGTGGATATATCCTGCGTTTGTGTTGCAGGGGCATCCTCAGGGGACTCAATTCCCTGAGTAGCCGTTTTGGGTTTCTTTTTGGTGGGTTGGTGGGGACTTTTGATTTGGAGGTGGTGGCTGTGGGTTCCAGCTGCGTGGGTTTTCGCAGCTTGGCAGCCATTTTTAGTGTCTGGTCAGAGTTGTGCCGGGAGTATACTTCCGGCAGAACAGCCGTAGCAGGGACTCCCAAGCCAACAAGTCCCTCAGCATTAAGCTGGTTTGTAATGATGGCCATTATGAACCGTGGATATAGTATCCAACGGTTGGCAGTTAGTTTTTGAGCCATATCCTTGAGCTCGAAAAAATATTTCTGAAAAGTTTAGCGGTTGTTGCTCAAGAATAGAATACATTACCTGCTGCCATTTTGTCGACATTTGATCCCAAGACGACGTCTTAGGGGCCAAACATACATTCACCATGTGAAAAATTAGGCGCTCAGCGTCATTAAAGTGTTTCTTCATGATAGTGGAGGCACTGAGATCGCCTTGATATCCATGTTGGGCAAAGGATAGATCTGTGGTGCCCTTCGGATATCCAGCAGGAGAACTAGCATCATTCAGATGAAGAATTTGGCGGATTATTGCAGGAGTGATGACTACTTCTTTGTTGTTGACGACCGACTGGAGAGATGGTGTGTTGTTCTCCCCAGTGGTAATAGTAACGTTCATCCAAAATTGTTGAAGGGATTCGGCATGTAGTATGGGATTCAGAAGAAATGCCGTATTGTATTGGGACTGAACCATAAGATCGATAGCAGTATCGAACTTAGTCCAGATAGGCGATTTAGTGAGGTAGGCAACACAGTTGTGTCGCGGTTTAATTTGCATGGACGCCATTGAGAAGAGGGAAGTTTTGGAGAGGAACGTTAGGTTTGAAGAAGATGAAGCATTGAGGATTAGGTCAGGGATATTTATAGGGTACGGGTAAGAAAACGACTGAAGGATGTGGTGTTAGTCATCAGTAGTTTTAAACGACCGTTGACATGGTATTATCCTTTCAGACGTTGAAACAGCTGAAGTCGTGGTGTTAGGCATCAGAAGTTAGAAAACTACTGAAGACCGTGGTTTTGACTTCAGATGATTGAAACAACTGAGGACTTGGTGTTTGTCATCAGTAGTTATGAAACTACTGAGGACAGTGGTTTTGTCATCAGCTGTTGTAAACAACTGAAGACTTGGTATTAGTCATCAGTAGTTATAAAACTACTGAAGACATGGTTTTGCTTCAGTTGTTTAGAATGAAACAGCAGTTGTACAAACGACTGAAGAGAAAGTTCTCTTCAGCTGTTTTCGTCAATTCTTAGCTTGTCAGCTGTTTCATACTGTCCTCAACACATTCATCAGCCTTTTTGGCTGATTTCAGTGTTTCATAGGACATCAGTACTTATCTGTTTTTACTGATTGCAGTAGTTGTACTGCATCAGTAGTTGTAACTACATCAGTAGTTTAGAACAGATGAAGTACTTCAGTACTTGTGAGACATTTAGCCTTCAGTAGTTATAAAAACTGCTGAGGGTAAAAGAGCTCATCAGTACTTATATGTGACATAGTTACTAATGATCATCAGTACTTATTACTAGATCATCAGTAGTTCACTTATTCTAGCTGCAGCATACCAAGCCTTAACACCAGGTTTTGGAAAGTTGAACTATCCAAAGGCTTAGTAAAAATGTCTGCAAGCTCATCAGCACTAGGCACAAACTTAGGATCAATCAGACCTTTTTCAAAACAATCCCTTATAAAATGATGTCTGATCTCTATATGTTTGGTCCTAGAGTGCTGGACTGGATTTTTGACAATGCAAAGAGCTGAAGCACTATCCATTAACAATGGAGTCTTAGTCTCTGTAATGCCATAATCCAAAAGTTGGTTTTGAAGCCAGAGTACCTGAGATGTACAACTTGCAGCAGCAATGTACTCTGCTTCAGCAGTTGATGTAGCAACTGAGGTCTGTTTCTTGCTCTGCCAAGAAATCAAGCAGTTGCCTAGGAATTGACATCCACCAGAAGTTGATTTCCTGGTCAACTTACACCCTGCATAGTCACTGTCAGAAAAAGCAACTAATTTACCAGAATGTCCAGTAGAATACCATAAACCTAGAGATGGAGTGCCTTGCAGATATCTAAAGATCCTCTTGACTGCAATCAGATGAGACTCTTTAGGTGCAGCCTGAAATCTAGCACAACACATGTAGCAAACATAATATCTGGTCTAGAAGCTGTTAAATACATCAAGGACCCAATCATACATCTGTAAAGTGTTTCATCAACCACTTTACCTTTCTGATCTGTATCCAGTTGTGTGGTGCTGCACATGGGGGTAGAACAGGCTTACAGTTTTGTAAATCAAACTTTTGCAAAAGATCTTTTGTGTATTTGGACTGATGAATGAAAATTCCATCAGCCTTTTGTTTGATTTGCAACCCCAGAAAGAACTGTAATTCTCCCATGGCACTCATTTCAAACTTCTGTTGCATCAACTTTGTAAAGGCATCACACAACTTTGGATCAGAGGATGCAAAAATGATATCATCTACATAAATTTGAACAAGTAGATTATGCTGCCCAGCTTTCTTAATGAATAAAGTCTTATCTATGGAGCCTCTAGTGAAATTATTTTCCAGAAGAAAGTTTGATAATGTCTCATACCAGGCTCTAGGAGCTTGTTTTAACCCATAAAGAGCCTTATCAAGCTTATACACCCAATTAGGATGTTTATTGTCCTCAAAGCCTGGAGGTTGACATACATAAACCTCTTCTTTAATTTTTCCATACAAAAATGCACTTTTGACATCCATTTGAAAAACTTTAAGGTTTTGATAAGCAGCATAAGCTAAAAACAATCGAATTGCTTCCAGTCTGGCTACAGGGGCAAAGGTTTCATCATAATCAATACCTTCTTCTTGTGCAAACCCCTGAACAACCAGTCTGGTTTGTTCCTAAACATTTTCATCATGTTCCTAAACACCCATTTAGTGCCTATTGCACACTTACCTGGAGGTAGAGGAACCAGTTCCCACACTTGCTGTTTCTTGAACTGAAGAAGCTCAAGCTGCATGGCATCAACCCATCCATTGTCCTTTAAAGCAATGTGATCTTTGGCTCTTGCTGACTGATGAAGAGAGCATAGAAGCAGAAATTTGACAATTGACTTCTTGTTGATACTCCAGCAGTGATATCACCAATGATTTGAGACATAGGGTGATTCTTCAGATCTTGATACACAATGAGATCTGTGCAAGTGTTTGTAGCAGGCTCAGCAGTAACAGATGGTGATGGTGAATCATTTCCTTGAAACCAATCAGTGGATGGTAATTCAAAGGAAGTTGAATTCGAAGAGATCTCATCAGCATTTGTTGTGGATGGTGCTACTGGAGCTACAGGAACATCAGGTCTAGCTGAATCAGGCAGCTGATCACTAAACCTGAAGAGGTGAGTACTGCAATCATCATCATCATCAGCAGTACCACCAGGTGGTGAACTGTTGACAGGAGCAACAGCAGGAGTTTGATAAGGAACATATTGCAGTATGTCCAAATCAAATAACTCCACAGGGCTTTGTGGAATCTTGTCCTTTGGAGATTCATTGAACTTAACATGTAGAGTTTCTTCAACCATCTTTGTTCTGCAGTTGAAGACTCTGTATGCCTTGCAAGTAGATGAATAACCAACAAAATACCCTGCATCCACCTTAGGATCAAATTTATGGAGTTGATCCTTTGTGTTGAGAATAAAACAGGGACACCAAATGCTTTGAAAAATGAAATCAGAGGAGCCAAATGATGGAGAACTTCATATGGAGTCTTCATCAACCTCTGATTTACTAAAACTCTATTTTGCACATAGCAAGCTGTGTTGACAGCTTCAGCCCAAAAGGTCAGTGGCAAACCTGAGTCAGCCAGCATGGACCTTGCAGCTTCAATGAGGGTCCTGTTCTTTCTCTCCACTACTCCATTTTGTTCTGGAGTCCTTGGATGCTAAACTGCCTTTTGATCCCCTTTGAAAGATAGAAGTCATCAAGTGTATGATTTCTGAACTCAGTTCCATTGTCACTCCTAATACACTTGACTGGAAGGGATACTGCTTCTCAATATACAACACAAAGTGAATAATCTTCTGAGCACCTCATCCTTTGAATGTAGAAAGAAAGTCCATACAAATCTGGAGTAATCATCCACAATACACAGTATATCTTCTTTGCCATGCTCATTACTCTCACAGGACCAAATAGATCCATATGCAGTAATTGCAAGCAGGCAGTGGACTTAGGCACTTCAATAGGAGGGAATGAGACTTTGTGCTGTTTTCCTTTTAAACAAGCAGTGCAGGTTTCATCACAGTGGAACTCCTTTATTGGTAAGCCTCTGACTAAACTATTGTGGGTAAGCTGATTCAGAGATTAACATGACCAAGCCTTCTGTGCCACAGTTTAGATTCTTGAGAAGAGGCTTTGGAAAATAGGCAAGGATTGCCTTTGAGATCTATTTTCTTAGAAAGATCTAAGGCATATACTCTTCCTGTCCTGTTGGCTCTCAGGAGAGTGTGATCATCCAACACCTTGTCAATCAAGTGCAAAACTTTGGATGACAGAATCCTACAGTTTTGACTGGTGAAAAGAGCAACATGGCCTTTATCACACATTTGACTGACACTCAAGAGATTGTACTTGAGATTTTCCACATGATTAACATCATCAAATTTGATTTCTCCATTGGAGACAAACCCTTACCAATGATGTAACCCCTAGCATCATTGCCAAAAGAAACAAATCCCTTCTTTCCTTGAGAGTAGTCATGAAGAAGAGAGCTGTTCCCAGTCATGTGCATAGATCCCCCACTGTCTACATACCAGATGCTACTTTGGCATGTTGAAGAACCCTGCAAAATAAACAATCAGTTAGTTTTAGAGACCCAAACCTTTTTGGTTTTGGGCCTGGTCTCATCAATAGATGGTAAACTAACAGGTTTATTTGAAACAACAGCCTGAGAGGAAGAAGATGGTGTAGAAGAGGAGTCCTTTGGCTTGGACCTCCTTTTCTGTGGTTTCAACATAGGAGCATCTAGTTGGTTAACTCTACCCAACAGATGTTGAACATCATAACCAGCTGTGTCTGATTTTGTGATAAAGCTTTCAGCTCATCAGACACATTGCCAGTGGAGTTTGATAAGTTCCTATGTTGCCCCTTCTTCTTCTGAGCATTCTCAGCTGTCACCTGTTTAACCCCTTCCTTTTTGGATTTCTTTGAGGACTTAAGGGTTACAGGATTTGATGTTGCTGATACAAATGTGGTCTCAAACTCAGTTTTCATTTTTACCATTTTCTCTTTAATTTCTTCTTTTTGTTTGAGTTTGGAACCTCTTTTGTACCAACAATCATCTGTAAGATGATTGAACAAACCACATACTTCACATGGTTTCTTCTTCATCTTAGGTTGATCATCAACTAAAGAGGGTGAAGCAACTGAAGACTTGTTCTTCAATGCTTTGGAAGCATTGTTTGCTTTCTTGACTGCCTCTTTAGTAGTCTTCAAACTCTTTCTACTGGCAGTTTTCTTCTCTTCAGTACTGACAGCAGTTGAAGTTTGAACTTCAGGTGTTAAATCCTGCTCTCTAGTCCTTTCAGGACCTTCAGAATTAACTCCTGAGTTGATCAACTCATTAATCATGTGAGTGTCAGCATTTGAACCATCAACATCAGCTGATAGGTTCAAAGAGGGCTTGATGCTGACTGCTACTTCTGATTGTGCTGTATCAGAAGGTAGATCACATGATGTGATGGATTGGTTATCACTCTCACCATCAGATTCTACCTCTGCTCTTGGGGTAAAATCTGTAGGTGGAGCAGTGTGATTGTAACCAATTCCAAACTTCACATTTGAAGCAGATTGCTTACTAAGAAGCATTTCAAAACCTTTGCATGATTGTACCCATCTATCACACTCTACCTGGGTAACTGCAAGGGTTTCTTTGAGATCTTTGTACTCTCTAGAAGTACCTCTTCTCTAGCCTTATCATCAATTATTTGGCATTTCAGTTTATAAATCTCATCATTTTTATCTTTAAGCAGACTCAAACTCAGCTTTTGTTTTGGAAATTATTTGTTCTAGCTCAATGTTCTTATTAATTAGAGCTACATTTGCTTCTCTAATGGAAGCAAATGCTGCTATGCATGGTTCAGAACATAATTTGGCTTTTGCCTCAGAGGATACCTGTGATACCTGAGGTGTAGAGGCATTAGAAAATGAAGTATCAGCAGACTCCAAAGCCATAAGAGCTAGATTCCCAAAAGGACTGTCACCACCATGTTGACCAGCACCTGAGAACAGTTGGTCATGACCAGACATGTCATCTGGTAAACTGCTCCAGTCAACAACTCCTGGGGTGAAGAAGCTGTGTTGTTGAGGTTGAGGTTGTTGATGAGATTGGGATGGCTGAGGTTCTGGTAGTGCATGAGGTTGTGGTGCCATAGGAACTTGAACTTGATTTGACTGTGGCATGTAATAACAAGGGTACGGATATGGCATTTGACCCTGAGGAACAAAATATGCCGGAGATTGTTGTTGAGGATGATGACTAGAAGTGACAGGATGTTGCCCTCTGTGTTGTTGACTATTGCCAGGAAAAGTCACAAAGGGTGCAGTGGAGTTAGATCCAGTTGATCTACACTCTCTTGCAAAGTGTCCAAGCCTTTGGCATTTGTGACCTCAACTTGCTCTTGTCAAAACCAACTTTGGTTTTGCCAGAGAGTCCTGGGAATTTTCTTCCAGTTCTTTTATAGAACTTCTGAGATCTGATATTTATCAGGGCATTTGGCTCAAAATATCCATCTCTTCTAAGTCATCATCAGCAATCCCCTTGAGATCATCCATAATGAAGCATAGATTGTCATTATTACACCCAGTAAACTGACCATCAACACTCACAAATGCAGAATCAGAAGTGCTTGAAGAGAAATTAATATGCTCATCATACTGGCATTCAGATGAAGCATATTCTGACTCATGACCCACCAGGCAGTGTTGCCTGGTACAAAGTCTTCAGTGAGCTTTCCAGATGAAGACAGCTTTCTCTTCTGTTCTATCTCTCTCTCAAACGTGAGCAGTTTCCCATGGAGTTGGGTGAGAGATAGTTTGTCCAAACTTGCACTGGAGCGTAGGACAATAGTATATGTGTCCCATCTCTCAGGCAGTGATCTGAGAAATCTGTTATTCATCTGATATTTGTGTACTCAAGTTTGACCATTTTTAATTCAGAGATCAAACAAGAGAACCGCTCATATTGTTGAGTCAGTGTCTCACCCTTTCTATGAGAAAATGTCTCATATTGTTGGGCGAGGATTTCTCTATTATTTGCCAAGACCTCATCTGTTCCTCCAAATTGTTCTTTCAAGGCATTCCAGAGGTCATGGGCAGTTTCATGATGCATTAGCCCAGAATAGATTTCATTTGGCAGTGCCATGGCCAGAATTCCATGGGCTTTTGCATCAATTTCAAGCAACTTCTTATCCTCATCTGAGTATTGCTCCCTCCTCTTCGGAACCATTTGATTGGTTTCCGGGTTATTCACCATAGGCTTGTGTGGACCATGTACCACTGATGTCCAACAACCTGCGCTGTTAACAGACAGGTGATGGAGCATTCGTCTTTGCCATATGTTATACTCATTCCTAACCAGCATTGGTGGCTTGGTTGAGGAACCAGTATTGTGAGGATCATTGGAGGGAGTAGTCATTTTCAGTTCAAAAACAATTTAATTCAAGCTTTTAAAAGTTTTACACAGACCACAACAAACTCAATGAAAACCAAGAAAGATCTCAGGATGAATGACCAGAAATACAGAAAATTCAATCTCTATAACCGTTTCTTGCAAAAACAAAAGCTAATTCAATCAAACTTAGATCTTGAATAGCAGTTTCAATGATCAATTATTAGATCGATCAATGATTAACCTGCTCTGATACCATTTGACAGGATCAGCGATCACAAGTTTGATGTATTAGAGTTCAAAGCAGCGGAATAAGAAAGGAATTAGACAAATTGTAGCAAGAAGTCGATGCTTGTATGCATTAAGAGCACATACGGTTATAGCGAGAGAATATATTTCTGATTCAAGGAATGTTTATAGATATGGAATGTTTCTAATCAAATCATTCATCATTCACGTCATTCTTTATTACAATAGGTTGTCACTCCTTATATAGAGTGCAACAATCACTGCTGTTATCACGGAAAGTGACAACTGGCAGATCTAATACAAAAATAACTAACTCTTAACAAACTACTGAAATGTTCACAACTACTGAGAACATATCAGAGTGTAAGTACAAAATATAAAACTACTGATTAGAAACTACTGAAACTACAACGACTGAAGAACAAGCTCTTCAGTCGTTTTACAAAACTACTGAAACATAAAATACTGAAACTAGAAATATAAAACTACTGATATCACAACTACTGAAGGAGTACTCTTCAGCAGTTGTGACAAACTACTGAGGCTTCAGTACTTGATCTTCAGACTTTGACCTTCAGATGTTTTCAGCTGATGACTTCAGTAGATATCATCAGCTGATGTCTTCAGTCTTTGTCTTCAGACTTTGTACATCAGTTGTTGATCTTCAGCACTTGTAAACTCTTCAGCTGTTGTACTTCAGTACTTTGGTCTTTCAGCTTCAGCACTTGTGTTCTTCAGCTGTTGTACTTCAGCACTTTAGTTCTTCAGCTGTTGAAGTCTTCAGCACTTGATCTTCAGCTGTTGAAGTCTTCAGCACTTGTCAAACTATGATGAGGCTTTCAGCAGTTGTTGTGATACCATGTGGGACTTAGAGGTTTTCTGATCTTGGCTCATTGGTTCTTTTTTGTTGGTGTGTCAACCTTCGACTTGTAATTTCATTCATTGTCTTCCTCCCTTAACTCAAGATTACATCATTTATGTCTAACGTCGCAGAATGTCGTTTTGTCTAGATTAGAACAAATGATCCCATTTATAGGCAAACCATCAGCAAAGCTTGAAAACTTTTCTTCCTTAGATGTTGTCACACATGAGTGTGAACCACTCATCAGATGTAGAATC
The DNA here is from genome assembly GCA_025506515.1 of Flaveria trinervia. NCBI lineage: Eukaryota > Viridiplantae > Streptophyta > Magnoliopsida > Asterales > Asteraceae > Flaveria > Flaveria trinervia. The sequence continues at coordinate 14,191,526 of CM046454.1, read as the reverse complement.
TGTCAATAATATCATCCAAGCTCTTATTCCCATAAAAATATAAATTAGCAAATCCTTTTTGAGAGCTGGCCTTCAGTGCTTAAGAGATGTGCGTTTCCATATATCTCTTCTCAAATGCCTCATAACTTTGGAGCCTGCTTGTTCTCAAAGAACTGATGAAAAATATCCTAGGTATTGACTGATCAACAAGGCATTACTTTCTTTTCAGCATTGAACAGAACTCTGGCTTCACTCATTCCTCCAAAGTCAGCTTGACTCCATTAGCCTGACGGTACCGTAACCCAGTCTCAATGGATGTCAAAGATTTGGGTCAACTCCATTTAAATAGATTTCAAACGCTATTTCCATGTGGATATTCATAATGGTAACAGGTTTGGCGGTTTATACAATTTCCAATCTCATCTCCAGAAGTAGAAGATTCTAGATGCGGGAGTCCTTCCGGTAGAAAGCAGCAACTTGGTCTTCCATTGCTTTAAACTTGGTGCTTTTAGAACAGGACAGTTTCACCATGGAATGGGCTATGGTATGGATCACTCATGCGAATGAAGGATGCGAATGAATTCAATCATGCAATTGGAATCAGTCGTGCGTATGAACAAACGATTGGAATCAAACGACTGGAGTTGTTCAGTCGTGCGAATGAGGGATACGACTGAGTTCAGTCGTGAGGATGGAGTAAACGATTGAATTCAATCGTACAAATGAACCAATCGTGCGACTAAAGGCTGTTGTGTTTATAAAATCGAATATTTTGACACTTTGACACAAAATACGAGTTTCCCAGGAAGCCTAATCCACCGTATAATAATAAAACTAAAACTTTAATGCATGCAAACGTCAAAAACGCCTTTCGAAGCAAAGTGGTGACTCTTTTGATTTAAAACATAAGTTTTTAACACCAAAACTAATCGAATCCAACGTAAAATCACGAGCCAAAGCTTTGATACCACTTGTTAGGACCATGTATGTACGGAGTACTAACGGATTCTGTGTGAAACCAGATCAAATAGTGCGGAATCCTATTTGATTGGCGATCCATCAGTGAGAACGATAACCCGATCGATATAACAATGAACTAAACGTTAAGAATGAGTAGGAATCGATCAAGATCGAACTATGAAGTTAGATTGGCTATTTTGGATGCTCTGGATGGCTAGGGTTTATGTATATTTGAAGTATCTCTCAAAGTGTTTTGTTTTTCCACGAATTAAGTGGTATTCATAGGTTTGTATTTTTCTTCGTACGAATGGTTCAGTCATGCGACTGACTCATGCGATTGATTCATACGCACAACTAAAGGTTCATTCGTGCGACTAATTCAATCTTATGTCTCAATCATACGATTGATCCAGTCTCCTGGTTCAGTCGTGCGACTGATCCATAAGCATTATATATTCATGCGCATGGTCCATAAGTATGATCCATTAGCATGAATAATCACCCGACTAGGTTGAACACAGTACTTAATCATTATTGACTAAGAACTATGTACAACAACCTCAAACCTATATATAAAAAGTTCATACATATGAATCAAAGATAAATAAACATCAAGGCATATATCATACTTCATTACATCATCACATTACACATATGTAAGACATGATGAATTTAACATTTAAACACATAAACTAGGAACATCATGTATCTACATTATTAATTTTCAAAAACCAACCAAACAATCACTTACGTTGGACTTATGTTTCAAAAGGACCAAACAACTATAGTTGTCGAGTATGTTAAATAAGAGGTGGCTTCGGTTAATGAAGGTTTCCTATATTTACCAAATATATCACAATGTAAAATATCAAAACATTCCTTGATTTAATTATACTAACCAAAAAAGGTAGTTCGGTAAACTTAGCCTTCAAACAAAATTAACAATCAACGGTATTTGTTTTAACTGAATGAAATCAAAATATTAAATTTTAATATGAGAATGATACCTTAAACGCTTACGCCATATGTCACTTGTGGTGTTCATAGCCATCCTTCTGTTCCTTCCCACCTCCACCTGATGAAGACCTTGCTTGCATCTACCCATCCCAATTTATTTACAAACATCAACGATTTATGTTAACAAGCTATCTGAAACTAGACTACAAGTAAAATCAAGAACATAAAAAACTTCATGAAATTTACTCTAACTTGGTAACGAACATGATCCTTTTCCTTTTACATGAATAGATTCACTATTGGAATGGTAACCAGTAAGTCATTTGATGTATTAGTCCTCTTATAAGAGGTTCAAATCATGAGTTACGTGCTCAAAACAACCCATTCCATAACCTATTTTATCACACCCCGGCTAAAGCGGAAACATCGAGGCGTGATGAAATTGAATCATAACATAGGATAAAGAGTACTAAAGAAATTTAATTATTAAAATCAAATGTTGTTTACATCCAATCCTAATAACAAATAAAATAAACAAGTAAATAAGTATTAATTTATTCACAGTCTAAGTCCAACTAAAGCTTATCCTTGAAACCTATCATGAGCAAAGCAACAAACTTAGTTTCCATCACATGAAAATATGCTAAAATATGTCCACTTAAAAAAGTTGGTGTTTGACAGGATCAGTGATCACAAGTTTGATGTATTAGGATTTAAAGCAGCGGAATACAAACAGGAATTAGACAGATTGTAGCAAGCAGTCGATACTTGTATGCATTAAGAGCGTATACGGTTATAGGGAGAGAATATATTCTGATTTCAAGGAATGTTTATAGATGTAGAATATTTCCAATCAAATCATTCAGTCATTCCATTCATTCATTCATAATATTACAATAGGTTGTCACTCCTTATATAGAGTGTAACAATCACTGCTGTTATCACGGAAAGTGACAACTGGCAGATCTAATACAAAAATAACTAACTCTTAACAAACTACTGAAATGTTCACAATACTAAGAACATTCAGAGTGTTAAGTACAAAATATAAAACTACTGAAACACAATGACTGAAGAACAAGCTCTTCAGTCGTTTTACAAAACTACTAAAACATAAAAATATAAAACTACTGATATCACAACTACTGAAGAAGTACTCTTCAGCAGTTGTGACAAACTACTGGCTTCAGTACTTGATCTTCAGACTTTGACCTTCAGGTGTTTCATCAGCTGATGACTTCAGTAGATACATCAGCTGATGTCTTCAGTCTTTGTCTTCAGACTTTGTACATCAGTTGTTGATCTTCAGTACTTGTAAACTCTTCAGCTGTTGTACTTCAGTACTTTGGTCTTTCAGCTTCAGCACTTGTGTTCTTCAGCTGTTGTACTTCAGCACTTTAGTTCTTCAGCTGTTGAGGTCTTCAGCATTTGATCTCAGCTGTTGAAGTCTTCAGCATTGATCTTCAGCTGTTGAAGTCTTCAGCACTTGTCAAACTACTGATGAGGCTTTCAGCAGTTGTTGTGATACCATGTGGGACTTAGAGGTTTTCTGATCTTGGCTCATTGGTTCTTTTGGTCCAACAGTTGGTGAGCACATAGGTTTAGGAGTATACATATAGTAGATAACAATGTAACCAATACAAAAAATTCTAAATACAAGTAAGTAAACCATTATACATGAGTTCACAACCTACACTAGTGAGTGATCGAATGCCCTCCCATCTAACCCTCTGACATAAGAGGTCAGACTAATAGTATGTTGTTAGGCATGCAGTTTCTGAACATCCAGCTTCTTTCAAGTCAAAAAGAATATATTGACTCATAGGACGCTCAGTATTAATTGGCATGTACACACCCAAGTACCGAATGGGCTTGTCAGACCAATAGAATTATCTACGTACTGTTGTGGCTTCCCCGAAGTTAATAGTTGTGTAGATTTTAGAAAATAGAAAGACTTTGTTATTAAAGAGTGTCATAGAATATAGAAACATGTCTAATCAGTTTAAATTTACTAGTATAAGAAACATTTCATTAAGTTTACAAAATACTAGTTTGACTTTAGAATTTGAATTCACAGTTTGATATAAAAAGCATGTATCCACCCTAAAATACAAAAGAAAAAAGGGGCTATGAACTCACCTTGTAAAGTAGGTGGATTGATCTTGCAACTTGTAGTAACTTGGAGTGAGGATTACCTTAAGTAAGTTTATTGTATTTGTCGATAGTTGAGGGGTTGTTATCGTAAAAGTTCAAGAATGGTTGTTGTATAATAGATATGTGTCATTTTAGAGTAGAACATTTAACAAAAGGATTCCAAGGAAAGGGTTAGTAGATTTTTATCATTTAAGTACCTCGTCTTTCCTAAGCCAGAACTTTTTGTTTGCAACATTATGTTATCATCTAGTTTATCTAACTATAAATACATAATTACAAGTAACACTAACATGTTTTAAATTAAATTTAAAATAAAATAAAATGAATAATAAAGATTGAATATGAATCACATAATTTTTTCAAAAACTAAAAATACAACAAATAAGTTATGAATATTCATTTGGTTGATATATGAATTTGAAAGATTGACCAGCTAGAATAGATATCAATCCTCACTGTTATCCTAAGGAATGGTATCTCAAGTTAGAATAATAATAATTTAAAGTCTATGACATGCATTAGGGTTTCAATTGGCATTTAGATTTAACAAATAGTTTTAAAATAATTAATTATTTATTATAATCCTTGATTAAAATTAAATAAAAATAAACTTGATTAGATAATTGAAATGGAAGATAATTATAATAATTAGTGAAATACAGTCATTAAATATAATTAATATTTATTTTATAGCATTTGACTGAATATTAATGTGGTGAAAAAAAAATTATTAATTTAATAACTAATTGTATATTGACTTGATCAAAGTAATTAAATAGAACGTTTCTAAATTAATACTCGATAAATTAATAAACTAGATAAAATTAATAATTTCTCCAGTCCCAACTTGGAACCAGTATAAAATTGGATCCCAATCGATAAAATAATAAGTATAAATTTTTTTGAAATCTGAATGTAAATATTGGTCACAACAAAACTAAAAATTAATAATTACTAAAATACTCCAAAATTTTAGGATTATCTAGTAAAAAATGAATCTATAGTCACTTGTTTTTTTATGAACTTTAAATATGTATTAAGTTAATATTTAAATCTCCCCATTGCACTTAACTTTGTGTTATTGAGTCTTATTAACGAGATAAATGGAAGTAAATGAATGGAAAATGAAAATAATTATGTTCCCGAGTTTTTTAAGGAGGGAAATGGAAGGAAACATACAAAATTGTGTTCCTAAGTTTTTTAAAGAAAGAAAATGGAAAGAAATGAAAGGAAAATTTTTAATAATTTTCCCATTTAACTTTCCAAAATGAAAGGAAATGAAAAGAAAAGAAATAAAAAACATAAAATTATACTTTATTTTATTTCCTTCGAACTCTAACACACACAAATAAAAATATCTTTTCATTTCTCTTCACTTCTTTTCTCTCCTTAATTTCATTTCTCTTCATTGCTTTACTCTCGTTAATTTCCTTTCACTTATTTTTTTTTCTTTTCTTTTCTATTCTTCGTTTATTAAACTGGGAACATTGCGTAAGAGTATCGCACTATATTCTTATATTGCAACAAAATTTGTAAAGAGTTGTTGCCACTTGAAATGGTTATTTTAGAGTGACAAGTTCATTAATTAGTGAATGTACATGAGAATTTTGAAGGTCCTTATTTGTCTTTTATTAAATAGGTAAAGTGAACGAACATAAAAAATTTAAAGGTTGTTTAATTAATTTGAGACTTGCTTATAAATATAAGCCACTCTTTAAATTAATAATTTATTAATTTATCGATATAATAATATCTCGTTAAATTAATAAAATATCTTGATTCTAACATTATAAATTTATAAAGGTTTTACTAGATAAGTAATTATTTAATTGATTTGTAAAATAATGATTTGATATGATTTGTAATGATTTATATTTGATTTAAAATAATTTTTGAAAAATATAACACTTACAATGAATTTATATAACTTTATAACATTTGTAATCTTAAAAATAAAGAAATATAAAATTATAGTTCTGAACTGTTCAAAATTAATAAATAAATTTTGAATAGTTTTAATAACCAAAATAATTTTATATTACTATAAATATATATACTAAAAATTTTATGTAGTTAAATAATAAAAATGGAGGCTCAATTCGAACCGGGGTCTCTCCTAGAATTGGTGAGTGTGATAATCAATGGGCCTATTCAATTCATGTACTAGTACTCGATTTTAACTATTGAGATTGAATGGTTCGATTCGAATTGATTCCAAACGCGTTTCTAGTAATTCAATTTGGATTGTTGAGTAACAATTCGAGTTGAAGTAGACCATGATTTGAATGTAAGCTTTGATTTCAATTAGATATATTTAACAACTTAAAATTATAAATGGAAATGGTTACGGATTTCAAAAGTAGAATGTTTAGTTGATTTCGATTAGTTTGAATGGATTTGAGTATTTGGGGGTTACCGGGACTTGGCCAACGATAGTGATGGTTGAAGAGGGAAAGCTTGGGGTTTTAAACAATTTATAGTTTAGACACCAAGGTTTGACATTATTGTTATTTTATTTATAAAGTAGTTAAATCTATTTTTTTGGAAATTACATTTGACACCCAAACTTACAATATACTATTATTTATAAACTTATAATATCCTATTATTTTAATAGATAAACAAGTTATTGATTTATAAAAACTTTATAATCTTTATAAAATTTGTAATACTTTGCATTATATTTAAATTAATAATTAATTTTCATAATTAATGTTTTAATTCTATAAGTTTACAAAAATAATTTTAAAATTTATAGAAATTTCATCAATTGAAATAACAAATAAAATATTGTATTTAATCACCAAAATAAATAAATTAACTTGACAATAAATATTAAATTACAGGATTGACCTGTAATATCTGACCCAATTTTGAAAATCCAAAACACAATCCCGAACCCATTTCAAAACTTTCATACATTGGAGAAATTTATCATTAAATCATTTTATTTATTTTAAGTATTCAAATGTAGTAAATGTGTTATTAAATAAATAATAATATTATGACTTGTATTATTCAATTCTCATTTATTAAATCATTAATTAATATATATAATTTTCATAATTCATAAAACTAATTTTATAAAGTTACAAAGTTTTATTTATCATTGCGTGTTTTCGTAATTAAATTATGAAATTTAATTATTTCAATTAAACTTAATAATTAAATTCAAAGTTTTTTTAGATTTACAAAAGTTACAATGTTTTATAAATTATTAGTTTGATTTATATGTTTTAGTAAGCCTAGGGGTCAAAATGTCATTTTGAACACTCAAATGAAAATTTTAAAATTAAACTAATAACTTTCCAAAGAATAGAGACCAAAGCGTAACTTTTCTTTTAAACCAACCCAACCCCACATCATCCCTCAGGTTCCTTCCATCCTCGCCGGCGGGTCTCCGACGACCACCTCACACACAAAACACTCCATTCTCTACAATTAAACCACCCTTTAGTTATACAATTTGAACATAAGTCATTCATAAATTGAGTCAAATAACGTGCAAATCATTTAAATATCTAAATGAAAACATTCGTAACAGAGCTCAAAATGGTTCCAACTAAAATACTCGAAAATGAGACTATATAATCGAGGTTAAACCATCCATTTGATTCATTTGAGCTATCTAAGCATCTGATTTTAGTTATAAAACACTTGAACATTGAAATTAAGTCTCATCTTCATATAACCCTATGACTCGGCTGAGATCCAATTTCCTTTAATTTGATCTTCCATGATGTGATTAAACTCCCACATGCAAACTCACACGATTAATCATGGGGAATCAAAGTCCCATGTTAATTACAGCTAAAACATCATTTTAGGTGTTCAAATATGCTCAAATTGAGTTAGGGTTCATATGGGATTTGAGGGATTTGTTTAAATCATTGCTTTTTATTAATTTAAAAGCAAACTTAATCCGAATTGTGGCGTTGGCCCAATTGGTTAAAACATTCATGGAGACGGGGTTCCAGTCGGGCCTCCTACGTATTATATTTTTATATCAATTCTTGTATACTATTTAATTCTTGAAAATTTTAATATATTATATATAATTTTTTTTGTTAATTAAAACTATTTAGAAATTATTATTTAATTTATAAGAATACTAACAATATAAAATTCATATTTTCCTATATATGAAAAAAACAATTCCATGTACGGTAATTTAGGGTAGTTTCGGTATTTCCCTTCCTCCTCGGGCACGGTGCTTTGTCTTTAAACTTGAGTAGATGTTAGGTGGTGGTGTGTGTGTTGGGGGTCGCCGGACTTCTCTTGCCGCTCAACTCTCCTCCGTCATACGGTCGTTGTCGCCACCTCTCCTCCGTCATACGGTCGTTGTCGTGGTGATCTTGTTGCCGGTCGTACCAAAGGCAGGGGTGGGGGTGGGATTGGAGTTTGGTGGTGGTGGTGATATTCTTGATCTCATGATCACCAACACGGTACCTCCATCGCATGATGACAGCGACCTATTACCGTCGCGACAGTTGCTCCACCGTTGTGATCCATCACTGCTGCTACAACCCGTCATTAGTGCTCACCACCGCCATCGGCGATACCCGAAATGGTTAGCCATGGTGGTGGAGGTTTTGCACTCCGGGAAACTTCTTTCCTGATCTACAACATGCATCAACCGTTCCCCGGTAGTGGCCTTCACAGTGGTGGTGTTGATGGTGAGGGTCTTGAAGATGGTATTATTGGTGGTGGGGGTCTTGATGGTGGTATTGGCAGTAGGGGTCTTGATGGTGGTGGTGTTGACGGTGCAATCCTTCACTGTAGTGGTGTTGATGGTGGGATCTTCACGGTTGTTGCAGGACCGTTAGAAGGGGTAATGCACTTTACAACACAACAACACAATTGAGAAGAGTTCTTTAGAACACTTAACAGATCAAATAGGGAACTGGTTAACAAGAATAAAAGATACGAAAAACACCGGTAAATGAGAGACAGAACAAGATAGCAAACAACACAAGTATTTGGGTTTCAAGAATGTTGTATATTGCTTCTCAGGTTCTTTTACAAAGTGTTATAAAACATAATGGAAAGTTACAAGTACTTAAGATACATATACTATATCCTATAGTCGGCCATACTTTGAAGGCCAGCTGGATAGATAAGACTAGACAACAAAATCAAATATAAAGTCAAAAGACAGATTGCCTTTTGACTAGTGACTATGACATGCCATAGCTCACAATCTAATATATTACAAAGAGGATTAAGTACATAAAGTAGAAAGCTCAGACTCAAGATCTCAATATACAATTACCAAAAACGTTGATCTTTTCACCAACTTATGAAAGTTGGTGAGTCAAACAGAGTTGCAGCGAAAAGGTGGTCCAGCTTTATGGTAAAGTACATCAGATAAAAGCATGTTCATAAGAGTCTTCGGAAGAAATCGGTCTTTACTCTTTGGCTTCGGAAGATGTTGGTCTTGGCTTCGGAATATTTTACACTTAGAATATTTCTAGTGCAAGGTGTAAAACTTCCGAAGCATTTCTACTTCAGTTCTTTGGTGCATGTATGCAGGGAGACTTTGGATGTTATGAATATTTTGGGTGCATCAACCTTATTAGAATCCTTACGAACTCCCCCTAGGCCGATGCTACCAAAACATTTAAAGATTTTCATTAGTTGATAGTCCTCATCATGATGATGATTAGGCCATTCTTCATTAGATGGTGAGGATCACTCAGACTTTCATAGTATCTTCTCATCTCAAAGAGATAATGCAGAGGTAGGTTGAATAAGTCTTGCCATGTGTAGACATTCTCACCACCTATATCTCTAATCAGAAGCAAGAGGAGCCACTTGAATTAGAGTTGATTGGGTTGCCTCTTCATACACTTCCTCAGGTTGATCTGACTTGCCTTGAGGTATGAAGGTGAATTGTTTAGACTTCTTCTTCTTCTTTGACTTTGGTCTAGAAGCCATCCTCTTCCTCCTCTTTGATGACTTTAACTGAGAAGACCGGTCTGCAACACCTTGTTGATCAGCCTTGTCTTGCGTAGTTTGGTGTTCCTCACACGTTCAGAAGGAGGGGGAATTTGACCAGGCTGTGGATCAGAAGATGAAGCTTGCTGAGGCTCGGCAGAAGGTTCAGGTTGTGTTGTCTCAGGTTGTTTAACCTTAACCTCCACTTCAGGAATAAATTCACTTGGAGGGGAGTGTAAGTCAAGTAGATCTCCTCTTTTGATCTCTTCTTGATTACCTTATGTGCTCATCCATTATGGATAGAGACATAGGGCCAAGTCTCCTTCCAGAAATCCATATAGCTTCAGAATCTCATCATCCTTTGTCTGTCAGCAGACTCTTTATCTCTCTCGATGATGGCTCTTGACTTTGCAACATCTTCCCTTATCTTTCTTTTTGTTGCTTTTGTTCTTTGAGTACTTGAAGCTCAAGATATTGAGATACTCAACTCTTTGTACTCAAAGGACAAGGGTAGAAGTGAAAATTCCTGGTAGAGACCTGTGGCACTCATGTAGTTGATCATATTTTGCTTATCTGTTCTTTGTCTACCTGAGGTTCTTGTGTAGCAGCCACAGTCTCTTGCACAGGACTTTCTTGAATTGGAGAGAGAGTGGGAACATGCTTGTACAATCTCTTTTGTCTCTTCTCCTCTTTGATTTGGAGAAGTATCCTTGCATCCTCTGCTTCCTTCCTCTCTCTTGACAATTTCATGTCAGCCAGTTCATTAAGTTCCTCTAAGGGGAGAGATATAATCTCATCAATGTCATAGTTCCATGTTTGCGGGTAAGTAAGCTTGGTTGCCCTCAACTCATCATCTTGTGTTTGGTTTGGGGGCGGCCCTGATTGCAGCTTCCATGAATCCTGCAGACCCAGAGGAACTTTCTCCCCCTAACTTCCTCTTCCTCTCTCTCTCCTCATCCTCAATCTCCTCAGGAGTTCTAATCCTTTTCCCTTTGTCACCCATAGACCTTTATGACATAGGGTGGAGAGAGCTTTGGCCTTCATTGCTTGGTGTAGCATCAATCTCTGGCCAGAGATAGTTTGTGATACACCTTCATCAGCAGGTGCTTCACTAAGGGAATGAATTGCTGAAGTAGTTATAGGTGTGACAGGGCTCTCAGGATCTACCACTAGGCCTTTAGTCAAGGTTTCCTGTACGAAGCTAATCTTAGGGTCTGCCTCAACATCCAGTTGACCAATAGTATTACCTAATTGCCTTTGTTTCCTTCTTAGACTGAACTCTTTAGTAATTCTATCCTGAATCCTTTGTGCCAACCTGCCAGCTTGTCCAGATTGACTTGGGTTGACAAGTGGCATGTTGATTAGGTCAAGACCTTCATAGTAGTCTAAGTTTTGAAAGTTGAATACCTCTTGTTTCCCTTGAACTCTTTGAATAATGATGGCTCTTCTGTCAGCATCATACCTCCACCCACTGATGTAGTTTGAAGTTCCTTGGGGTGGAGCTGATATAGCCCTTGGAATGCCTTCCTCAAAGAGACTCTGAATCAAGGAGTCTATAGAGTCCACATCAATATGAACTTAAGAAAGTTCCTGAGTATGCACCATTGCAAGTGAGGATGGTGAGTCCTCAATGTTCATACTCTTGGAAGAAATCCCAGGTTCTGTGTCTGTGATGACTTTCTTCTCTTTTTTGGTAGCATCACCCACTTGCATAGGTGAGCTAGAGGTTAGATCAATCATATTAATAGGTTCTTGTGTTCCTGGTTGAGCTTTTCTTAAAGGTCTCCCAGCTATTTTTTCACTGAGATAAGATGTCTCAAGATGCTGATCATTAACCCTGTTATGCAGGGTAGTCATCTAAGATACAAAATGACTAACCTTGGAGACTAGGTAGGTGCATGTTTTTGACAGTTTTTGCACCTTAGCCTTAGATTCCCCTTATCTTCATCAGAAGAATCATGGGGGGATAAAAGAACTCAACCAAAGTCTTCTCTCTCACCACCAGCATGGAGTTCTTGGTTGTTGGTTTTCTCTGCTCATTGACAACCTCAGTTCAAGTGTCAATGGGCTAAGTTGCCATGGTTGAGGTCTAAATGATGTAATCACTTGCTGAAGTGAGAGCCTCTTTCATATGGATTTCCTGAATGGGTTTAGAAGGATCCACCTCAGTAATAGGTGATTGATGTGGGCTAGACATAGGTGACTCAGGAGCACTCATCTCTCTTTGAGTAGGGGAGGAGTAGAGAGACTCATGGTACTCACTGAAACCTAAGTCTTCATCAGTATAGAAGTCAAGGTTAGGATTGGGTGGTTTAAGTCTAAGGCTGGGGAAGGTAACTATCCCCTTAAGGTTGTTCACCTGAGTGTTGAACTCAGAGTGAAGGTTTAAGGCAGTTCGGCTTATGAGCTCATCAGGTTGAGTGTGAGGAACCTCAACACTGATCCTTGAAGAGATGGGAGTGGTCTGCTCCTCAAGGGAAGTAGGAGTTCTAGTATCCACTTCCTCTTGTATGGGTGAGTGTATGGGGGCCTGCACAGACTCAATAGCTTGAGCAAGGATTTGTTTGGATTTCCTTTTGTAGGTGTGGGTGATTTGAGGTCTTTTTGGTGGTTGGGAGGTAGAAGGTATGGGTTCAACACTAGTTTGTGTTGCTAGGTTGTCACCTTGAGCAATGAGCTCTAACATTTTGGGGATAAGGGTTGTTTCTACCCCTAAGAAGCCTACAGTTGGCTTCTTCAAGATTTTAAAGATACCGGACTTCATCTGTCCCAATTTAAGAATATTACCTATTTCCCTCAACTGTGATCCCAGTTCATAGTTAAGAATGTATTGAATATATCTAGGAAACATATAATACTCCAAGGAGTCCAAGTTAGCAAGTAAATTGGTATAAAAAACTGAGAGTACCTGAACTTGACCCTTGAACCATTCCATGCACTATAAAGGAGAGATCCTCAGGAATTTGGTCCCACCCTCCATGCTTGTTGGACAAGCTGTGGATAATCACATAAAGTAGCTATTTCCACTAGGATGAGACATTTCCTTTCATGAAGGTCTTCATAGCGAAATCTCCATCATATCCCATCTGCTCAAATGAACGATTGACAACTTCCTTTGGGAAGTACACCTCACCTTCTTCATCATCTAGCTGAAGATGATTGTTGATGATGATCGGAGTGATAAAAATTGTCCTCCCATACACTATGGCAGACAGTGCCTTCTCCCCATCCATAATGACCTCTTGGCAGGTCTTCCAAAATTCAAGCAAGTGATCCTCATAGAGAGTAGGATCAATGGTGAGGGAGGTGAAGTAGTTTGACAAAGCCAGAAAACAGCAAACCTCTGAGAAACTATCATCTTTCTCAGAGTTCAACAGAGCAACCTGGTTGTGTTGCCTGTGAAGTTGCATGGAGAAATCAGGGTTGTTTCTGAGGTTTAGATTGGCCATTTTGAGAAGCTAAGGGTGGAGGAAGGTGAAGAACAAAGGTGGCTTGGGAGAATTTAGGTAAGTGGAATAATGCAGATGAAGAAGATAGTGAAAGAGGGGGAAACTGTTGGGTTTATATGTGAAAAGGATCTGAGACAAAGTTAATGAAAGAAGATAAACTTTAAAATCCGAAAGTCGATCACACCTCTGAAAAAGTAGCTTACTTTCGCCCAAAAGGTAGTTTTCTTTGAAGTTGAGAAATCTTCTGAAGGTTATTTTGCTTCAGAAGTTCTTGAAAAAAAGCTTCCGAAGGCAAATTGACTTCGAAAGATATTTCAAAGATTTTTGTCAGGATCTGGTATTTGACCAAACACCAACTGATTAACGTGTTAGACCAAACCAAATAGTGCGGAATCATATTTGATTGGTGATCCAATCAGTGAGAACGCACGTAGATACAATAACAAATTGAATCTAACGTCAAGAATCGATTGAGAATCGATCTGCAGCGTTCTATGAACTTGGAGTACGAACTTAGAGGCTTCTAGACGGCTAGGGTACGTCTGGAGTCGAAGTGGATTCAATGCTTCTTCTTTTTTTCACGAATTAGGTGGTATTTATAGGTTAGGATTGCTCATTCGGGCAACTGAACCATTGGTATGGTTCATTCGTGCGATTGAGACATGCGGTTGATCCATTCGCATGGCTGAGTGTTCAGTCGTGCGACTGAGTCAGACGCATGAAGTTGTTCAGGCGTATGAACTATTTAGGCGCATGGACACTCAGTCGTATGGCCATTCGGACGCATGACCACTGTTGGGGCGCATGGTCCATTCGGACGCATGAAAACTTCACTTCACCAAGTTTGAGTGTATTCAATAGTATAACATTATGCATAACACTTCAAACAATCACAAACCAAGATAATCAAGTCAATATGCGTTAAAACACTCATTAATGAAATATTAAACATTATAAACACAACCAAACATTTGTATTTCATTAAGTACCCGTACAATTACAATTACATAAGTGTAAGACACATTACATTCAGATCAGGATCTAGGTACATATATGTATCAACAAACTCCCCCATGGACCTAGATCTATCTATTGTCTAACATCTTTCATGATTTCCTCAAACTTTTTGTACTTAGCTTCTTTGGTGACTCCTGTTTTTATCTCAAAAGCAAAATAGAGCCTTATCACTTTCTGGAACTGTAAAGCTTGTACAATATCCTGTGGGTCGTAGAACAGTGGCCACTTGTATAAAGTATAAACATCTTGTGCTGACAAGTTGGTGAGCCACATCAGGTCAAACACCCTTAGGGTTTCCATTGAGCCATTCCTGTTCAAGACTATTACGGCCTCTCCCGTTCTCTAATCATAGTACCACCATTTGAAGTGTGGAGTGAAGTCCTGTGGCATTTCACGTAGTGGGATCTTACACATTGTACGTGGTGGACTCCACTTAAGCACAACTCTAGGTTTACCAATTATGGTATCAACTTCAGATCTTCTGATGTACCTCATTGGTTGTTGAGGTTTGAAGTTGACCCATCTGGTATGGTACTCCCTCTTGAGCAGCTTCAAACCAACCTGACATCTTACGAGGGTCAGCATACAGCAAATTTAACTTTGCTAACTGGTTGAGCTCAAAACCTGGAAGAGTCTTTAGATCATATGGAAATCTGAAGTACTCTATTCCCTTCTCACGTTTAACCGCGTAAACGTTGAGGTCTGCAAAATGTGCCCACGCTATGATCCTGCCTGCCACTTTTTGATGTTTCTTGACCTTATACAGTTTGGTGTAGACAATTGATGTTGTAGCTCTGCGTTGGGCTTTGATTTCTTCAAAACATGCTGCCCATTCAACCTTTTTGATTTTGACTTCGGCATCTGAGGCTTGGGCCCTTCTCTTTATCCTTTTCTGACTCTTTCTCCATCCTGTCCAGAGTCTCAAAAGTGTCACTGACAAGAGTTTCTCCCAGATTAGAAATGGCAGTTCCCTCCTTGTCAGTGTACTCAGGATAGTGTTGAGCAGTCACATCTTCTATCTCAATCTCATCGACATCCTAAAGCTCATCATCACTCTCTGTTTGCACAGTTGGAGCATCTTTTACAATCTCATCAGGATTGAGCTTGAACATTTCTGCCAGTTTCTCATCAGTAAGATCATGAATTATTTCCCCTTCTTCAGGGGTGTAACCCACTGATCTTCTGACAGTCCCTTGCAGATCAAGAATCATGGTTAGTTGAGTCTTGATCTGTTAAAGGGGAGCAATATCATGTTCATCCCTTTGATAATTTGGATCTGCTTGATTTAAACATTCAATATATCAATCATTAGTTAACAATCAAGACATAACCATAATAATCAAAAACATAACTATTTACATTTCATATAAACATGTATTTCGTTAATTTCATACATAATCCGAATACAAAAGATTTTTCATACAATAAAACAACTAAGCATTACTCTTGTCATGGATCATCGGCTCTTCTGCTGCCGGGTTGGATGAGGAGGCACTCGGATCTTGAGTACGTTTGGTCCTCCTTTCGCTCGTTGATGTGGCACCTGCAGCTAAGAGTTGTCATCATCATCATCACTAACATCAGTATGACCATAATGATCATCACCATCATCATCATCATCACTATCATCATCAGCGTCATCATCTCCATCACCTTCTCCCATCTTTAAGGGCTCTTCTTTGGACCCTTTGAGTTTTAGCTGCAGAGATTTGTTTGCAGCCTCCAGCTCCTCAATCCTTTTGGCGTGTTGCTCCTGGAGCTGAGACATCCGATATGCCTGCTCATCGATCAATCGAGCCTGATGAGTGAGCTGCTGAGATTATATAGTGGTCAGATCTACCAGCTGTCTTATCTGATTGGTCTTCTCTTCATCTGCTGCTAACAGTCTCAACACCATTCGATTAAGTGCTGAGAGCTGTTCCTCTACCCCACTGGGAGGCAGAGGCAATCCTGATGGATATGGAGAGAAAAAAGATGGTGCTGTAGGATGGCTAGTGGTGGTGGTGACTGTGGTGAAGATTGGAGGTGGTATAGATGATGGTGGTGGTGGTGTAGGTGTGAATGATGTGGTGGTGGATGGAAGGGTGGTCGTGGTGGTAGGTGGAATGGTGGTAGTGATGGTAGGTGGAATGGTGGTAGCTATGGTAGTGGCTGTGGTGGTGATAAAGGTGATTCTGCGTTTCTTTTTTTCAAACCTATGGGGCTGCCATCCTCTTCTTCCTCGATCCAGTCGAGGTGGATGCTCCCCCTATAGTACGGCCAGCAGATCAGGAGTATAAGTAGGATCATCAGTGGTCTCTCCCAATCCGCCTGGACGTTCACCAACCGCTCGGAGCCCTCGTTCTGTGGGAACGACTTTACTTCCCATAGTCCGAGTCAGTGGATCCTCTTCTGACTCCTCTTCCTCCTCAGGCATGAAATCCTGGTGAAACCCAACCGTCTCTGCTCCATCTCCAGTGGGGCCAGATGCTGGAGATGGAATAGCAGTAGTAGGGACCCTTTGTTGAGTGGGTCCTTCATCTCCAGCATCTCCGCTATCATCATCAGAGTCATCATCACAGAGCTGTATCTGCTCTTCTTCAGAGTCACTATCAACGTGACGCCATTTACGCCTAGCCGGTGCCACATAGTCTTCCGGGCCAGATGCCCATATAATCTTCTCACAGGGGGTTTACCTGCTTCCCCCTGTAAACCTTCATCCTGCCCAAAGTGGTATCGTCCATTACCTCGAGTACCACCGCCTCTTCCTTCTCCTTCGGCAAGGAAGGGAGCTTCTGGTCTATAATCATCTGCATAAAGCGAGGGTACATGCAGAAGCCCTCCTTCCCTTTCCCCTCAATGTTCTCCACCAAGTAGGTGAAGATCATCCTGGAGAAGCTGAACAGATGGTTCAGCACCAGTGCAGCATATGCATTCTGGATCTGATTGGATAGTTCATCAAAACCTCCCTTCCGAGATCGTAAGCAGTTCAGCAGTACGTGCGCAAGGTACTTGAACTGGGGACATAGGTTGCTCTTGTTGAGCACCCCTGCATTGATGTCCCCAGCGTACTTGGCCCGCAGGAAACAGCCTCTGACAGTCAGGGGGTGTAGTCGTGTGGGACATTCAGCATCGTCCCCAAGCTGCAGCACTATCCTGAGATCTTCCTCAGAGATCTCAATGGCCTCTCCAAATATGAACTACGGATTCGATGAGGCTCTGATGTTCTATCAACTACAGCATCTTCCCAGAAGGCCTGCTGAATAGACCGTACGGTGCATGGAGTTGAGATTGCGTGAGAGATCCTTGAGTGCCTAAGAAACGAGATGATTCCAGCAATGTCAGGTGCATGTCTGTATGACTGATCTAGATAAGCACAGATATTGTGCTTGGTGCTCATTATCCACCGACTCGTCATCTATTACAAAAGAAAACGTTAGTATCCATTGATTAAGAATATCTTGAATTACTTGGACTTGTAAATATTTCTTTTGATCTGTCGTGCGAATGAGACTGTGCGACTGAGATCTAGTCGTGCGAATAAGACTGTGCGACTGAGATCTAGTCGTGCGAATGAGTAGTGCGACTGAAATCCAGTGTGCGAATTACATCATACGTACGACTTGTCATGCGACTGAGCTCATACGTATGTAAACTCATTCGTGTATATCAGTCATGTATAGTCAGTGAAATCGTTGATTTTGCAGTCAAATTGAATGAGAGATGGTTGGATTGAAACGCTTGTACCTGTATAGTCAGTGAAATCGTCAGTGCACGGGAATTAGTGGTATAGAAAGATCTAATGAAAATTTGGCAGAGTAACGACAGTCGTGCGAATTAGGGTTAATTTGGGAGTGATGAGTCTCTGCGACCGACTCTCCCTCTATTTATACTAAATTTGAATTCAATCGTACGATTGGACTCATTCGCTCATTTCATTCGGGCGAATGGACCTCAGTCGTGCGATTGGATCAGTCACTCACCTTCAGTCGTCCGACTAGAGTTCAGTCGCACGACTTGTTCATTCACCCACTCTCAATCGGCCCAATGGCTCTTTGTATAAGTCATTCGGTTGAATCGTCGATACTCATGTCCATTCGGCTGTTTAATGCATGAGTATGGTCCATTCGCATGATTGGTCCATACTCAGGTCCAGTCGTGCGAATGGGTCATACACTTGACATTTTCCTTACTATATGACCATTTGACATTTAAACCCTTTTAAACTATTAATTTAACATTATGAACATTTGATCATCTCAGACATGATCATTTTAGACTTAAAACCTTTAGATCACCTCAGACGTGATCTTTTTAAAACCTTTTGTCACCTCAGACGTGACCCATTTACTTGAAAGCACGTGTGGTCACCTCAGACGTGACCTTTTCGATGATAGGGTCCCTTATCAACTTACATGACTTAGTCCGATACTACACAAAACTGAATTAGACTAACTTTGTACTTACATAAAAGAAATAACACTGAAAATTACACTAAAATATGTTTTTGTGTTTTTGTGAGGGTTAATTCCTAAGATGTAACTCTAGGAATAATTCTTCTGAGAGGGCAGCCTCAATCTTTCAAACCATACATGGACCAATTCAAGTTGGAATCATACAGGATATTCAAATCATTTGAGACCAGTTAGCTAAAACCTTTGATGCTCTATTCTTGTTTTTCATCTAGAGTCATTTAGCAAGTTTAGGAAATCATACTAATACTATTTGGTCCCAACACTGATTTGAACTTTCAAGAATTGTAGCCACAGTGATTGTCAGTATACTTGTCCTCTTAAATCCATACACAGACTTTCAACACATTTTGGTGATCGTTTTAAGGTTTGTTTATTTCAACAAGCATTTGTGGATCCCACACTCATATGGTAATCAACATTCCTCAAGAGATTTTTGAGCGGTCTTAGGGTAGAATTCAAGAAGAGACTATTCTTAGAACTTTCAAAGAGAAGCCAATCCTCAGGTCAGTGCCATCGCACAGCAGAGACGGCAAACAACAATGAGTTCTAGAATATATAGTTATGCTTATCCTCAGGTCAGTGCCACCGCACAGCAGAGAGGCACATAATCTATCTTCTTGTTTGAGCAATTTTTTCTTCTTTTTTAGCGTTCATGTGCTTTAGCTCATGCTTTGGTCTTACGCACACTTTTGTGGTATTTATTTTCCTCGTCATCCCTTATTGGAATCCTGTTGATTGTGTTAACCAGGGATAAGGTGTTTCCCACAGCTAGTCAAACATTTTAGTTTAATCTTGAGATCACCAAACGGTCTAGTCATCTATTGTGTTGAATCTACCAACATATCAGCTGTGGTCTAGCAACCTCTAGGTCTACTTTCTTTGTGTTACCTTAGTGGTAGCTAGCTTAACTATCATATTTCCTTTTATATTGCTCAGATTACTCAGACTTTGAACTTTGCATCTTTTTCAATTTTGATTTTTAAAGTCCCAAATGGTTTGTACCTGTGTACTATCATATTCCACACGTTAAATCGGTATCACACATACGATCTTATTTATTATCGGCTTGCCTCTCCTTTTCCCTTTTTTTTTTTCCTACCTATTCTCCCCTTAAAATACTAAAACCTCTAAGGATTTGCATTTTAGAATTTTAATGAGCAAGAGCCGACATTAAGTGTAATTTAACGAAATAACATTAAACGAAACAAGAGAATTAAACGTAAAGAACACTATAATTTAAGAAATTTAAGAGAAACTAGACGCGACGCATCAGACTATACATGGTCATCTTCAGGAATGACCTCACTTTTCTTTTTAACACCATTGACCTCTAACAGATATAGAAAACGTGGTTTATCAAAATCCTTTGTATAGAGGTCAGCGCGTTGAATATCAGTGTTTATTTTTATCACATCGATTAAGTTCTTTTCAAAACAGTCATGTATAAAGTGATATTTGATTTCGATGTGTTTGGTCTTTGGATGTTGGACCGGGTTTTAGTGACTGCAATCCTAGTAGAGTTATCAACAAATATAGGAGTGGAAGTGAAATGCAAACCGTAATCTCGCATTTGATGTTGAATCCATATGATTTGGGAACAGCAGCTTGCAGCAGCAACGTATTCTGCTTCATAGGTTGACAAGGCAACCGAGGTCTGCTTCTTACACTGCCAGGTTACTAATCTTCTCCCAAAGAACTGACACCCTGCTGATGTAGACTTGTAGTTCATCTTGCAGCCGCCATAATCCGAGTCACTATACACTGTAAGTTCAAAGTCATCGTCATGAGGATACCACATCCCAAGTGTGGGTGTGCTCTTCAGATAACGAAATATCCTTTTGACCCCAATTAGATGGTTCACTTTAGGCTTTGCCTGATATCGCGAGCATAAACATGTCGCATACATGATATCTGGTCTGGAGGCAGTGAGATACATGAGAGATCCAATCATCCCGCGGTACATAGTGGCATCTACCAGATCACCGTTCTCATCGGGTGCTACATCATGGTTTGTAGCCAGTGGAGTGCCAGCTATGGAAGCATTCTCCATGTCAAACCGACTGAGAATGTCTCCTACATATTTGGTCTGATGTAAGAAGATTCCATTTGGTGTCTGATCTACTTGTAACCCGAGAAAGAACTTCATCTCCCCCATGGCACTCATCTCAAACTCAGCCTTCATTACTGCTTCGAATTCTTTGCATAATTCTTCATTCTTTGAACTGAAGATTATGTCATCTACATAGATCTGTACTAGCAGTAAGTCTACATCTTTTTCTTTGATAAACAGTGTGCAGTCAATGACTCACCTGCAAAATCCGTGTTTCACAAGATGAGTCGAGAGTTTCTCATACCAAGCCCATGGAGCTTGATGAAGCCCGTATAGAGCCTTGTCGAGTTTGTAAACTCTATCCCGATGATATGGATCTTCAAATCCCTCGGTTTGACTGACATACACTGTTTCTCTGATTTCACCATGAAGGAATACACTTTTACATCTAGCTGATAGACTTTGATTTTCATATAAGATGCATAGGCAAGGAAGATGCGGATGGCTTCCATCCTTGCCACTGGTGCCAATACTTCATTGTAATCATACCTTCAACTTGTCGAAAACCCTGAACAACAAGCCGAGCCTTGTTTCTGATGATCACTCTCTGATCATTTTCTTACATTTCAAGACCCATTTGGTACCAATGACTTTAGCACCTTTAGGTCTATCCACGAGTGTCCATACACCTAACTTCTTAAACTGAAAAAGTTCTTCCTGCATGGCACTAACCCAAGCCTCATCATTTAGTGCTTCACTAACATACTTTGGCTCAAACTGAGACACAAAGCAGCGGTATGCACCGTCGTGAAGGTATCCTTTTTCCATCATAGAGGCATAATCAGCGGAGTACAGCTAATTTCTAGTCTGAACCCCTAATCTCACATCTCTATAATATTATCCAAAGGATGATAGACGTTTAGACGTGAGCCAGGGGTTATCGGAACAACCACCTCAGAGTCAAGATTATGACCATTTGGTTTTGGATCTGAGGCGATAGGAGTCTGAGGTTCAGAAAGTTCAGAAGCATCACTAGCCGATATTGTGAATTTGTGGTAGTCGGAACCTGTACATCCTGGTTGATCTGATCATTTTCTTCATTTTCTTCATCAGAGGAGGAGTCACTCATATCAACTGCTCCCCCAGAGTTGGTAGGATCGTGACTTGTTGGATCTTGAGACGATGTGTTCAAGACATCGTACATCATCTTGTTTGCCAACTCGTCTGCTGAAGAAGAAAGAGATATGTTGAGGAACTTGAAGAATCCATCATAGTCGAAGAAGTAAGCAGGCCCTTTTCCAGCAGGCGGTGTGATATATCTCTGAACATCAACATTACACCACACCTCTACTTGACACGTTGATTTGTTGTAAACTCTCTTGTTCGGTATGTTGTATCCTAAGAAGATCCCTTCATCAACCTTCTCACTGAATTTTACCTCCTGAGTATTTTTCAGCAGGGTGCACGGAGCGCCAAACGGCTCGAGATATTCCAAGTTAGGTTTACGTTGCTATAATAACTCGTAGCACGTTTTCCATGGCGTTTTACTACCAGAACTCGATTGAGAGTATAACATGCATTTGCCACTGCTTCATTCCAAAATTGTATAGGCAGTTTCGAGTTTGCAAGCATTGTCCGTGCCGTCTCTATCAAGCTGCGGTTCTTCCGTTTAGCAACGCCGTTCATCTGAGGTGTATAAGCCGAGGTAAATTGATGCACAATTCCTTTTTCCTTGTAATAGTCCTCCATCCTCTGATTCTTGAACTCGGTTCCGTTGTCTGAGCGCACCTGTCTTACCTTCAGCTTGTATAAGGATTCCAGTGTAGTTACCAATTCCTTGAAGGATTCAAATGTTTCTGATTTGGATTTCAAAAACATTACCCAAGAGAACCTTGAGTAGTCATCAGTAACTACATAGCAATACAAGTCGCCTGCGATGCTTCTTGTACTGACTGGACCAAACAGATCCATGTGAAGAAGCTCAAATGGAAGTTCTATAGAATGAACTTTCTTTTCCTTATGAGATTTCTTCGTCTGTTTTCCCTTTTTGCACGCAACACAAAAATTCGGGAGCTGGAAGTTTTTGACATTTACCCCTCTCACAAGATCATTCTAGATCAATTGATTCATTTTCCTCGGATTTATGTGTCCCATTCTCCTATGCCAGGAGATGGATTCCTTCTCAGTAGCTTTGGACAAGAAACATTGGACTTCACTATCTGTTGTGGATGCCTTTGAGAGATCCAAGACATAAAGATCATTATATCTTGAAGCTAATATTAGGATCTGATCCTCCGGAATCATGTAGTCCTTCTTTAGAACGTAACACTTCTTGTTGTCAAAAACTACCTTGAATCCTTTATCACAGATTTGAGAAACAGAAAGTAAGTTATTTTGTAATTGTTGGACATAGTTTACCTTATCAAACTTAACTTCCTCATTTCCCACTTCTCCTTGGGCTGTGATGTACCCGCCTTTGTTGCCAGCAAATGAAACATGCCTCCTTTAATTTGTCTTACATTTGATGAGAGAGCTCTGTTCCCTGTCATGTGCTTGGATGCTCCGCTATCCACAATCCACGTGTTAGTCTCAGAACTATAGCGAACACCCTGCACATTCAATGAAAACATTAGTTTATGTTAGGAACCCAAGCCTTAACCGGCTTGGGTTTCCCTGAGGCATCACATATCACAAACTCAACCCACTAACCCTTTGAGGTTAAGGATTGATCAAAATTCTATGTGTTCTTATTTTTAGGCACTGAGGAGGTTTTTTCTTTCCATAATCTAGATTTGTGTAAGGCCTGTTTGTGATAAACAGACGACTGGCTGATGGATTGAACTTTGGGTTCACAATCTCTTTTAGGAGGCGTCACTGAGTTCCTCTTAAAAGATCTTGATGTGGATGTAGAAAGATCAACTTTCTTCCTCGGAGTCTGGTAATAAGGACAGTGAGACGCTATGTGACCATACTCTCCACAATTATAGCAGGATCTGCTTTCAACTTTACGGTTTATTTGTTTTGGTGGAGATATACTTGTCACACGGTCAACCTTATTGTGTTTGGATTGAGACAATACTTTGTTAGATGTATGAGTTGGTTTTACAAAATTAATTGCTTTACCTGGTTTTACATCTTTAATCTCTTGTTTCCCTAAATTGTGACATAATGCACATGATTGATTAGATTTTATAGTCTTTTTAGGTTCTTGTTTGAATTTGTTTGACCTAGACTTTAAACTAACCCTTTCGAATTCTTTTTCCAGGTTAACACAAGGCATCTTTCCTATTGCCTTTGGAGTGGCCTCCTTTTGTTTAGGGTCGAATTCACTTGATTTACTTACTGAATCTGGATCGCTAACAAGAGGAGTAGACACCACGTGATCCTTGATGGGGTTATTGTTAATTGGTTTACTTTTGGTGTTCATTAAGGTCTCAGGTGGTGGTGGAACCACTCTGTATCCCAGTCCTTCCTCATTATTTCTCTCTCTTACTAAGTGTTGGACAATGTGTGATGAGCTTGTCCAACTATGCAGTTTTTGTTTTAATGAATTGACTTCTACTTCTAAAACTGCTTTTTGCTTCTTAGTGTCCTCAAGAGAATTCACATAGTACTTAATGTCATTTGCTTGGTTAAAGGCAACTACCTCAGTTTCCCTAAGCTGTTTATTTAATAGGTCTATCTTTTCCTTGTAACTGTGCTCGTTTTGTTTCAACACTCTATTTGCTTCTGTGCACAGTTCTAGATCCTTTACTAAGCTATCATTATGATCTAATAGCCTCACAAATTTTGAATCTATAACTTCTCTAAATTTATTACATTCTAAGCAAGCATGATTATTAAACAATTGGTCAGTAGTACTTACCTCGGATGTTGAAGAAGAATCAGCCATGAGTGTTGGCTCGGTTGTCTTTGGTTCTGGTGATTCACATGATGATGCAGATTTTTCTTCTTCAGGCAGGTAGTTGACCACATTTGCAGTATCTTCAGAATTTGACATTGCGAGCTCTACTGCTATATCTCCTTCACTTGCAGAATCGTCATCAATATCCTCCACATTGGCTATGTTTGACTCTCCTGGTGAGACGAACCGAAAGCTCCAGTCCTGTCCTTCATCTTCATTAGCAGTCAAGGCTTTTGGATCCTTACTTGAGGAGTCAGCATTACTAGCTGTGGACTTGTCTTGACGGTTAAATGACGAGAAGGGATTTCCATTACCTGTCATCTTTGGTTTTATACACTCTCTCTTGAAGTGTCCCTTCTCACCGCAGTTGAAACATGTAACCTTTGACTTATCAAACCCAAAGGTTGTGTCTTTTGTTGCACCAGGTTCTGTCCAGTCTTTTTGACAAACATTTTATCTCGTCGAATAGCACTTGCCAGAGCCCACATTATGTCCATTCGTTCCAACTCCATTTCATCCACATGCTCATAATCTTCATCTGCCAGGTGAAGTTACCTATCTTTCCAGCAATTAATCCATCGTAGGATTGAACCACCACAGCTAAAAGGTCCATATGTTCTCTGGCCACCTCCACAATTACATTCCCGAGGTTTTCGGTTTTCAGCTTTGCTGCATTAGCTTCAGGTATTATATATTAGGTGCTAGACGACCCTGACATTTCTAATACTGAAGTTGAGGGTTGTGCTGGAACTCCTGGGCTTCAGATGAAGGCGGTTTGCAGTGGTGCTCCAGATGTCTTGACTGAAGGAGTAGCATTGTAGAGTGCAGGATTCTGATCGTAGTTTGCCTTTTGGGCTTGATACTTCATTCTCAGCTCCTCTTCTCTCAGTTTCAGAATGAATTCATTTATATCTAACTTCGAGAGCATTCCATTCTTTCTGAGATTAGAAACAAACGAACCCCATTTTTCTGGTAATCCATCAGCAAAGTTGGATACCTTATCTTCCATCGAAGTAACCACTCCATGAGTGTGCATCTCACTCATCAAGTGGTAGAATCTATCGATCATATCATCAAGGCCTTCTTTTCCCATTGAAGAGAAGTTGTCAAACTCCTTATTCAATGCTTTTGCCTTGATAGCCTTCAGAGAGGCATTCCCATCATACCTCTTCTCCAACGCATCCCAAGTTTCTTGGCTTGAGTATACTCTGAATACTAAGGGAAAATATCCTTCGGAATAGACTGAGTAAGCAAGGCATAGACTTTCTTATCAGCGTTGTGTTTTACCTTCTGTGCATCCGACATGCTACTTAGAGTAAATTTTACTCCGTCAGCTCTAACTGGCATGTTGTACCCCGACTCTATTGCTTCCCACAAATTTGTATCCACTCCATTTAAGTAGATTTCGAAATGTTGCTTCCATTGTGGGTAGTCGTCTAACGTAATAAGTTTTGGGGGTTTATTGTGAATCCCCACTTCGTTCTCCAATAGCAGTAGATTCTGAATATGTGTATCTTTACTTGCTGTGTATGCTGAAAACTGATCCTCCATTACACTTCACTTTACTATTTAACAATCTACTGATGGATGCAAATGAAGGTATGCAATTGGGCTTATTCGGGCGATTGAACAAGTGCGAATAGGTTAATCGTGCAACTAAGCAAATGCGGATGAGTCAGTCGTCCGAATAAACTAATGCGGTTGAGCGGTCCGAATGAGGATCTCAGTCGTACGAATGAGAGTACGAATGAGTTGAATCGTGCAGTTGAAGGATGCGTATGAACTCAGTCGTGCGATTGAGCCAATCATGCGACTGAACCTGCTGAAGTTTGATAATTCGTAGGTTAAACTTGTTTTGGCCGTAAAAACTCGAATTTTATCAAACCCTAATAGCCGTATGTCGGAAAAACTACACTTTTCGATCAGGAAACTTCCAAGACTCCGTTAGACACAAAAAGATTGTGTTTTTGATGCAAAAACACAATTTTGTATCAAAACGATTGAATCAACACGTAATCACGAGCCTATAGCTCCGATACCACTTGTTAGGATCTGGTATTTGACCAAACACCAACTGATTAACGTGTTAGACCAAACCAAATAGTGGGGAATCCTATTTGATTGGCGATCCAATTAGTGAGAACGCATGTAGATACAATAACGAATTGAATCTAACGTCAAGAATCGATTGAGAATCGATCTGCAGTGTTCTATGAACTTGGAGTACCAACTTAGAGGCTTCTGGATGGCTAGGGTACGTCTGGAGTCGAAGTGGATTCAATGCTTCTTCTTTTTTTCACGAATTAGGTGGTATTTATAGGTTAGGTTGCTCATTCGGGCGACTGAACCATTGGCATGGTTCATTCGTGCGATTGAGACATGCAGTTGATCCATTCGCACGGCTGAGTGTTCAGTCGTGCGACTGAGTCAGACGCATGAAGTTGTTCAGACGTATGAACTATTTAGGCGCATGGACACTCAGTCGCATGGCCATTCGGAGGCATGACCACTGTTGGGGCGCATGGTCCATTCGGGCGCATGAAAACTTCACTTCACCAAGTTTGAGTGTATTCAATAGTATAACATTATGCATAACACTTCAAACAATCACAAACCTATATAATCAAGTCAATATGCGTTAAACAACTCATTAATGAAATATTAAACATTATAAACACAACCAAAAATTTGTATTTCATTAATTACCGGTACAATTACAATTACATAAGTGTAAGACATATTACATTCAGATCAGGATCTAGGTACATATATGTATCAACAAACTCTCCCTTGGACCTAGATCTATCTATTGTCTAACATCTTTCATGATTTCCTCAAACTTTTTGTACTTAGATTCTTTGGTGATTCCTGTGTTTATCTCAAAAGCAAAACAGAGTCTTATCACTTTCTGGAACTGTACAATATCTTGTGGGTCATAGAATAGTGGCCACTTGTATAAAGTATAAACATCTTGTGCTGACAAGTTGGTAAGCCACATCGGGTCAAACACCTTTACGATTTCCATTGAGCCATTCATGTTCAAGACTATTACGGCCTCTCCCGTTCTCCAATCGTAGTACCACCATTTGAAGTGTGGAGTGAAGTCCTGTGGCATCTCACGTAGTGGGATCTTAGACATTGTACATGGTGGACTCCACTTCAGCACTACTCTAGGTTTACCAGTTATGGTATCAACTTTAGATCTTCTGATGTACCTCATTGGTTGTTGAGGTTTGAAGTTGACCCATCTGGTATAGTACTCCCTCTTTAGAGCAGCTTCAAACCAGCCTGACATCTTACGAGGGTCAGCATACAGCAAATTTAACTTTGCTAACTGGTTGAGCTCAAAACCTGGAAAGAGTCTTCAGATCATGTGGAAATCTGAAGTACTCTATTCCCTTCTCACGTTTAACGGCGTAAACGTTGAGGTCTGCAAAATATGCCCACGCTATGATCCTGCCTGCCACCTTTTGATGTTTCTTGACCTTATACAGTTTGGTGTAGACAGTTGATGTTGTAGCTCTGCGTTGGGCTTTGATTTCTTCAAAACATGTTGCCCATTCAGCCTTTTTGATTTTGACTTCGGCGTCTGAGGCTTGGGCCTTCTCTTTATCCTTTTCTGACTCTTTCTCCATCCTGTCCAGAGTCTCAAAAGTGTCATTAACAAGAGTGTCTCCCAGATTGGGAATGGCAGTTCCCTCCTTATCAGTGTACTCAGGATAGTGTTGAGCGGTGACATCTTCTATCTCAATCTCATCGACATCCTGAAGCTCATCGTCACTCTCTGTTTGCACAGTTGGAGCATCTTTTACAATCTCATCAGGATTGAGCTTGAACATTTCTGCCAGTTGCTCATCAGTAAGATCATGAAATATTTCCCCTTCTTCAGGGGTGTGACTCACTAATCTTCTGACAGTCCCTTCCAGATCAAGAATCATGGTTAGTTGAGTCTTGATCTGTTGAAGGGAAGCAATATCGTTTTCATCCCTTTGATAATTTGGATCTTCTTGATTTAAACATTCAATATATCAATCATTAGTTAACAATCAAGATATAACCATAATAATCGAAAACATAACTATTTACATTTCATATAAAGATGTATTTCGTTAATATTATACATAATCCGAATACAAAAGATTTTTCATAACAATAAAACAACTAAGCATTACTCTTGTCATGGATCATCGGCTCTTCTGCTGCCGGTTAGATGAGGAGGCACTCGGATCTTGAGTACGTTTGGTCCTCCTTTCGCTCGCTGATGTGGCACCTGCAGCTGAAGAGTTGTCATCATCATCATCACTAACATCAGTATGAGCATAATGATCATCACCATCATTATCATCATCAGCGTCATCATCTCCATCACCTTCTCCTATCTTTAAGGGCTCTTCTTTGGACCCTTTGAGTTTTAGCTGCAGAGATTTGTTTGCAGCCTCCAGCTCCTCAATCCTTTTGGCGTGTTGCTCTTGGAGCTGAGACATCTGATGTGCCTGATCATCGATTAATCGAGCCTGATGAGTGAGCTGCTGAGATTGTACAGTGGTCAGGTCTACCAGCTGTCTTATCTGATTGGTCTTCTCTTCATCTGCTGCTAACAGTCTCAGCACCATTCGATTAAGTGATGAGAGCTGTTCCTCTACCCCACTGGGAGGCAGAGGCAATCCTGATGGATATGGAAAGAAAGAAGAGGGTGTTGTAGGATGGCTAGTGGTGGTGTGACTGTGGTGAAGATTGGAGGTGGTATAGATGATGGTGGTGGTGGTGTAGGTGTGAATGATGTGGTGGTGGATGGAAGGGTGGTCGTGGTGGTAGGTGGAATGGTGGTAGTCGTGGTAAGTGGAATGGTGGTAGCTATGGTAGTGGTTGTGGTGGTGATAAAGGTGATTCTGCGTTTCTTTCTTTTCAACCCATGGGGCTGGGCCATCCTCTTCTTCCTCGATCCAGTCAAGGTGGATGCTCCCCCTATAGTGCGGCCTGGCAGATCAGGAGTATAAGTAGGATCATCAGTGGTCTCTCCCAATCCGCATGGGCGTTCACCAACCGCCCGGAGCCCTCGTTCTATGGTAATGACTTTACTTCCCACAGTTCGAATCAGTGGCTCCTCTTCTGACTCCTCCTCTTCCTCACCAGCCATGAAATCCTGGTGAAACCCAACCGTCTCTGCTCCATCTCCAGTGCGGGCAGATGCTGGAGATGGAATAGCAGTATTGGGACCCCTTTGTTGAGTGGGTCCTTCATCTCCAGCATCTCCGCTATCATCATCGGAGTCATCATCACGGAGCTGTATCTGCTCTTCTTCAGAGTCACTATCAACGTGACACCATTTACGCCTAGCCGGCGCCACGTAGTCTTCCCGGGCCAGATGCCCAAATAATCTCCTCACAGGGGGCTTTACCTGCTTCCCCTTGTAAACCTTCATCCTGCCCAAAGTGGTATCGTCCATTACCTCGAGTACCACCGCGTCTTCCTTCTCCTTCGGCAAGGAAGGCAGCTTCTGGTCCATAATCATCTGCATAAAGCGAGGGTACATGCAGAAGCCCTCCTTCCCTTTCCCCTCAATGTTCTCCACCAAGTAGGTGAAGATCATCCTGGAGAAGCTGAACGGATGGTTCAGTACCAGTGCAGCATATGCGTTCTGGATCTGATCGGACAGTTCATTAAAACCTCCCTTCCGAGACGCTAAGCACTTAAGCAGTACATGCACAAGGTACTTGAACTGGGGACACAGGTTACTCTTGTTGAGCACCCCTGCATTGATGTCCCCAACGTACTTGGCCCGTAGGAAACAGCCTCTAACAGTCAGGGGTGTAGTCGTGTGGGACATTCAGCATTGTCCCCAAGCTGCAGCACTATCCTGAGATCTTCCTCAGAGATCTCAATGGCCTCTCCAAATATCGAACTACAGATTCGATGAGGCTCTGATGTTCTATCAACTACAGCACCTTCCCAGAAGGCCTGCTGAATAGACCGGTACGGTGTGCATGGAGTTGAGATTGCGTGAGAGATCCTTTAGCGCCTAAGAAACGAGATGATTCCAGCAAAGCCAGGTGCATGTCTGGATGACTGATCCAGATAAGCACAGATATTGTGCTTGGTGCTCATTGTCCACCGACTCGTCATCTGTTACAAAAGAAAACGTTAGTATCCGTTGATTAAGAATATCTTGAATCACTTGGACTTGTAAATATTTCTTTTGATCTATCGTGCGAATGAGACTGTGCGACTGAGATCTAGTCGTGCGAATGAGTAGTGCGACTGAAATCCAGTCGTGCGACTGAGCTCATACGTATGTAAACTCATTCGTGTATATCAGTCATGCGACTGAACTCATACGCATGGTTCAGTCGTGCGGTTTAGCCATTCACACTACTCAGTCGTGCGACTGAAGTTCATCAACCTGTCCATTCGCATGACAGACTGCTGTTCAATTCAAATTCAAGTTTTGACCAATTTTTATGATTAGATGTTGTGTTTTGGTTCATTGGACTTGCAATCATTATACTTAGCACATAATAACATTAATTTCAGTTGATTGCTTGAATTAATTGGGTTATTTTGTCAAACAAGTCTCGGTTCTTGGTTTGGACCGAACTTGTTGATTTTGCAGTCAAATTGAATGAGAGATGGTTGGATTGAACCGCTTGTACCTGTATAGTCAGTGGAAATCGTCAATGCACGGGAATTAGTGGTATAGAAAGATCTAATGAAAATTTGGCAGAGTAACGACAGTCGTGCGAATTAGGGTTAATTTGGGAGTGATGAGTCTCTGCGACCGACTCTCCCTCAATTTATACTAAATTTGAATTCAATCGTACGACTGGACTCATTCGCTCATTTCATTCGGGCGAATGGACCTCAGTCATGCGATTGGATCAGTCACTCACCTTCAGTCGTCCGACTAGAGTTCAGTCGCACGACTTGTTCATTCGCCTACTCTCAATCGGCCGAATGGCTCATTTGTATAAGTCATTCGGTTGAATGGTCCATACTCATGTCCATTCAACTGTTTAATGCATGAGTATGGTCCATTCGCATGATTGGTCCATACTCAAGGTCCAGTCATGCGAATGGGTCATATACTTGACATTTTTCTTACTTTATGACCATTTGACATTTAAACCCTTTTAAACTGTTAATTTAACATTATGAACATTTGATCATCTCAGACATAATCATTTTAGACTTAAAACCTTTAGATCACCTCAGACGTGATCTTTTTAAAACCTTTTGTCACCTCAGACGTGACCCATTTACTTGAAAGCACGTGTAGTCACCTCAGACGTGACCTTTTCGATGATAGGGTCCCTTATCAACTTCCATGACTTAGTCCGATACTACAAAAAACTAAATTAGACTAACTTTGTACTTACATAAAAGAAATAACACTGAAAATTACACTAAGATATGTTTTTGTGTTTTTGTGAGGGTTAATTCCTAAGATGTAACTCTAGGGAATAATTCTTCTGAGAGGGCAGCCTCAATCTTTCAAACCATACATGGACCAATTCAAGTTGGAATCATACAGGATATTCAAATCATTTGAGACCAGTTAGCTAAAACCTTTGATGCTCTATTCTTGTTTTTCATCTAGAGTCATTTAGCAAGTTTAGGAAATCATACTAATACTATTTGGTCCCCACACTGATTTGAACTTTCAAGAATTGTACCCATAGTGATTGTCAGTATACTTGTCCTCTTAAATCCATACACAGACTTTCAACACAGTTTGGTGATCGTTTTAAGGTTTGTTTATTTCAACAAGCATTTGTGGATCCCACACTCAGGCCAGTGCCACCGCACAGCAGAGAGACGGAAAACAACAATGAGTTCTAGAATATATAGGTTATGCTTATCCTCAGGTCAGTGCCACCGCACAGCAAAGAGGCACATAATCTATCTTCTTGTTTGAGCAATTTTTCTTCTTTTAGCGTTCATGTGCTTTAGCTCATGCTTTGGTCTTACGCACACTTTTGTGGTATTTATTTTGCTCATCACCCCTTATTGGAATCCTGTTGATTGTGTCAAACAGGGATAAGGTGTTTCCCACAGCTAGTTAAACATTTTAGTTTAATCTTGAGATCACCAAACGGTCTAGTCATCTGTTGTGTTGAATCTACCAACATATCAGCTGTGGTCTAGCAACCTCTAGGTCTACTTTCTTTGTGTTACCTTAGTAGTAGCTAGCTTAACTATCATATTTCCTTTTATATTGCTCAGACTACTCAGACTTTGAACTTTGCATCTTTTTCAATTTTGATTTTTAAAGTCCCAAATGGTTTGTACCTGTGTACTATCATATTCCACACGTTAAATCAGTATCACACGTACGATCTTATTTATTATCGGCTTGCCTCTCCTTTTCCCTCGTTTTTTTTCCTACCTATTCTCCCCCTAAAATACTAAAACATCTAAGGATTTGCGTTTTAGAATTTTAATGAGCAAGAACCGACATTAAGTGTAATTAACGAAATAACATTAAACGAAACAAGAGAATTGAACGTAAAGAACACTATAATTTAAGAAATTTTAAGAGAAACTAGACGCGACGTATCGGACTATACATGGTCATCTTCAGGAATGACCTCACTTTTCTTTTTAATACCATTGACCTCTAACAGATATAGAAAACGTGGTTTATCAAAAGCCTTTGTATAGAGGTCAGCGCGTTGAAAATCAGTGTTTATTTTTATCACATCGATTAAGTTCTTTTCAAAACAGTCACGTATAAAGTGATATTTGATTCCGATGTGTTTGGTCTTTGGATGTTGGATCGGGTTTTAGTGACTTCAATCCTAGCAGAGTTATCAACAAATATAGGAATGGAAGTGAAATGCAAACCGTAATCTCGCATTTGCTGTTGAATCCATATGATTTGGGAACAGCAGCTTGCAACAGCAACGTATTCTGCTTCACAGGTTGACAAGGCAACCGAGGTCTGCTTCTTACACTGCCAGGTTACTAATCTTCTCCCAAAGAACTGACACCCTGCTGATGTAGACTTGTAGTTCATCTTGCAGACGCCATAATCCGAGTTACTATACGCTATAAGTTCAAAGTCATCATCATGAGGATACCACAACCCAAGTGTGGGTGTGCCCTTCAGATAACGAAATATCCTTTTGACCCCAATTAGATGGTTCACCTTAGGCTTTGCCTGATATCGCGAGCATAAATATGTCACATGCATGATATCTGGTCTGGAGGCAGTGAGATACATGAGAGATCCAATCATCCCGCGATACATAGTGGCATCTACCAGATCACCGTTCTCATCGGGTGCTACATCATGGTTTGTAGCCAGTGGAGTGCCAGCTATGGAAGCATTCTCCATGTCAAACCGACTAAGAATGTCTCCTACATATTTGGTCTGATGTAAGAAGATTCCATTTGGTGTCTGATCTACTTGTAACCCGAGAAAGAACTTCATCTCCCCCATGGCACTCATCTCAAACTCAGCCTTCATTATTGCTTCGAATTCTTTGCATAATTCTTCATTCTTTGAACTGAAGATTATGTCATCTACATAGATCTGTACTAGCAGTAAGTCTACATCTTTTTCTTTGAAAAACAGTGTGCAGTCAATGACTCACCTGCAAAATCCGTGTTTCACAAGATGAGTCGAGAGTTTCTCATACCAAGCCCATGGAGCTTGATGAAGCCCGTATAGAGCCTTGTCGAGTTTGTAAACTCTATCCCGATGATATGGATCTTCAAATCCCTCGGGTTGACTGACATACACTGTTTCTTTGATTTCACCATGAAGGAATACACTCTTAACATCTAGCTGATAGACTTTGATTTTCATATAAGATGCATAGGCAAGGAAGATGCGGATGGCTTCCATCCTTTCCACTGGTGCCAATACTTCATTGTAATCAATACCTTCAACTTGTCGAAAACCCTGAACAACAAGCCGAGCCTTGTTTCTGATGATCACTCTCTGATCATTTTTCTTACATTTCAAGACCCATTTGGTACCAATGACTTTAGCACCTTTAGGTCTAATCAGCAGAGTACAACTGATTTCTAGCCTGAACCCCTGATCTCACATCTCCTATAATATTATCCAAAGGATGATAGACGTTTAGACGTGAGCCAGGGTTGACGGAATAACCACCTCAGAGTCAAGATAATGACCATTTGGTTCTAGATCTGAGGCGATAGAAGTCTGAGGTTCAGAAAGTTCAGAAGCATCACTAGCCGATGCTTGTGAATTTGTGGTAGTTGGAACCTTTACATCCTAGTTGATCTGATCATTTTCTTCATTTTCTTCATCAGAAGAGGAGTCACTCATATCAACTGCTCCCCCTGAGTTGGTAGGATCGTGACTTGTTGGATCTTGAGATGGTTTATTCAAGACATCGTACATCATCTTGTTTGCCAACTGACTTGAAGAATCCATCATAGTCAAAGAAGTAAGCAGGCCCTTTTCCAGCATATCTCTGAACATCAACATTACACCACACCTCTACTTGACCCGTTGAGTTGTTGTAAACTCTCTTGTTCGGTATGTTGTATCCTAAGAAGATCCCTTCATCAACCTGCTTCGCTTGAATTTTCCCTCCTAAGTCTTTTTCAGCAGGGTGAATCCTCATTTCAAACCTATCTTTCATCAGCTTTTCCAAGTCTTTGCAGAGCTTTGAATTAGTTGACCCAAAGATAATATCATCCACATATACTTGAACTAGCATTATGTCATTTCCTTTTCCTTTGATGAAGAGAGTTCCATTAATAGTACCCCTCTTGTAGCCATACTGATAGAGATACTGTGATTGAGTCTCATACCACTTCCTTGGTGCTTGGTGCAACCTATAAAGAGCTTTATCAAGCCTGCAGACATAATCAAGATGATCAGTATCTGCAAACCCAGGTGATTGTCTTACATACACCTCTTCATCAATCTCCCCATAAAGAAAAACACACTTGACATCAAGCTGGTAGACCTTGAAGTTCTTAGATACAGCAAAAGCTAGAAATATCCTGACAGCTTCAAGTCTTGCTACAGGAGCAAAGACATCTGTGTAGTCAATTCCTTCTTCTTGTGTGTACCCTTGAACAACTAGTCTAGCTTTGTTTTTTATGACAAGTCCTCTATCTCTTTCTTATTCCTGAAAACCCATTTAGTTCCTATAGTGGTCTTCCCATGAGGAAGAGGACATAGGTTCCAAACCTTCTGCCTTTTAAATTGAAGAACCTCCTCTTGCATAGCTTCAATCCAACTTCCATCCTTCAGAGCCTCATCAATCTTCTTGGGCTCTATCTGGGACACTTGTGGATCTTTAGCTGAGGGATCATAGAAAGTTTCTTAGACAGATCTAAATTAGAGAAGTTTAGATCTGGCAATGAGGATTCACCCTCCACATCAGCACACTTATTAAGAGAAATTCAGATTTGGCAATGAGGATTCACCCTCCACATCAGCACACTTATCAAGATTAACTTGATAAATGAGTGTGTGACGTCATTGATGTTGTCATCAATGAAGTGATTATCAGCATTGAGAAAGTCCTGATCACTGTCACCACCACAATGCTCTCCAACATTTGAAGCTCCTTCTTCTAAGTTGTGTGCCTCTAAGTTGGAATTTGAAGGCACCCCAGAAGTATCAGCAGGATTTGTCATTGATGTCCTGGTAGAAGCTTCATTTATAGGAATGGTTACCATTGGAGCTGAAGATGTGTAGCTTGAAGGTCGTCTTAGCTCAAATCTTGGATCAGGATCACCTGTAGGTAATATATCTGTAGACCCTGACACATGCTCACAATATTTGTTAAAACAATTGGTAACTAAATCAAGATCAAATAGCCAATCCGGACCAGAACCTTTCAAACTGGGAGTGTGCTCATTGAAAGTCACATTGGTTGACTCATCAACTATTCTAGTTCTGAGATTGTATACTTTATAAGCCTTAGCTTGGTAAGAGTATCCAATAAAGTGTCCATCCTTAGATTTCTGATCATAAAATTAGGATACACTCAGAAGATTGTACCAAGCTCCTTGACAAAGTTTACCTTCTCAATGCTGAGCTTACTATTTATGGCCTTGCCCCTTCCTGTAATGTAACCCCCTCCATCTCCTCCAATAGCAACTGGTCCTCCATCAATTCTTTCAAACTTTTGGAGTAGTGACCTATTTCATGTCATGTGCCTAGAACAACTACTGTCAGTGATCCATACATTCTTACTTGTCTTGAGTTGTTCCTGCATAAAAGAGATGGTCAGTTATAATTGGAAACCCAAGCCTCATTAGTCTTGGGCTCATAAAAAGAAGTTGAAGACAATGCAACAATAATTGATCCTATAGTCATGCTAGAAGGATCATTTGCTAAAGTTGATGAAGAAGTCTCAGTCACTTGGTCTTTCTTTGACTTCCACACCACCTTTGGAAGCTTAGACTTGACCTTCAATACTTCGGAAGTTTTGTTGACTTCGGAAGCTTTGCTGACTGGGCCTTTGAAAGATCTTGCTTTCACTGCATAAGGCTTCAGTACTTTGGAAGTATTCCTTCCTTTCGAGACCAAAGTTTCTTCCGAAGGCAAGTTTCCACTTGTCTTCTTCTTCATTTTGGAGCTTCTGATGGAAAAATATTTTCCTTTCGAAGCTTGTTTCTTCTTTTCCAAAATCTTAGAAGTTTCTTTCTTTGTGATATGGAGAGTACTCTTTTGATTGTAAACACAATCCTTAGCAAGGTTAGAGGTACTCCCACACATAACATAGTCCATTTTCTTCCTTCTAGGAGTCTTCTTCTGTGAACCAGGCCGAACTTGATCACTTTCACTCTCCATCTTCATCTTCTCAGATGATGTGACAATGCTTGTAAGGGTTAGAACTACCTTTGGAACTTGATGGATCATGTTGTACAGCAATGGTGCACAACTTATCAGCCTTCTTCTTGATGATGGGATGATTTGGACATGAACTAGAACTCTTGTTGTTGGAGTTCAAGGATGTGTACTCAACTTTAACCACTGCAAATCCTACAGAAATAAAGCCTTGTTTCTGTGCAGAGTTGAAGGTGGCCTTGATCTCTTGGCCTTCTTGGACTTTCTTTTGGTCTTTCTAATCAAGTTCTTTCTCTTGGACTTGGTCATCCCAATAGCTTTACTCTCCTCAAAGGGATGGTGACCCTTCTTAGAATGTTCTTCTTCACTATTCTTAGAGCCATTCTTCACCATCTCCTCTTCATCCTCTTTAGTCAAGGGGTCTATGAGGGAAAGCTCGTCTTCATAAGTTCCACACCTAGGAGATCTTATACAATATTGTGAGTGGATGAGCTATCTCACAAAATCCCAGTCCGTGCTTATTTTGATAACAAACTTTTGCATGCAAGGATGAAGATATCATGTTCTTGAAGGTCTCTTCTTTAAAAACATATTTTTGTGCCCTGGCTTTGCT
The DNA here is from genome assembly GCA_025506515.1 of Flaveria trinervia. NCBI lineage: Eukaryota > Viridiplantae > Streptophyta > Magnoliopsida > Asterales > Asteraceae > Flaveria > Flaveria trinervia. The sequence continues at coordinate 14,153,268 of CM046454.1, read as the reverse complement.
GATAACAAGCTCAGCCTGACAATCAGTTAACTTATTTATGAGGTCTTTGATCTGAGTCCTGTAGTTTGTGTGCTCATGTTTAAGAGTTGAAATAGTTTTCTCTAAGTCCTCTATCTTTAGTTTATAGTCATTTTCAACTCTTTTAAAATCAGCTTTCAAGATATTTAAGGACTCAAGATCAGATCTCATTTCTAAGTTATAGGACCTGTATCTATTAACTTTAGCAATACATTCAGGAGTGCAAAGATGTTCCAATACCTTGGCTTCATCGTGGTCAGCCATGAGTGCTTGTTTGGAGATGCTTCTTCCACCAGAAAGCTTTAGTCAAAGCCTCCTTCTTCAATAGCAACAACAACTTGCTGCTTTGGCTTCTCATCCTGGGAGTTCTCTTAGTGTAGTTTGGTCTGGCTTGAGTCTAGCCACCATTTGTTCTTGGTGCCTTACAATCTCTAGCAAAGTGTCCTATCTGGTTACAGTTGTAACACTTTACCTTGCTTTTATCTAGCCCAAACTTTCCACTGGCTGCATTGCTAGGAAACTTCCTCCCCGCCCTCTTGTAGAACTTCTTGGCTCTGTGAGTGAGAAAAGCCATTTGCTGAACTATCTCCATATATTCCATATCATCTGTATGGATACAGTCCAAGTCTTCAAGTGTGAAAAGAAAGTTGCATGTGGATTCATCAGCAAAAACAAAGGCCTGAGAAGAACTTGTCTCTTGGAAGGGACTTCCTTGAGTGTAGCTTTCTCTTGGAGTCTTTGGGAAGGTGATGAAAGGACCCTTTCGTGAGTTGTCAAGATAGCATATAAGATGATGTTGAGGTTCTATGCTATCCCTTTCAATCACATGAAGAGCTGAACTCATTTGATTGCTAGAGTTACAGATGAACCTTGCATGTTCATCTCCATCTGGTATCCACTGAGAATACCATACTACTCAGTCAGGGTAAGAGTCTTAAGGTTCTTAGTCCTCTTGATAATAACATAATAATGCGTCCATTTCCTAGGAGGAGAGGACATGAACTTCCTTACAATGTCCCTGTTCTCAAGAGTGACTCCAACATCTATTAGAGTGTCCATAATCGCAACATATGTGAAGTATTGTTGAGTAATGGTTTCACCTATTTTAAAGGTGAAGTTTTCAAACGGCTGCTTTAGGAGATCCTTCTTGTTCTCGTTGGCTTTAGTAGAACCCTTATACATTAGTTTGAATGCATCCCACAACTGCTTAGTTGTTTTGCATTTCTTGAAACCTCTGTACATAGAGTTCGGAAGAGCAGTTTGAAGGGCTATCATTGCCTTTTGATCAACATCTACTCTCTTTCTATCTTCATCTAAGTAGTAAGGTCCTTTAGGATCATACCACCTCCAGCAGCAGCTGACGAGGTGCTTGGTATGTAAGGTCCTAAGACAACAGATTCCCATATCCTAGAGTCTTAAGACTTAATGAAACCTTCTATTCTTTGGCACCAAGTATCAAAGTCTTCCGGAGTGATCAGTGGAGACTTTGTCATAGTTCCAGTTTCCATATCAACCTTAGTGATAGTTGTCATTTGAGTTGTTAAGTGTTTTTTGTGTGTAAGGGATCTTAAGATGGGGAGATCTTCCTATCAAGAGCCTGGAATGCTCTGATACCAAATGCAGGACCGTTAGAAGGGGTAATTCACTTTACAACACAACAACTCAATTGTGAAGAGTTCTTTAGAACACTTAACAAATCAAATAGAGAACTGGTTAACAAAATGAAAGATGCTAAGAACACAAGTAAATGAGAGACAGAACAAGATAGCAAACAACACAAGTATTTGGGTTTCAAGAATGCTGTATATTGCTTCTCAGGTTCTATTACAAAGTGTTACAAAGCATAATGGATAGTTACAAGTACTTGAGATACATATACTATGTCCTACAGCTGGCCATACTTTGAAGGCCAGCTGGATACTTAATACTAGACAATAAAATCAAATGTAGAGTTAAAAGACAGATTGCCTTTTAACTAGTGACTATGATATGCCATAGCTCACATCCTAATATATTACAAAAAGGATTAAGTACATAAAGTAGAAAGCTCAGACTCAAGACCTCAATGTATAGTTACCAAAAACATGGACCTTTTCACCAACTTGTGAAAGTTGGTGAGTCAAACAGAGTTATAGCGGAAGATGGTCCAACTTTATGGTAAAGTACATCAGATAAGAGCATGTTCATAAAAGTATTCGAAAGAAATCTGTTTTTACTCTTTGGCTTCGAAAGACTTTGTCTTGAAGCTTCGGAAGACTTTATTTTTGGCTTCAGAAGATGTTGTTCTTGGCTTCAAAAGATTTTACACTTAGAATATTTCTAGTGTCGGGTGTAGAACTTTCGAAGCATTTCTACTTCAGTTCTTTGCTGCATGCATGCAGAGAGACTTTGGATGTTTTGAATGTTTTGGCTGCATCAGACTTATTGGAATCCTTACAGTTGTAGCACCCAGAATTTTGAAGAAAAGAAAGAATAAAGGTGCACAAAAAGAAGAAAAAAGTAATAAGACCCAAGTTGAGGGGTTAAAGGTGTAAAAAGAAAAAATTAATATATTATTTTTTGTACAAAAGGTGTGTGGCCGCCCATAACATTGCACATCACCTTTTCAACTTGGTTAGAGAGAGAGAGGAAAGAGAACTCTCACGTTTTTTAAGAATGAAGAAGAATTCGGATTTGAAGTTAGTTTTTCAGTCTCAGTTATGTGCTTATGTGTTTTGTGTGCTCGGTTTGCGTTCGGGTGTGTGTGTTCTAGGTGTTTGAACTCATAGCATCCGGGTTTGAGGAAGTCTACTCGAAGATTGCAAGAGGTGAGTTCTAGATCCCCTATTTTAAATGTTATAACTTGTTTGGGCTGGAAATACATGTTTAAATGTTTTATTCATTTTGGGTGCGCTACCCGTATGTTTATGTGAATGTGTATGCAGATGGGTGTATGTTTGGGGTAATTTATGGTTATATGTATGTTTGTAAGCATGTTTTGGTTGTTTAGCATGTAAGAACTAGGCCTAAACATGTTCGGACGTGATTTGGGGACTGTATTATGTTGTTAGTTAATGTTAGTTACTCATGCACCTAAGTCTCATACGCCTAAAATCCATGCACCCAAATAGTATCCATGCGTCTAGGATATGCCTAAAATGCCTAAGTGTTTCCATGCGCACAACTTGTCGTATGCCCAAGTGCCCATGAGCCTAAGTCAGGCCCATGCACCTACATAGTGCACATGCACCTACATAGTACCCATGCACCTTGAAGGTTGCCCAGATGACTAAGTGTTGGCCATGCGTCCAAATAGTGCCCATGCGCCCAACTTTCCCCATGCACCTAAGTTTCCATGTGCCTGCATAGTACTCATGTGCTTGCATAGTACTCATGCGCCTGCATAGTGCCCATGCGCCTATAAGACTTAGAATTATTTCTGAAAATTTGGGAAAAAGGAAGTTTTAGGCTATGACTTGGGATATTCTCGGGGGTGATATATGATAATTACATGATGGTGTATGATGGTGTATGATGATGTTATCTATGTTTATGTTATGTTTTCTTTATGTTCCTTATTATGTATATTTCAGTGGCTTTGCGTGATATATTATTATCAATGAACGTAAAGTATTATGTAATCAAAGCGGGAATTAATAATGAATGAAAAGTGGAACATAAGGAAGAATGAATGAACGAACGAAAAGTCTAGTAAGCAATATGAAAGGAGGTTCACAACTCATTAAGGGGTTGTTAGGTCAACTGTGTGTGGTTTAGCTAACCCATGAGGATGCACATAGGGGTCTAATCCTTGTGATTGACCATATGTATGGGATCGTTGTCGCTAGTCCCGGTACTGAGGCCAACACTAGTGCATGATGTTAGAAGTCTATTATAAACTTCGGCCCAGTACCAGCCTTATGCATGATGTTTGGGGTATAGTACATGGCATTGGTCCAGATGAAAAGTGAGATAATGATGAATGTACGAAATGTACAGTAAGGAAGATAATGAATAGAATGAATGATGGTGGAAGATAATAATAATTATTATCTGTTTGTACATATGATGTATGATCACGAATGAAAGTAAAGAACGAGTTTAAACGAATGTAAAGTATTATATATTTTGATAAAACTAGAACTCACTCAGTAACGTTAACTTTATATATATTTCCAGTTGGTAGGTAAGAGTTGTTGAGGATGGCACGTGGGCAGCTACTTGGCTAGTTTTGGATGACATCCATTTTATATTAAGATAATGTTTTTGCGATGTAATGCAACAAATGTTGTTTTGTAATTTAACATGATGTATTATTTTGCAAAAGTGATTATTAATATATGAAATGATTTTTATTAAATGATTCCGATGCGTAGTTTGAATAAAGGTTATGTGTTTTTGTGTATGATGTGCAATGATTATCCGACTGTAAGTGTTTCGGAAACGGGGCCCTACAACGGTGGTAGTAACACCCGGTTATTTTTGTAGTCATGGAAGAAAGAATAAAAGTGGAGGAAAAGGAAGAAAAGATATAATACCCAACTTAAGGGACAAAAAGTGTTAAAAGGACAAAACTTTGAAAAAGTTGGTGAATAAAGGTGATGGCCGCCCATCACCCTCTCTTCACACCTTTCATTCAGACATTTTAGAGAGAGAAAGAAAAGAGCAGAAAGTTTTCGGGACTTTGAAGAGCAAGTGCAGAAGATCGAATTCATGGTTTTCGAGTGTTCTTAACTGGCTTATCCTCGGTTGTATGCTTATGTATGTTTGTATGTGTTCGGATGTGTTTTTGGTGGGTTTTTAGGTGGCTGAACTCAATTGCAAATGGGTTTGAAAGAAGTCACACCTAAGAGGCTGCAAAGGTGAGTTCTAGAACCCCCTTTTTACTTGTTTTTAACTGCTTTGGGGCTGGAAATGCATGTATGAACGTTTTATAAACGTTGGGTTTTATACCCATATGTGTGTATATGTGTGTTTGCGAGTGAGGTTTGATTTTGGGCTGTATATGTGTTTGATGGTGTTATGATTGTGTTTCTAAGGCTTAGGATGTATGAGTTAAGCATAGAACAGGTCATTTGATGATTGGGGACTGAATTATGATGTTTAAGTGGGATTTAGACTGCTCATCCGCCTAAATAGTGGCCCATGCGCCCAACTGAAAATAACTGCTAAGTGTCCCATGCACCCAAAACCTCATGCACCCGAGTAGTATTCATACGCCTGGAAATAGGCTGAAATTTTCTAAGTTTCCAGACGCCCAGGACTTCCATGCGCCTAGGCACTCATGCGCCTGCATAGTGTCCATGCGCCTAGAATTTCCTAGAAATTACTAAGTGTTGTCCATGTGCCCCAATAGTGCCAATGCACCTGAAAGTTCCCCATACGCCTAAGTGTTCCCCATGCGTCTAAGTGTTCCCCATGCGCCCAGAAGGCCATGCACCTAAAGACTTAGAAATATTTTCTGATTTTGGGGAAAATGTGAAATGTAGGCTTTAACTTGGGAGGTTCGCGAGGGTTATGTAAGTTGACTTTTAAGGTCATAGATGATGTGATGGGCGATGTATGGAGTGACTTGAATGATGATGTACGAATGATGCTTATGTATGATGCCTGGTATGATGAATGTTATGTATGTATGATGATGCCTATGCATGAAGGTTATGTATGATTGTATAATATGTTTCTTATTATGTATTATGACGTGACTTTACGTGGTGTGATCATTATGATGAACGTAAGTATTATCTTAACGAAGTGAAAGATTTAAGATAATGAAAGTGGAACATAATGAATGAATGAATGAAAAGCCTTGCAAGCAAATGAAATGAGGTTCACAACTCATTGAGAGTTATTAGCTAACTATGTGTGTCTACAACGTGTGATTTTGGCTAACTCATAAGGGTATAACACACAGTAAGAGTTCATTCTTGGTAACTGCTCCAATACGTGCGATTTCCTAATTACTGTGTGTTATACGGTGTGCGATCTTGGCGAACCCATAAGAGTTCACACACACAGGTGGAGTCTGTCCTAGTGACCACTCCATACTGCGATATGGGGTCCTTGTCACTTAACCCTAGATGAATTGCTTGGTGCTCTAAAGGGGGGTTAAGCATATGACATGACCTAGATAGAAGTGAAAGATAATAAATGTACGAAAAGTGCGATAAGTACGAAATGTTTGAAACATGCGAAATATACAAAATGAACGATGATGAAGATAATAATTATTACCTTGATGTACGTATGATGTGTGATCACGTGTGATAGTAAAGAAAGTTTTAACAAATGAAAGGTAATATAATGTTTTATAAAACTAGAACTCACTCAGCAACGCTGACTTTTATGTGTTTCCAGTTGGCAGGTAAATGTTGTTGAGGATGGCACGGGGCGACTACTTGTCTCTTTTTGGATGGCATTCTTTTGTATAACGTTTTTGCATTGTAATACGAACGAACTATATTTTGTAATAAACGAAGTATTATTTTGCAAAAGTGTTTATTTAAAAGAAATGAAATGTTTGTTTAAAGTACTTCCGCCGCATGATTTTAGTAAAGTCAATGTAATTATATGTTTTATGTACGATGATTGACCAGCTGTGAGCGTCCCTGGATCGGGGCCTTACGGTGGTGCTCTTGATGGTGGGCCTTTTGATGGTGTTGGTCTTGATTGTGTGGTATGACCACTTCTATTGCTCCTTTTTCTCATATATATGAATAAAAGAAGGTAATCAACAGTTGGTTTGGTTGGTTTATCAATATTTCAGATCTGGAACACAAATTTTGTTTTGTAACGATGAGGATTTCTTCACCTCAGACCCTGCTAGATCTATTCTATTGGGTTTTTGTTGCTTTGTTCGATGATGAGGAGGAAGCCCTCACCTAAGAACAGACTGGATCCGATTAACTTGTTTCTTAGGGCTTTGTTGTGAAATTTTTAGATCAAAATCCCGTTTGGTTTTGTGATGATGAGAATGCCTCATTTGAGATCCCAAGTTACGCAGTCTGTTGCCATTTCTGTTATTTGGGTTTCCTTTTGAATGTTTCGAGCATAGTTTTTTTTGTTTGATGACGATGAGGTTGTCATCTATGAACCTGTTGGTTGTTTTGTGATATTCATATGTGCAATGATGATGATAGTACCATCATCTGAGAAACTACTATATTTTGCTGGCCTTTTTGTTTAAAGCATAGGTATTATCTTTGTGTTTGTGTTTCTTTACGAGTCTTGAACGTTAGTACATGTACAATCTAAGCGAAAATTAATTTCGCGCAAAGCACGGACCAGATATCAACTAGTTTATATTATTTATAAAGGTTAAAGATTATACAAACATTTTAAACCTATTTATAAATTTTAATTTTAATTATTTTCAATCGAACATATACCATATCAAATTGTCCTAAACTAATACTTTGAAAATCATTTAAATAATTAATTATCCAATTAATTATTTTTTTATCAATAACTAATTATTAAATTAATAATTTTACTTTCATTCTTTAATATTCAAACTTAACATTATAAGTTTATTTAATTTAATTATATAGTTAATATTTTCTATCTCACTAATTATTCATTATTTTCAAATTGCATTAATTTATTTTATTTAATCAAGTTATTTATATTAATTTGTTTTAAAACTATTTTGTTAAACTCAAATCTCAACTGAAACCCTATTCAACCTATAGTTTTTAAATCATAACTATTTTTAGCAATAATTTCACGGTCGTATCGGTCCGACTGGTTCGACAGGGAATCGGTCCGGCTCGCTTCGATTCGTTTTGGACTGGTCGAACCGGTCGGTTTGTCCCGAACCGCTGGTCGAACCGGGAAACCAGACCGGTTTTTTATTTTCTTTTTATTTTAATGAGTAAAAACGGGGTGTTAAACCATAAAATAGTACATCGGATACCCAAATATAGTTAAGTTTTATATATAACTATAAAATATATATATGTAAATCATATATAAATTACTTATATTTAATTACATATATAAATTTAATTAAAATTTAGTTAAATCCGATCCGACCGGTCCGACCACCAAACCAGTAAGACGTCCGGTTCGATGTCCGATCCGGTTCTGAAAACATTGATTTTTAGGACACCTATTCCTTAGAATAAAACTATGAGGAAACTTTGGTATCTATTTACGCATTCTAGAATTCTAATCATTTACATTCTATTATCAAGTGAGTATTTATTGTTCATTTTATATGTTTATTATTTGAAGAAATAATGTGACATATATATAATCAATTGATATTCATTTTTATTCTATTTAAAATTCAATTCTATACATGTTATGTTATTACTTGCAATTATGTGTGTATGGTTAGATAAACTAGATGAAAACACAATTATTAATTCATGCAACCACACTAAAAATGATAGATATATTAGTTTGAGAAATCCACCCCACTTTTTTATTCATGTCGTGATTGAAACCGCAATCATATATGCTATAAGGCTTCGTTTGCGGACCGAGTCAATTCAATTATTAGGGTTGATTGTGTTGGTTTGTTTTTTATGTTACACTATTGCACTCTATAAGTATTGGCATGGTTATTAGAATTGAATTATTTCAATCACTTTTAAATCAATCTATGCATGTGTGCAAAATTTGTGTTTACTTACCGATAAATTCGTTAGTTGACTCGTTATTTTTTCATATGATTTCATGAAATGTTGTTTAGTAGACTTCTTCTTGCTCACATATGATTAGACTTAGTCAAAATTAAAGACAATTTTATTATGTTTGTTTGAATTATTATTTGATTGTAATGTACCATCTGATAAATATTATTCAATAAAAATGACATTTAATATTATTTCAACACGATTACTATTATGTGCTATGAGCAATCAATTCATATTTATCCGCACCAATAATTCCATCGTCGGTTGGGGTGTGACATGACCCACACGGGTTTAGCTTATATTTTCAAAACATGTCAAATGTTATAATTGTGCTGTCGTGTTACACCTAGACAGATTACGAGGTATGACATGTGTGCCCCCACACCCTTGACCATCATAGAAAAAGTATATAAAACCAATGTAGTGTTTGGTATGTTGGAATAAGATGAGAAATGGAATAAACCATTGCGAGTAAATGGAAGAATAGATGTTTGGTTGGTGAAGAAAATGAAGTGAAATATAACATAAGTAATTTTATCCTCTAATTCATTTCATGCAATCCCTCTTTTTTTTCATTTTATTCATTTTTTCATCCTTAGTCACAACCGCCACCACCACCACCTAACATAACAACCACCATCGCCTCCTATCACCATCACTGACAACCACCACCAATACCAACCACCTCTACCAACGCCGCCGACCACCACTACCACCATCACCAATGCCCACCAAGATTAGTCGTCATCGACCACCACCCCAAGGCACCACCACCGCCAATTACCGTCGGTAACCACCACCATCAATCACCACTAGCTACCACCAACATCACAACCACACCAACTACAATCACCACACCACCACCAATCATCACCGACCACCACCAACACCACAACCAATTCACCACCTCCCAACATCATTAGTACCACCACTAGTAACCATTGACTACCACCACCCATTACCACTGGCCACCACCCATATTACAGCCCCCATCACCAATCATCGACGGGCACCATCACCACCACCACACATCAACAGTATAACCACTTTAGCATTCCATTCCTACATCGTTTTCCTACTTAATAAATAACACAAAATATTGATTCATTTCATTATCAAAAAATAACCAAATAATACAATAAAATATAATAATTTATTATCTTCGTTAATTCTAACCAATGTTTTCAGAACTGGATCGGACGTCGAACCGGACGCTTTACTAGTTTGGTGGTCGGACCGGTTGGACCGGATTTAACTATATTTTAATTATATTTATATATGTAGTTAAATATAAATAATTTATATATGATTTATATATATATTATAGTTATATATAAAACTTAATTATATTTATATATCTAACACACTAATTGATGGTTTAACTCCTCGTTTTTACCCATTAAAATAAAAAAAAATAAAAAATCGGTCCGAACCGGTCCGGTTTTCCGGTCCGACCAACGGTTCGGGAAGAACCGGCTGGTTCAACCGTTTAAAAACAATTCATAGAAACCCGGACCGGCCACCAGACCGATCCCCCGTCGGATCGGCCAGTCCAATCCGGTCGCGAAAACATCTATTCTAACACCTCATAAATTAAACCGGAATAGCTTTGATTGGCTCAATCACCTGCAGACGCATTTTAAAAGTACACCTTCAGCAAATCTCATCCGTCCACGTTTCACTCCCTCTTCAAATCACATGACAAGTCGACGTGTCATAATATCATTGGCTAATACACGTATCTCACGTCCACCGTATCAAAGTATCAAACACACGAAGCCACGAAGGGGGTTTTTCTTTTTCTACTCTACACTCGAAGGTTCTCATTCATCACTACTTCACCACTGTGTTTATGTGTGTGTAAGAAACCATGAATCCATCATCAAAACTGTTGCTCGTCATTTCATTCTTATTCTTATCATTTAGTTCGAATTTGAATCTCGTTGATGCATTTTACGGTTCATCATCACCTGTGATTCAGCTCACTCCTTCCAATTTCAAGTCTAAGGTATCCAAATCAACGTCGATTTGTAGCATTTCTGTTTGATTCAAGCACGAATGTTTTAAAATGCAGAAAATTTAATCATCTAGTTGTGATTAACGAGTTCTGAATTTTCATTTACATATAATCCAAACTAGCAGATAATCATCGTTATTTCGTACTTGATTTCCACTTGATTTGGACTTGTTTCGTTTGTATGTTCTCGTCTTTCATTCACAATCATCATGAGTAAAATAGAGTGGAAATCATGTGTAAATCAGTGAATGATTATGCTATTACGATCGCGCTTAAGAACAGAAATGAAATTTAAGATTATGATTGGCTAAACTGTTAGTATGGATTATTATCGGTCTAACAGGTTGTTGTTTGGATTAATTAAAACTCATTTGTTTTTATCGTTTTATTGTTTGATTGATCATGCTTGATTGAGTGTTTTGAAAATGGTACTATATAGCATTTGTTGTTATTGTTGCTGCCACTATAATGTTTGATGATTGTTGGTGAGAGGAATTTGAGATCTGATTTTGTTTATTGTGATGTTCTTTTAGGTTGAGAATTCGAATGGTGTTGTACTTGTTGAGTTCTTCGCACCATGGTGTGGCCATTGTAAAGCTTTGACACCGACGTGGGAGAAGGTAGCTACAGTGTTGAAAGGTGTGGCAACTGTGGCAGCTATTGATGCTGATGCACACCAGGCTATTGCTCAGGTTTGTGTTCAGTGATCATTTTCCTGAGATATTCATTTGATTATTCTGCCAAATTGATTCACACGTTTTTATATTTAGATATTTCTTGTACAAACCCTAATGATGTGATACACAGTTATATTGTGGCATCCTTAACTTTTGCTGAACATTTACACTTATGAAGATGCATAGTGTAGATGTATTGTTCATGTAAAAGTGTGATGAATGTGGATATGATCATAAGAACTGTATCAGCCAAAGCTATTAAGTTATGATAATGAGACCCCCTGGAGACAACGAGTATTGTCTTTACGATAAAGAATATTGCAGAAAGCTTGAGATGTCACACAGGTGTGGTTTTAATGATGTAGTGGGAAGTTTCCATGGGATTGATCAATGTAGTGATGCATAAATGATTACTAAACATAGTTATTAACCTTGATGGACCTATAGAGGAGGGTGGAATATTTTGATTTATCTTGCTTGATTTGATGCTTGTGGCTATAGATATTGTAGTGCTATTAACAAAAGACAAGGCTTCAACACTAGTAGCTCATTTTCTATTCAAATTAAAATATAGCTTATAAACTGTCTTGATACCTCCCTACTAAGAGAGGTTTAATAGCATGTACCTTAGACACGTGAGGGTTTCAAATATAGCCAAAAGTTCAATGTTCACTTATGGAAAACATTGTTGTTAAAGATCATTTTAAACTATCTAAGATGTACACTTTCTAAAACAGCTGGTCGATGGTGGCTTAATCTGTTGACACATTTGTAATCATAGACTATACTAGGCTGCTTGCTTTTGTTTGGTAGAAACAGAAGGGGTGTGCAATAATGTTCGGTTATTGGCCTATTTAGTTTTCCGACATTACAAATTTTTTATGATTGTTTTTTTTTTTCAGCAAGAAACTTCTTTGTTCCAAATTGCTTTGTTTGATCATCCATTTGTATTACAATCCATGCATGTATAACATCCTTATCATTTGCTTTCTCCAGGAATATGGTATCAAAGGATTTCCAACTATTAAAGTGTTTGTGCCTGGAAAACCTCCTGTGGATTACCAAGGAGCTAGGGAAGCAAAACCCATAGCAGAATTTGCATTTCAACAGGTCCTCACTTTGAAATAAAGTTTGACATCCGTTAAATTTATACCTTTTTCTATAAAATGATATATGTTGTCATGGAATTAAGAAACTGCAAGGATGCACTCTAAGTTTGACAAGACTTTGTAGTAAAATGTGGCGGGTGCCAGGTGGTTAGAAGTCCTCACCATAATTTGCAGTTATTTTAATTACAATATTAAACCATGGGTCCTGACACAATAAAACTGGAAATGAAGCATTCGTTATGCATTTATCACTCATTTTTCTACCCATTATCAGTATTTCCTTTACGCATGCTAAAATTTGTAGAAGTATTCATTAATGGGTTATTGTAAACAGGTCAAGGCACTCCTCAAAGAAAGGTTAAGTGGAAAAACAACAGGAGGGTCAAGTGAAAAGTCAGAACCAACTGCATCAGTTGAACTCAATTCTCGTAATTTTGATGAAATGGTTGTTAAAAGCAAGGATCTCTGGATGGTGGAGTTCTATGCACCCTGGTAATTTTCTGCTCTTGAGTTATTTTTTTAGCACTATGTTTGTTAATGCTCTTAATGTCTCAATATTGCACACATAACATATGTCTATAAATACTTAATTATATATTGATATGGCTGCTAACATTTTTATGTACGTTGGTACATTACAATCTTATATATTTTTGAAACACCCAAAAATATTAACTTTTATTGAAGATACTCTATATGTTGTCATTTCCGTAGGTGTGGACACTGTAAGAAACTTGCTCCTGAATGGAAAAAGGCTGCAAAGAACTTGCAAGGAAAGGTGAAGCTTGGTCATGTTAATTGTGATGATGAGAAGGTAATTTTGATTTAGATTCTTACGGTTAAACTAATATTGTTTTCTATCATTACCATCAAAACTGATAGATTATGGTTTACAGTCTTTAATGAGCAGATACAAGGTGCAAGGTTTCCCCACTATTTTGGTCTTTGGTGCAGACAAAGATAGTCCAATCACTTATGAAGGAGCAAGAACTGCCTCAGCAATTGAATCATTTGCTCTTGTTCAGCTAGAAACGAATGTCGCTCCTCCGGAAGTGACCGAGTTGATCAGCGCAGTAAGTTGGTCAAATCTTTTAATTTGGAATTTGTCTGAAAAATTATAATGATGGCATAAAACATATGATACTTGGTTATAAATTATTATTAATATATATTCCTATTGTAGGATGTAATGGAAGAGAAATGTGGTTCAGCAGCCATCTGCTTTGTCGCCTTCCTCCCCGACATTTTGGACTCCAAGGCAGAGGGAAGGAACAAGTATCTAGAGACGCTACTATCGGTAGCAGAAAAGTTCAAAAGGAATCCATACAGGTAAATTATTTAATGAACCATTTCCTTTCTGTTAAAGGGAATTAGTTTTGGTATTTATATGGGAAGTTATAAATTCCGATTGGGTAATTTTTGGTGCAGCTATGTGTGGGCGGCTGCAGGTAAACAGCCAGAACTTGAGAAGAATGTTGGTGTTGGCGGTTATGGGTATCCAGCTTTGGTAGCTTTGAACATTAAAAAAGGCGCATACGCCCCACTTCGGAGTGCATTTGAACGAGACCAGATCATGTATGTTTTATTCGCCTTTCTCTTTACAAACATTTTTTTAAAGTTTTGAGATTGATTAATCTCCTTACCCAAAGGTGTTGGAGAGACATTCTATAAATAATGAAGTGATTTACAATAACAACCCCAAAGATAAGTGACAAGTACAATAGGCTACTACAAGATACAAAATGTATATATTTAAGATTGTCTAATAAGTTACATGTTAAAATACGATAATAAAGTGATTTAGGAGGTTTTATTTATTTTGACTTCTACCTGGTGTTTTTCATTTGACACGATCAACAACCCCTTTTCCTGTCTATGTTTTAAAACTTTAGCCATTTGACCCATTACATACAAAGTCAAACCAGACTTGATCTATTTATTTTGCCACAAAAGTATGCATTGATTGAGGTTATGACCGTGTTTGAACTTGCAGAGAGTTTGTGAAAACGGCTGGACTCGGAGGAAAGGGTACCCTACCGCTAGAAGGAACGCCAACGATAGTGAAAACCGAACCATGGGATGGTAAGGACGGAGAGATCATAGAAGAAGATGAATTTTCTCTGGAAGAACTTATGGGTGATGCAACTTCAGACAAAGATGAACTGTGAGTTGGATAGTAACCATAACAGTGAAACAATTTTTTTTCTTTTTTCTTTTTTCTTTTTTCTTTTTTCTTTTTTCTTTTTTCTTTTTTCTTTTTTCTTTTTAACTTAAAAATAGAGTTTATGATTCAATGGTTGAAGCAATATCACCCTTGTAACGTGGTAACTGTCATGTAAGTACTCATAATTTAGAGGTATGTCACGTGGAAATTTTTGTTCACTTAGTTATTCTTTTAAGCAACAAAAATATTACTAGTACCTGCTGCTACAACAACAGTCGGGTAGGTCTTGTTCTTAACTTCCAGAGCTTAAGTTTAAGCTGCAACACGGTACTCGTATGAATCAACTTTCATAAACATTATCACATTAACTCTAAACAAAGCTTAGTTATGGATAGTTGGCCGTGATTAATCTTAATAATCCGATTATCATTAAACTCCCTCCCCCCCCCCTCCCTCCCAACCCACCCACACTAAGATCGTTGACCACTGAATGTAAAGATCAAATTTTGATTACTGCAATCCAAATGGAAACTAGCCGCTATGTACAAGAAGAAACCCCTTAACGTTATCTTGTTTTAAATTGAACCATGACTAACCGTTTGTCATTTTTATAACTTTTACAGATACTAATACAGTGAAAAAGAATTATAGTATTAATATAAAGGTATTACCTATTTAAATAAAAAAAATCAGTACTTTATAAGAATACGTTTTCATGTGTTATGAATCAGAATTCAAATAAATTATTTGAAAAGATAACAAAGATTTCGTTGTAGTATAGTGGTAAGTATTCCCGCCTGTCACGCGGGTGACCCGGTTCGATCCCCGGCAACGGCGTTTATAATTTTGTGTTTAAACCCTTTGATAAATGCCAGTTTACATTTGTGGTCCCTGAAGTTTCTTTATCTGCTTTAAACAAGCGACTTGGGTAGTTCGGTGTTCAATGTATATTCTTTTGAAGGTTTTGAAGCATGAATATATTTAAAGGAATAGAACACCGTGGATCAATATTATTTTAAAAAGGATCTTTGCCGGTCGTTGAAGAGTAGTAGCAATGATTTTGACGAGCGGGTGTACATGATGATGATGCTTCTGACACAAATGAATTCCATGTGGTTCTTCGTTCCTTGAGTTTTAGAATTTAAACACAACTTACAAGATCGTCTGTAATGAAGTTACCCTTTACTCCATAGTCGTCTAACTGGCATCATTCTCACAAACACCCTGTTCGTGCAACTTCGTTTGTTAAATGTTTTTGTATTATGTTTGTAGCAAAGAACGCCAAGTATACGTTTGAATTTGTCATTTGTGGCATTATTTTCATAGTTTTTAGATAAAAATAATAAAAATAAAATACGTAAGCACAATCATTTAGAGAGCACCGTGCTAGCACGATGATTGCACGTGGTAACATGTTTGTGTTAGGGTGAACACGTGACGTGAACTTTTATTACACTTCAACTCATTTGTTTAAATCATGATAAAATTCTATAACTATTAATATTTCATATTAAATGCTAATAAAACATAAAAAGCTACCCACCAGTACTAAACGAAAACATGTAAAGAAAGAAAACTGAGTTATCACAGCTAGGAAATATAAAACCAACGGGTCTATTCGTATGTAGTAACCGTTGTATCTCATAAAAAATTAAAAAAGTTTATAACGATACATACAAATATATGTCGGTATTCCCTGGTAATTACTGATAGATTACTAACTAGCAGTCTTAACATAAAAAAGTAAAGAAAGAAAAGCGTATATATTTTAATACATCGGCCAATAATATTTTTATGAAACATTTCCATCACCAATACCTTGATATTTAGCGAGAGATCACTTGTGTCGCTAATCGAAATTTGATTGTGTGAATACTCTATTTTTTCGGTTGAATCACAGATAAAGTTAAACGTTATAATAATTCTAATTCTAATTCTAATATAAACATATAATACAGCATTTTAATTTTCGTTGGAAAATGAAAAGGCTTTTTGGTGTTATAGGAAAATAATCATATAAATAATAAATACATACGATTATATGCTATTTCAGTTTTCACTCGTCGAAACTTTTTGCAATATTTCATATGAAATGTTACTTTTATGACTTGAAAATCATATCCAAAAATAATAGCAAAAGTAATAACGATTTTTAAGCTAGTTATATACTAAAATAAATAGTATGATTAAAAGAAATTCTGGTAACCAAAATTTAAACTGTTTCAATTAAGTCACGTAAAATTAAAATGTGTTTCAATAAGTCAGATAGTTTTCATATTTTATTTAAATAAAGGTTTTATGATGTTCTATAGTATGTTTTTTTTTTCTTTTCGTTTCAATTAGGAAATATTTTTCTATGTTGATGTCGAGCGGTGATGCGTATTTTAGATAATTTTTTAAAATATTTAGAGTTAATTACATAAATGGTCCCTGTGGTTTATGCAAAATAACAGGTTTGGATACTAAGACTTTTTTGTAACAGGTTAGGATATTGTATTTTAAATTTTGTAACGAGTTAAGGTACTAAGACTAACAGACGTTAATTTTTTGTTAAATTTAAGTTAAATGACTAAAATACCCTTTGAGGGGCTATTTTTGTAATTCTATATATTTACTTTATACAGGGACCATTAGTATAATTAGATACAACTTTTAAAAACTCAACCCCTTTCCCTATTAGCCTCCATCACCACCACCACCACCACCACCATATACCCACTGTTACCACCACCCAACCCTTATACCCATCGGCCACCACCGTCATAACATCACCATCACCATTATCCCCACCTCCACCGTCACACCAACAACATCATCTCACCAAAACCCCTTCCATTTCTCTTGTTAACCCCTAAAAACCCCAAACCCACACACTATTGTCTCCCTCCCACTCGCATTGAAATCACCATCACCACCACCACTAAACCACCGTCACTGCCCACCATCAACTCGTTGCACCCTTCCTTATCCGAACACACCACCACAACCAGATCCAAACATATCAGTGGTTCCCCCAACCCGTGACTTGTTTAAAACCCTAAAACCCAAATTAAACATTAACTCAAGATGAATCGGTAATGGATGGTGCCATGGTGGTGATGATGAGATGTTGATGATGGTGAGATGACGTCAATGATGCGACGATAAAAATGGTAGTGACGATGTTGTTGTTTGATTTAAAGAAAAGATGGTGTTTGTGAGGATGATGTGACGAGGTGGGGACCGACGATAGGGTCTGGCGGTGGTGGGCGATAGTGGGGCTGGTGGTGGTGGCCGGCGATAGAACCCCCACGGTGGGAGCTGGCGATAGTGGTGGCCGATGGTGGTGGGGGTTGACGGTGGTGGTGGCCGCTGGTGGTGGGGGTTGCCGGTGGTGGTGGCAGCTGGTAGTGGTGGCCGTTGGTGGGGGGCTGCCGACGGTGGTGGCCGCTGGTGGTTATATATATGTGTGTGTGTATATGTATAGTATATATATGTGTGTGTATGAAATTACAAAAAACACACTTTCATTTATAATAAATGGCACTAACAATCCCTTAATTACACTAGTAGTCCTTGTAAATTAAAAAGACAAATATGTCCTTGTATTTAACAGAAAAACTAACGTCAGTTAGTCTTAATACATTAACTCGATACAAAATTAAAACACAATACCCTAACCTGTTACAAAAAACTCTTAGTACCCAAACCTGTTATTTTGTATAAACTACAAGGACCATTTGCGTAATTAACTCAATAATTTATATGTTTTTTTAAAATTTTAAATAAAATTACATATATTGAAAATCCCGACCCCATATCTTTCTTTCATTTCTTTCTTGACACAAAAGAATTCAACGATGACTGGATTAGATGGTTTTATGATTCGATTGAGTATAATATACATGAGTAACTTAATTAATTAAAATACTTTTTAAATTTGTTATTATTTATTAATATTTTTCCTATAATTTAACTAAAGTCATACCTAGAGTAAACTTTACGGTTGGTCCTTGCAGTATAATATAAATTTTGGATTTGGTCATTGATATCTAAAATCTAAAAGTTGTAGATATGGTTCCTAATCTTTATTTTCTCTTCAAGAATCTTAATTCTTTATAAATTTAAATGTTAATGAAAGGGTAACCGTCTTTTCATTTCAATCAATTTTTTTAGAGTAAATTCCATAGATGGTTATATTGCAAATTTAGTTTTAAACTTCGAAAAATAACACTCTTCGTATTCACTGTCCGCTAAAATCGTTATGTATAATCCGTAAAATAGACATTTGAGGTTTTCTTGTGTCATAATGTCATCTTTAGTTTAGTGGACAACCCCCTCTTGTGACCTAGTAAACATTTATCCAACTCTAGAGCTGACATAGTAAATCAGATACAACACGATAAGACACAAATATGATAAGTGCTAATACGAACATGACACGATAACTAATTGTGTCATTTTTACCAAACATGTAAATAAATATGTCTAGAAACAGATTACTCGATAAGACCTGTTAAAAGACACGATAAAAATCACACGCTTAGTTAAATAAAAACTGATTGAAATCCATCAAAATCCTAAATATACCATAATCTTTAGCATGCTAATTTTTAACATTTTTGTAATAAAAGAAAAAAAGTCTATATTAATTGATAACATAGTTTAATAAGGTAATATACGGAGTACTAAAAGGGCTCAGGCGGAGGGTGGAGACTTTGTCTGTGGTACTATGATAGTTGTATTCGATTGAAGCGGTTGGACATGGGATAAAATTTTAAATAAAACATGATATATAATGACATATATCATATATATACATATTAACTATTTTTAATAAGCTAAAAATATAAACAGGTCTTAACATATGCGTTAACAGGTTAACAGATGTTTGATCTGTTTTATCGTGTCTTAACATGTTGACCTATTAATAACACGAAATCTGTTAACTTTTTGTTGTGTCGTGTCGTGTTAGCAAGTTCATGTAAAATTTGCCAGCCCTATCCAACTCCAGCAGGAACACATTTACATTTTGTTAGAATTAAATATTTAATTGACCTTTATCACATTAATTTGTGATTTCATACCGATAAAATTTATAATTATTTATAGTGTAGGGTTATACTAAAAATGAGATTTAGTCTAAAAAATCTAATAAATATGTGTGTTTGACACGTGTCTTTCTATTGTTTTAAGAAGGACATTTTGGTCATTATGTCAAATGCCTCGGCTCATTGTCTTGCACGTTAATTGTGTCAAATGTCAGTTTATTGTGTCGTATATTTACATCATTTGTTATATGTATTAGTTATTATGTTTTACGGTTTAGATCATTTTGTGTTATTTTTAAACGTATAAGACATAATAACCTGTTGTAAAAGACACAATGACCAAAATTCATTCCTCTTAAAAAAATAGGACATGAGTCAAATCCCCAATCATTTTTAGTCTTTTTAGATTAAATACCTTTGTTACTATAACCCTATTCATACAAAAAAGTAGTTTCATCTAACATAATCTTTCTTCAAGCACATAATTTATAAATATTTTTCTCCTAAGATATGGAATTACCTGACCTAATAGGATACTAAAAAAACTAAATCCAACCATTATCTTAGGAGAAAATAAAAAAAAAACTAAATTCAACCAATCGGCATAATTACAAATGAGTTTTTATTTTTGATTTCTTAAAAGGTATTTTAGTAAATTTCAATTCACTATTTTAGAAAGTTTTATTATAATTGGTTGCATCAGTTTGAATATTGTTATCACATGATTTTCTTTAATTGCTTATTATCTTCATCAAATTGTTTCAATAACCAATGAACAATTAAATCGACCAAATCAAAAAAATTCATCACATATTAAAACAAATCAAGAGAAAATAGATGATTTGGAGAAGCTGGTGACGTCTCGTGCTTGTGTTTCTTTCTAGGTGTTTTTTTGTCTTTATCTAATTTTTCAAGTAATCAATTATTTGAACTTTTTATCGTGTAAACAATAAATATAAAATGATCAAATCTGCATGAAATATGGATTTTTATTAAAATAATAACTAAAAGAAAAATAGGCCAAGAATATGGATGTGTACGTGTAATTATTGGTGTGTAGCTTCATGCATTTTACTTCAAAGAAGATCGAGTAGGCCAAGAATTAAAGCATCAAAAAAGATTAAGTAAGAAGAAAAATCGTTTTGAACTTAATTTCTATCAAGATGAGATGATAGTAATAAACTCAGTTATATATATGTTTGCAAGATGAAGTTAGAGATGAAGTAGATAGGAAAGGAGTATCCAAGTAAAATGAAGAAGAATTGAAGAAGACAACGATTGATTGAAAGCATGTGGGATACGTATATGTAAACATGACGAATCAAATGAACACTTAAACATGATAACATAAAGAATATAAAGATTTTCATTTATGCTATTACATATATGTACCTCTATGTTGTTACATATATGTAACTCTATTATTTGAACGTTTATGTAACTTTATTATACATATGTGTAAGTGTGTTGTTTACATATATGTGCTTTTGTTTATTACGTATACGTAAGTTTGATGTGCATTCTCGTATATATATATATATATATATATATATATATATAATATATATATGTATATATATACATATATATACATACACACACACACACATATATATACATATACATATATATATATACATACGCATATATATACATACATACATACATATATACATACATATATATATATATATATATATATGTAGGTATATATATATATATGTATGTATGTATATATACATATCTACATTCATATATACATACATACACACACACACACACACACATATATACATACATATATATATATACATATACATATATATATATATATATATAGGAGAGGGATCAAATGAGAACTTACTTTTTTTTAAAAACTCTAGGAACCAATCTCAACCACTAGTTTTCAATGACAAATATGTAATTAACAAAAACATATTTTAAAAAATTATAAATCAAAAAGTAACATAAAACTAAAATAAAAAATAAAAACACAAATATGTAATTAACAAGAACAAATTGTAGTTTCTATTTTAATAGGTATGATTCCAAATATGAAAATTAGTATTTGCTTATTCTACCCTTATCATTAATAGTTGTCATGTTTATTTAAGAAAATAATTACAAAAATGCTATCTTTAATTTATATATATATATATATATATATATATATATAAAGAGGGATCAAATGAAAACCATAATTATAATTAAAATTTATGGAACCACCTCTACGTAATTTATAAATTATTTATTTTTAAATGTTTAAATTGTGTTTGAGAAATATAAACTCATTATTTTATGTCATTACATATTTCTAATTTATACAATAACGAATGAAGATGATAGCGAAATGAGTTACGTATATGTAACTTGTATGAGTTATATATATAGTTGTACACATGATAACACATAGTTACATATATATATACATAACACGTTATTTTCATAGTTTTCAATTATAAAATGGTTTTTAAAGGATCCCTCCCTTTTATATATATATATATATATATGTATGTATATGTATATATATTATTGAAATCTCTTGTCATTTAAGTAATGATGGGGTGATAAAGGCTCTTGCCTCTTAAAAAGAAGGCCATGTTTTAAATCTTAGCATGTGTAGGATTAGGATTAAGAATTAATGTAACTAAAAGTTACAAACAAACATTCCCAATGAGTCCCACTTAAGTAATAGAGTCTAGGGTGGGTGTGACGAGAGAGTAAATCTTACCTCTGTCTCATAAGATAAGCAGTCTGCTCTCATGAAGACCTTTTGCTCAATAAAAACTTCCTTCTATTTTTGTATTAATTTATGTATTATTAATTACTATTACTTTTATTATTATTATTATTATAATTAGTATTAGTATTATCTATTTTTTTGGGTATCATGCAAGTAATGTGTCTAGAGCAACAAGCATGGCAGATTAAGTTATTAACAACAAAAATTAGGAAGGTAGAGGTGCATACCACACAAAAAACCATGTTAGGTGTATAAAACTATAATGCTAGGAAATAAAAAGAGTAAGACTTTGTTATAGGAGTTCATCTAACACCATAGTGAAAAGTCATGGGGATTCAGGCTTTGTTATAGGAGTTCGAGTGAAGCTTCTTCTGTTGAGATCACGGGTTTAATCCCGCTTATGGCAGATTAGTGTAAACTAATTACTATGTTAGTTAGATGAGTAGGTGACTTGTCATACTAAAAAACTTAATAATAGTAACCGATAAGAAGCAAATTGTTATTTTCGCGATGAGAGTGGTTCAAATTGATGAATTAAAAGATGTAAAAAAGGTTGAAAAATATGGGATTGTGTTTTATATTTTCTAGTTTATCGTGAGAAAATACTTATATTTGTCTAATTTATTATTCATATAGATAATATACGTGAGGAATATAATTTTTTCGTTCTACAAAATATTTTTTATATAATCTATATACTAAATAATATTTTATGAGATTGAGCAGTCCCCGGCCGGACCCCTTCCGGCTTTCAGTTATATGTCAAGTTATATCATACATTGATTGGTCAAAATAATTATATTTTATAAGTTGATCGTTATATCCGTTAGATCATGTAAAACACCATAAAGTTTGTGAATTTCCATTAAAATATATCGACTAACAATAGTCCAAAGCAACCATTCTAACTTCCTTTAAATTTCTTTTTGTTTATACTCATATAATTAAAAGTCATATTTGACAATTTCTAAATCATTAATGTTTAATCAATAGAATCTTTGAACCATTAAATGGTATGAACCATTAAGAGTTAGTATATCGTTTAACTATTTAAAGCAAAATATCTGCCCAATTTAGATAAAATGTTTTAATCATTCATCATTAATTGGGTTGTTTGAATAAAAGAGAGTGAATTGGTAATTCTAAAAAAATTCAAAAGGAGAGATTGAGATTATGGTAAAGGAATGTTAAATTTCTCAAATTGTTGGAATGATATTCAATTCCATGAGAGAAACTTTTCAATTCCAATTTTAATTCTCTTGAAATCCATAAACCAAACATGGCCTGAGTGTACATACACTACTCTGAAACGTATAACTTGCGCCTAAATTAGTTGTTTCTTTCTTATTTAAAAACGTACATGGTGATATTAGACACCTAAAAAGTATTACATTATATAAATAAAAAATTCTTAAAAGTATTTCTTTTTTAAATAAACCTAACCCTATATATACCCTTATGAAAAATATTTCATTCGTCTAATATGTATGTTACTGCAAAATAGGCGAAGCCCAATTTTTATTTTTTTTAACGGCCAACGAATAATTTTTAAGCCTGATCACCCGGGTAAATCCATTGGCGAAAGGCCACCCATGCCCAATTTTTCTTTTATTAATAGAGTATTAAGCTTCAAGGTGCGGGGTTTGGTATTTGTTTACCAAATCACTATGTAGAGAGTAAAATTAAGAAAAGTAGTACTTGTATGTTTAACCTTAATGATAATGATGTAGTTTTGATTAAAATTTACAATTAAAAAAAGTGACTTTTTTGTTACTCTTTTATTTAAGTTTAGTTAAATCTTTATAACCAACGACACGTCAACATTTTAAGAAGATGTTATTTAAAAATATTATATTCAAATAAAATATTTGATTTTATGATATCAACATTTTAACATAAATTTCGATTCAAGTTTAACCATTAGATGAATTTGATTACAAGCTCATAATACCGTTACTACATAAACCGAGGCTTTGTATTTGTTCTTCATGTCTCTACATATTAACGGTCAAGAAAATGATTGTTTTCATGAATTTTAGTTTAATTATTCACATAAAAAACAAATGCTAGTGGAGACTTCGTGGAGCGTTTTTTTGTTTATACATATATTATTTAATCCAAAATTTCCCTTTTGTCTCTTGTTTATGTTTGCCACTATCTAACACAATGTCATCTTTTCTTAGTTTCAAATTCAAGTTTTCTCAAACACCCATTTGGAGAAACGTTAAAACATTTCAAAATTCATCTACCCATTTAAGTATGTTATCTTCTTAAGAATTGAACATGAACAACCCATTTGTTCTTTGTTTCTTTCACCACAATTTCAGTTTCTTGATTTTTCAAGATTGATTAATATTCTACATCTACACAGCACCCATTAATCCACCTTCACTGATCCTTCAAATTCAACCCAAAGATGTATGCAATCCAACAAGAAACACCAATCTTGAGGCCTAGTATTCATGCCAGAAGAGCAAATATTATTGTAAAGTTTCAAGATCTTTATGGGTTTACAGTTGAAGGTAATGTTGATGATGTGAATATATTGAATGATGTGAGGGAGAAGATGAGGGAACAGAGTAAGGTTTGGTGGGCAATGGAAGCTAGTAAAGGGGCAAATTGGTATTTACACACTTATGCAACTTCAAGTGCCTTTGCATCATCACTTAAGTTTTCAGGTTTAGTGAATGCTATGGCCCTAAAGAAGTTGGTTAGGAAGGGTATCCCTCTAGCTTTACGGCATAAAGTGTGGTTTTCGTTATCCGGGGCTGCTAAGAAGAAGTCTACCGTGCCGGATAGTTATTATAATGATCTTATTGTTGCTGTTCAAGATAAGGTTACCCCTGCCACAAAACAGATTGATCATGTGAGTTTGTGTGATTCATGTTTATGTGATGTTTTGATGGATGTTTTAATGTTGAATGATCGTTTGGTGAATGGATGCAGGACTTGCCGCGGACGTTCCCAGGTCATCCGTGGTTGGACACACCAGAGGGGCATGCTGCAGTGAGGCGTGTTCTAGTTGGGTACTCTTTTCGTGATTCTGATGTTGGTTATTGTCAGGTTGGTTTCTTATGACGCTAACAGTCTGTCATTTGTTCATACAATTACCCATGCGTTTTACACAAACTTATACCAATAGCGGGACCCATGTCTACTTATCGTTCACCATCGTCAAGAGGAATAATAAATGTGTTGGTGACTTGGTCTTGCAGGGTTTAAATTATGTGGCGGCATTGTTGTTACTAGTGATGAAAACCGAAGAAGATGCTTTCTGGATGTTGGCGGTTCTCCTAGAAGACGTATTGGTCAATGATTGTTACACACATAATTTATCGGGTTGCCATGTTGAACAAAGGGTGTTCAAAGATTTGATGACTAAAAAGTGTCCGAGGTAGTTCTTCCTTCTCTGAACATTTTCTTCTCTTGTATCTATTCATTCCTCCGTTTCGTGTTTTGAAAAATGCAGGTTATCCGCACACTTAGAAGCTTTGGGGTTTGATGTTTCCCTCGTAGCTACCGAGTGGTTTCTTTGCCTGTTCTCTAAGAGCTTACCTTCAGAGGTAATCACAGACATTTACATTAGCAACACACCCACAACTGTACATGTTTCATTAATCCTTTTATACTTATGCAGACAACTATGAGAGTGTGGGATGTTCTATTTTATGAAGGGGCAAAAATCTTGTTTAACGTAGCTCTCGCAATTTTCAAGGTAATGTTCTCGTATTTTAAGGATGTTTTTCGTGTTGAAGAGCGTATAAAAGGGTTATGTCGATGTTACAGATGAAGGAAGAAGAGTTGTTGCTGACTCATCATCTCGGGGATGTGATCAAGATAATACAGAATACCACTCATCATGTATTTGATCCTGATGACCTGTTAACTGTAAGTCTGTGTTTGTATACACACATGCAGGCACAATAGTACATGCTTGTGTTCTTGTTAAACTTCATTTATGCCTGCAGGTTGCCTTTGAACAAATCAGCTTTATGACAACTAATTTATCAAAACAAAGAAAAAAACAAGAAACCGCAGTAATGGCAGAACTTGATCAGAGATTAAGGCGACAAAATACAAGTAAACTAGGCATAGCTAGTTGATTGAACACGAAATAAGCTACATACTGTAGTATATATATAGCATCGTTTCCATATGAGGGCTAGCAGGGCTTCGTGAATCGTTATCTGTGTTCTAGAGTGAGAATCGGGTGATTCTATGTAAGAAACATGTTACAGAAGTTGCAAGAAATGCAACTAAATTTCCAACTTCAAATCAGTTGTAAATTAGATCATTTCAATCATATAGAGAATGTTTAAACTTTTTAAATCAAGGTGCAGCAACAGCAGGGGGGAGGGGCGGTTTCAAGTATCTATTTGCAATTTAAAAAAAAAATTAACTATACCTATGTTTGGGATACGTGGTACCGTCACCTGTAAAATTTGGTTGACTGTAGATAGTATGAGTTGGACCCTGTGGATTAATTGAACTGTTGGGTGGATATGCAGGGTAACCATAGTTAGGTTGACCATAGTAGAAACTGCTATCAGAGTAACCATAGTTAGCATACTGACCCGGTTGAGTGTACCCAACACCTGGCCCGTAATTCACATATGGAACATTTGCATATGCATCATGTGGTGGACCAAAGCCTGGATGTCCCAAATAGCTCGGCTGGGTGCACGGAGGGTTAGTTGGGTGAATTACTGGACTCGATAGCTCCATATCAACCACGTCATCAAAAGTGTGTGATGTCATATTTGTGTTTTCACAGTTAAATATAGTAGCTTTAGGTTCCTCTGGGGGGACGTCTAAGATGGAGATATCCAGATGATTGGTCATAATATCAGAAAAATAGTCAAAACAAGCATCTTGGTGTGGTTTGTTTTGTTTTTGGTGTATGTGGCTATGTTTTTCAGCTACTTGAATGTGTCTGGCGGTCCAGTCAGGCCGACTCCAAAGGGAGAGTGGTGGCGGTTTGACATTCCAATCATTCAATGGCTGGTCTCTAGTGTCCACTGATCCAGGTAGGTAAAACGACTAGACAGATCAAGTGGAAGTAAAAAAGCTGAAAGTAATTAGTTGTTAACTTTTTAGACATTAATGTTAACAAGAGTAGTAAATAAGACCTCTCCAGCAAGCATGTCACGTTCCTCCCAAATTAAATCATACGCAGGGCTTTTACAGTTGAGTCTGGTATAGTAACACAAACAAGAGTTGATATAGAATATATAACTTATAACAGAATGTCAAGCAAGTGAAGGATTAATGTTGTACCTTATAGTTTCTCGTGGAACAATAAGGATAATGAGCTTCGGTTTGAACTTGAGAGCATGATTGATAAATTTGTTTGCTAGAGATGCTTGAACTCCAAATGGAGGATTTAGTCCCATTACCTTTTCAACGAAGCAACTATTAGAAACCTTTCTGCTCTAGTTAGAGCCTAGGTAGTGATTTCAATTCATTTACTTTATGAGATTAATTGGAATTTGGATTTTTTAACTCTAATGAATAAAAAATATACAAAAATCAAATTGTAAAAGTAGCCCAAAGTGTGTTTTTAACACGTAAAACCTTCTAATTGATTTTATTTTATTTGTATTTAATCATATTTGACACACAAACTTTTGACTAAATTACTGAACTTTTTGGACAAAAAAGGTTCTGTGTCAATCCGACACAACCCCTGAACAAATTCAACGTCGCAATAATTTATTCGTTATGACCCGCCACCCAAACCACTCTTTATACCACCTCTAGTTCTATCCTTCAAGGGGAAAACGATAAGCAAGCAAGCCAAGTTTTTAAGTATAGTACCAGACGAGAACCATCAGGTAGTGCTTCTACAGGAACACTAAACCAATCTCTCTTTTCAAATTCAAACGAGTTCTGAACGGAAAGGCGAACAAAGTTGAGATAGCAATGTAACCAAATAAATTCACTTTCTTAAACAGTAATCATATTTTATTATGGTGTGAATCTGGTACAGATTTTGTAAAGATTAAAGATGAAGTTACACTACCTTTGGGGTGATGAGATCATAGTTCTTGAATGTGCACCTCTTTCCCATGGTGTCAAGCTTTTCTTTCATAAAGCAACTGAAATCATTTGACCCACAGCAAAAGTCCACTATCTAACAACAGAGGATGGAAAGTTCACAGGTATATGTGTATAAAAGATAGGAACATGCAAACAATGATTGTAAAGATTGGAAAGAACTGTGCACAAGGAAACCAGAACCTCAACATACGGCAATAAAATGTAAACTGAACCACAGAACCAACTTTCAAAAACGTTGAAGTCAACACTTGGCATAGTAGTTTAAAAATAGTCGTTTTTGGTCAGCTGAAGTAGAGACCAGAGCAGTTTCAATAGAGATTCCTTAAATCATTCTATATATAATATTCTACCCTAAAAAATGTTAGACAATTGGCACAATAACAACTAGTAAAAGCGCGCACACATAATTTTATTAAGTAGAACAAAGGAAATATTTTTGATACCCCTTATATCTTATTCCTACCATCTATTTATAAGGAAGAAAATAACTCCTAATAATAAAAGAGAATCATAACTTAAATCAAGCATTGCTTGATTTATGCTTTGACTACTTTATTATATTTGATTGTCTAATTATTAGATTATTAATTCCAAAAATAGATTTTGGACAGATCCATTTTTCTGTCCCATGACCCATTTGATCACTTTTGACCCGTAACATTTAACCCCACAAACATAATTAGAACCATCAAAAAAGTGCATGTGTTTCTTTTATGAACATGATCACTCCCTTGTGTAATTTAGTCTTGATTCAGTCAAAGTACTTCAGGTTCACTGCTAATCTATCTAATAGGATCCCTACATTATGATCTTAGGCAAGATCAGGACATTCTTCTTATCTGCTGTGACACAAACGCAAGATTTTAAGGTACACCAGATTCTGATCACTTTAACCCCACCATCTCCCAACATGTTTTTCCTCATGCCCATGCATATTTCATGGTTGTAAAAATCGCTAGGCGCTAGTCGGGCGTGGAGTACCGACTAGCGATTAATCAGGATTACTAGGAATTAATCGGATTGGAACTTTTATAAGTAATTTTTAGTTTTATATATATGCACACTCATTTTTATATTAAATTTTTACAAAAATGTTCAGATTTATGTATACACAACACATTTGACCAAAATTTACACATATTTGGCCAAAATTTTCAAGGTTTGGCCGTAATTTCAAACCTTTGGCCGAAATCCGACCAAAATGTGACCGGAATTTTACCGGAACCTAGCCGCCAATTAGTGGCCAATTAGGACCGACTAGGACCGATTTGCTCTGATTTTGTCCGACTAGGTCCAATTACCGATTTTATCCACCGATTACATGAAATCGCTAAGGTAACCGACCGACTAGCGATTAATCACCGATTAATCGACCGACTAGGCCGATTTTTACAACACTGCATATATTATAAAATACAGAGTACTGTAGGACTGTTGTATTCAATCACTGGTACTTTCTTTTGAAGTCAGGTAAAAAGATAATAGTTGACTAATGGCATACCAATGTAAGAATACTACCTCCACTAACAAAGCTGAGAAGGTGTCATGTCCTAAAACTTCCTCGCTTCTTAAATAAATTAATGAAAAAGAAACCAAATACTCTAAAATTTCTAACCATGATCAGGAAAAGCAGTGTGTAGATAGGAACAGGTATGTGGTTTCGGATAGATACCAAGTCGATTTTGTTCTCGGCAAAAAAAGAATATTAAAGGGATTTTGCATAATAAGTTAGCCGATTTCAATCATGTTTCATGTAAGGTCAATCAATCAATATCAATATCATACCCAGTGCATCCCATCGATAGCAAAACTACCACAAGGTCTGAGGAGGGTAGGATGTTGACAAGTTTTACCTCTAACCCGTAGGTTAGAGAGACTGCTTCCAGCAAGACCCTCAACGCCAGGGCTCATTAAAGTATCCAATCACCCATAGGGCTAGAACCCAACACACAACGAGGCAATCAATTCATAAATATACAAGACTTAGAGGCAGTATCTGCAATACTCGAATCGGGCAGCACATACGAAGCAATCAATATAAGAAAGCAACCGCATACAATGATCAACAATATAACATGATCAATGATCAATCATTATACAATTGAAACAAATAAACAAACGAGGGACCACAATAGAGCATAATCTAAACGAAGCCAACAAAAACCCTAAGAATGTAAAATAAACAAACAATAACTAGTATGCAGGGTTACCGCTAACACCCATATAAGATGCATCCAAACCCTCCCTTAACATCCTTTACCTTAATCCTACTTCTCCATATACTTCTATCTCTCCTCGGAGAGATGCAAATCTAGCAAATCATTTCTAATCTTCTCCTCGCAAATCTAGCAAATCCTTTCTAGCTCTACTTCTCCTTCCGTCTACATCTAGGGTCTCTACTAGTCCCCTACATCCACCTCGGCATCCTCATCTGTGCTACTTCCATTTTACGCTCTTGATTCTTCTTGATTGCCCAACACTCTGTTCCATATAGCATAGCTATGGGAACCACAACTTTATAAAATCTCCCTTTTAATCTAGTTGAGAAGTTCTTGTCACAAAGCACCACTGAGGCCGCCCTCCACTACACCAGCCTGCTTGAATCCAATGTGTAAAGTCACTATCTATCTCTCCATGTTTCATGTGAGGTGACAAACATTAATATACTTGAACCATCTCTATTTCAAGTAAGTCATACCTTGACACAAATGACTAGAAAAGTGAAAGTTGGTTACCCAATGCAGTTCAAAGTTCCTAAACTTTTTCTATTGGAAAATTTGCTCCTTCGTATATGGTAATTTAGCTATTTTCTTTGTTGCTAAATATCTACCCAAATTGCAAATTACAAGTAAAACTAACATGCATAGATCCTGATTCAAGTGGGATCCTATTTGAAACAAGATGTTTCCTAAAGGCCAAAGCACATACAGAAGACTACAAGGAAGTTTTTAATGCAAAAATATCACGACTGTGAACATCAAACATGAACCTGATACACTCAACATAAGAAACCTCCACTGCCCACAAGCCCACAAGGAAGTTTTTCATTTAACGACTTTGAAGAGGCAACCGTGTAATGATGCCTAATTTAATTAGAGAGTATCATATCGATCAAGCAAGATGACTTTATATTCTAATTTCCTATATATAGTACTAATTAATAGTAAAAATACTATTGTTGCGTATTTAAATTAATCGTACATGTAATCATGCATACTTCAAAGATCTACTATGTGTGTAACCATTTTAAAAGTGAAGGGCAAACATTTACATATTTCCACTATAAGTATACGTGCATAGATCTCCATAAATAATAGTATAATCGAATTGGAGAATATATATCCAACTTAGTAAAATGACTTGCTCGACAACCATAGCAAAAAAGAAACAATGGAAGTTTCTTACCACGTCACCATCTTCCACATACCAATGTAGTCTATCAACTATCTGCATAATAAAAGCAAAGCCATAAGCTTCACGCAGCCTTAGACCCCTAGAAATCTATTGTCAGCTCAACTTTCAAAACATAAAATACAAACGAAATGGTTTTGAGAATACAAATGAACATCTCCATAGAACATTGGTAGTTTTGATAATCAAATTGCTTAAACACAGGAGCAAGTGAAGCTGAGCCATAAAAGGTTATCCTATCAAAGTAAATTCGATAAAAACCTATGTGCTTTTGCATCAGGCGTATTCTTCCACAAGGGTTTATGAAATTAGATGTTTCATTTTATTTTACAAATGATTTATTAACACGTCTGATCAAGAAATCATGATTAATTCATAACCTAAAGGTATTAAATTTCCATAATTATTTGGGAATTAAGTAGAAAGATATAATGTATGGCATAATCATTTTGTTTTGTGTTTACAGATCATTAATCAGAAAGTCACAAGGAGCACAAAGATCATACCTCTTTAAGCTTGTCTACCTTTGTGAAATGACGTCCATAGGAGGTGTAACGTGCTCCATGGATAAAGGGAGCAAGAAAGACACGCAGCTTCTTCTACACATTATTAGAAATAGATCACAAAATCCTTCTCTACAAATCATTTAAAAACAATAATAGATAGGGCGCATGAAACCTAAACCTAAACCATTCTGCAGCTTAGAGATGGACCTTTTTAATAAGGATGTCACATGATGTCTTGCAAATAGATCTTTATAATTTATATATATTGATTGCACTAGCATAGCTACTAGGTATTGATAGGATTACGGGCAAAAGGAAAATAAATTTAAGTGGTTTGCAAGGAATGAGATCAAAGAATTACATGTCATAAACAACATTTACTCCCTTTACTCCTGATACATCATGATATAGAATATTAACATTCCATCCGTCTTAAATTAAATGTGAAAAGGTCGTCTTGGATGTCCAAAACAAATGTAACATTTCCCTCTTTGCAAAGTCTCAATCCGAAACTACCCCTCTTCTCTAAAATAACAATAACTATATTAAATTCACTATTAGTCATTATTGACGGGAATTTAAATATCATCTAGGAGGATGGTTGACCGTTAGCGATATTATTTAATTATTTATTAATATATATTGTATTATTGTAGATTATCATTATATGGTTTGTATAGATATTTTTGCATGCTTATAGCTTAGTTAGTTTCCTATTCAATTATATACATGTATGATGTATCTGTATATTTTAGGATAATCAATAAGAAGAATCATGTTTGACATCTTTCATGGTATCAACCTTACCGTTCGATTTTTGTTTTCAATTGTTTCGGTTTCAGCTTTTTTTTCAGTTTTACTATTTGGCCTTAAAGTTTTTAGAGAAAAAATAGGTCCAAGTAATGAATTTAAGCTAGAAACTCTAGACTTACCATAATTTATTGATCTTTAAACATGATCTATATATTCTTAGAAATTACTTGACATTAAATTTAATTGTGATCCATAAAATACAATAATAGAAATTCAATAAAACACTTTAATCTATCGATTTAAACAAACAAGTTTAAAGATTATTCCAAAAACTTAAAAATTAATCTTTTTTAGATAAACAAGTTAAATAAGTAACTAATATGTTATAATACTAATTATTCTTTTAAGTGTATGGATAGTTAAATACACCTCTAAGTTTACAAGCTTGGTTGTATGGTTTTGATTAGATTTTTTTGGCTTTTGTTATAAGCAAACCCGAAACCTAGCCAAAAAAGGCAT
Organism: Flaveria trinervia; assembly: GCA_025506515.1. Lineage (NCBI taxonomy): Eukaryota > Viridiplantae > Streptophyta > Magnoliopsida > Asterales > Asteraceae > Flaveria > Flaveria trinervia. The sequence continues at coordinate 14,119,640 of CM046454.1, read as the reverse complement.
TTTTAAAAAGCCATCAAACCAAACCATCTATTTCTTATTGGCTTTGATTTTTTTGGTTCAGAGGCGTCAGTTATTTTGGTTTCTTGCACACCCCCATATTTATTCACATATAATGTATTATTTTTAGATTATCATTGTATGGTTAGTATAGAAACTTTCTCGTGTTGATAGCTTAGTTTCCTATTCAATTGTATGCATGTATCAATATATTCTTGGATGATCAATGAGAAGTATCACGTTTGATATCTTTCGCTAACTAAATAGATAAACTACGATGACGTTAATACTCTTAACTTGAAGGAAATATTAACCTTCATAAAACAAAAGACAAATGAAAATAAAGCATATATGAAATAACATAAAAACTAACATATGGATCATCTTTCACCATACCTTCCATCTGATGAGCTGATTAAGAACATTTGGTTCACAAACGGCTTTTGCATCTTCAACACTATCCCCATATTCTAATTTATTCAAGGCTGCTTTTACAGCCTGTGAAAGTAAAAAAAATACAAATAAAACCACCTTGTGAGTTTAAACTTATTTAACTTTATAAATTTGTCATTTAGACCGTTGGTTTACCACCTTTACGGAAGCCTCCACCTTTCCCATGGTTATAGTCTTATCGAATCCATATTGTGGGGCATATATTTCATGAGTACATCTCCTTTTCTTCTTGTTAATGAATTCTTCAAAATCAAATGAAGATGTGGAATCTTTCATTAACTTCAAAATCCTATACACCAAAATATATATTAAAAATTCATGAAAATAAACCTGGTAATCACTTGATTATATTATTGTATGATTGTGGGTTGTGTATTATGATTTACAAAGTGATTAAAAAGGGTATAACTATAGTACATGGAACCTTTCATACAACCTAACATAAGACCTAATATTAACTGTCTAACATGAGACCTTTCATATGACCCAAGATTAATTGTCTAATGCATGATGACACTTGAAAAGTGAATAAACAAAAAACTTGCAACATAAGAATTAAGACATAAGCACCTCGTTTTCATGCCAGCATCTAATTTAGGAGATGTGCTCGCTACCGTCTTCTTCACTGGCATTAAAGGAAAACATTGTACTATTTGTGTATCTGTGTGTGATGACTTGCTTCTAACCATGTTAGAAGGTTGCTCCAAATTTCCCAACATGGATTTGTTGCCATGAAAGGAAGACGTCTCTTTGTGCATGGTTAAAGACTTGACTTTTACCGGTGCAGGAGCACCATAAACAACTCTTTTGTACCGTCTTTCAATCACTTTTGGCATATTTCCGGTTTCAGGTAAATTAAGATTTCCAAAAGCCTTGCTCCTTCTTTGTATCATTATATTTGTTATAATTCCTTCTTGATTCCTTTTCGTTTAATAGAAGGAAATAAAAGATGATTTCTTTTTGGTGTCTCTAAATTTGGAATGATATCATGCTTCCTGGAAATAGTATTAATTAGCATCTCATACCATATGTCCATATGTGTATTCAATTATGCGGCAAGATAACTTACAGGCAATACATTAAGATACGCTTAGGCAAGAGATCATCCCATGCTCTTTGCTTGATCATTCCATCAGCACTACTGTTGAAAGCAATTTTCCTAAACATATATCATTAACTAGTAAATCCAGGTTCTTTGTTGAAGACATAAAATCAAGGGCAAAACTGTAATTACTTAGGCAAGCATTTCCGATGATATGCCTTGGGGCATCGCCTACAGATTGCAAATTGCAATTCATATTCATCTTTATTTTCTCCTTGTTGACAACGAAGGCATTTATGCATGGGACAAGTGAAAGATTCTCCTGCGCCTATTTGACTTTCAAGTTGTGTTGCCAGGATTTCATCAGACGGGTAGAGCGCTTTTGCAACACATTTAGGATGATAAAAATGGCCACAAGTTGCAGAAACACATGGGAAGACCTAAAATGCGAATTTAATGAACAATATTTTAATGAAAAACAGCGTACTCATCATCATGCATCCAAACTCCACATGAACTCCATATACAAAAGTGCAAAAAAGTAGAGGGATTGTTGGTTTCAGGTGAAATCTTGCAATATGCATCATCAACAAACTGTAGGTTATTGAACTCATCTCTAAGTTCAACTGTTCAGGTGGGGACCTTCATAATAAATATATCTCACACCATGCCACGATATAGGGTTACATATATATACATTCCACAAATATCAGAAGTACTGAGCATATCTGTTGCACAATGTTCTATACCATTAACAATAAATCAATTGCATTTGGGAAGAACATATATAAAATATTCTATTTGCTTTTAGGGTTGGTAATAGTAGAACCTCAGCAGCAGAAGACTTATCAGAGGAGCCCAAATCTCCACAAACAAAGCACTGATGTTTCTGATGTTTACAGTTATCACAAAGAAAAGTTGCAATTGCCTGCGAACAGTGTTCATAGATGATAATGCTCAAGCCAAGTGAACATGATAAGAATGAAAAGATAGACATGATACAGAGAGGTTCATACCTCGTATTGAGCTGCATTTGCAAAGCCAAGGGACTCACAACAAGTGTCAACTCCAGTCTGTACAGTTGGATGAAAAGATCGTATACATTGTCCTTCACAACTGTCATGTGTGGAGAACTGGTGTAAGCTAACACACACACACACACACACATATATATATATATTATGTATGTATAGAGAGACACACACATATTATAAATTAACAGAACAGATTCACATCAGGCACTGTTTTAATGTTAATGCCTAAGCAAACATTGAGAAACCCAACACTATGGATATAAATAATCTATTTGATGTCCCCATTAAGTCACCCTACAAAGGAATTAAATCCATACGCAAGAACATCACCGCCATTGTCACAGAATGCACAGACAGAATCAAATACTCCTTCAGGTTCATCATCAACTTCGTCATCAAAGTCATCATCAAAGCCAGAAGCTATGAAATTGAACTTGTCTGACGTTCGCTTATCCTTCAATGCCAAAGAAAGAGACAAAATTCATTCAATATAGGTAAATTTTAAAGCACAAGAATGGACCAGGTACGATAACAAGATAAAATATGACAATGCTATTGACCTCATGAAGAATTTCTTTTCTCCCAGGATTCTCATTCTCCATCAAAAACGCTTCAAGATACTGCCAAAATTTCAGGTGTCAACACATGCACAGTAACACTAAAATTATGCAGTAAATACAATTCCTCCTTCCAATCAACAATTGACGCTTTCTTTTAGTGTAACATGACCCAAATTTAAGCTCAATCGTTAATTGTGGATCAAAAGGACCAGCATTTTTAGTTTTTACCAGTGTTGCAAAAATTGGCATTAATTACCAATTAATCCATGAACCAATCGGATATCAGCCCCTCACCTAGTAATATTTGCTAATTGGTCAATTAATCGCTAGGCGGTCAACGGTGGTCAAAATCGGACGTAAGCCTACCCTAAGCGGTCTTAGTCAGCCAAAGTCGGTGATTCCGGCGATATTCCAATATGTGTATTTATATATTAACTGAAACTTTTTTATTAAATTTACTTACGAAAATGTGTATTTATATACATAACTAAAAATTATATATAAAAATTTCAATCCAATTAATCCCGATTAACCCTAATTGGTACCCCATGGTTAGTCCGTTAGTCCAGCCAGACCAGCACCCAACGATTTCTACAACACTGGTGTTGATCACTTTACGAAGATCAAACCTTCGATTTCGCCAAATCCTTATCATGAGCCACAGCACTTCGAACCAACGGCAAGTGATCAGAGAGACACTTCTCAAGAGACTCACCCAAATCACACAAACTGCACGATCAACAACAGCAAACATCTCAACAACCAACACAAACCCAAAAAAAAAAATCGATCAAACCACTCAATCACTCCAACACAAACCACAAGAAGCACCTCAAACTCTTCATCAAATGACTCAAAATCTCCTCTCCAGAAGCATAAGCATTCATCTTCACAAAATGCAGACACCGGATCACAACCATCACACTCCTCACCACTTGCTCATAACTCCTCCTCGGTTTCTGAAGCTTTATCCACACGTTCCGTTTACTCCCCTTCGACAGCGCGTAAACTTCCGGCACGGCGTACGATAGCTCCAACCGCCAGGCGATCGCCTCCTTGTAGACCGACCGGAGGCCTCCGTCAGCCGCTCCGAGCAAGGAAACCGGCGAACCGGCGGTTCGGGTGACGTCGGTGTGATCGGTCCAGTGAAGCGGTAGGATTGAGAATGGAACGAGTGCGTTGTGGGAGTTGAGGAAGTGGTAGTTTGTGAGGTGGTTGATGATGATTTCACCTTCGTCGTCGGAAGACGCCATGAAAGGACCTTGAAACCCTAGAAATGGTGGATGTGAGTTTGAAGTTTTTGGTACGGAAGTGGAGGTGGTGGTAGGAAGGAGGAGGGGGTAACATACAGAGCTATAAACGTGATACGTGGGTACGTGGAGCGGGAGTTTTTTCTTCTTTTTTTTAGTTCATATATTATAACTGGATTTTTAACTGGATTAAAATATCGTGTATCACCCGGGTGGTTTATTTTTAAACTTGAACTAGTGGTTTGTACCCGCGCTTCGCGGCGGGCTGATTTTAAACGCACTTTGCAATAGTATATAGTAACTTAATAAAATTATGTTTTCATGCGTTAACAAACTCCGACGCGGATTTAGAAGCAAAAAATTAAGTGATATTTGAAAGTTTGTATGTATATATGTAGTGTATTTATATAAGCATGAGCGGTAAGATCAAGTATTAAACATAATCTTATAAAGCGCAAAATTATATTTATTATTGTAAAATGGCTAAAGTTTGTTTTAAGCTCTTGATAAGAATAAAACAATTTACGTTTTTTGACTAGGTGTCAAACTCGGCGTTCTAAACGATTCTGATTAAATGTATTGCAAGCAAAATTTTCAGGTGGGCATTGTGTGGTAAGATACATGTAGTTATTTATACTACTATATAATACATCTATTTAGATAGAGATGTAATTTTGTCAAAAATACAAGTTTTAAAACAACATGTACAAATGAGTACATCACATTTAAAATGAGTAAGATAGAGATTTAATTAAAATTTTAAAACACTTTAGGGGTAATATGGATCCATTAAATTTTATAAAACTTGATATTTTTGCCCTTGTCTCTTTCATGTATTTAATAAATATTATTAATATATTATTTAATAATATGATATTATTTAATTCACTTCATTAAAATTTTTTATTTATGATATTACAAATTGACATTTAAATTTATATTTACTATTTATATTTTTATAACTAAATAATATTTTAATTAAGTATATTATTTTATTTAAATATTTAAGTATATAACTTATATAAATCTTCATATTTATAATATATATATACACTATATAATACATCTCTTTGAATAGAGATGTAATTTTGCAAAAAATACAAATTTTAAAACAACATGTACAAATGAGTGCATCACATTTAGAAGGGTAAAATATGGATTTGATTAAAATTTTAAGACACTTTAGGGGTAATATGATAAATTTATCCATTAAATTTTATAAAACTTGATATTTTTGTCCGTGTCTCTTTCATGTATTTAATAAACATTATTAATATATTATTTATTAATATGATATTATTTAATTCACTTTATTAAATTTTATTATATTTATGATAATATAAATTGACATTTAAATTTATATTTACTAATTATATTTTTATAACTAAATAATATTTTAATTAAGTATATTATTTTACTTAATTATTTAAGTATATAACTTATATAAATCTTCATATAATATATATTATTTTACTAATTAATTCCTTCCTGTAGGTACTGGGTTGCTTGATGAGGTTCCGATCCAAAAATAATAAAAAAACTGACAAGGATGATTCTTTATTTTAATATTTATTTGACATATTGATTATTGTCAAAATCAAAAACAATTTTAAAGTTGGTCGATAGAGGTATAATGAATTGTAGTATATGAATATCATGATTTCTTTCGAATGATCTAATCTATATCTTATTTAGTTGTTATTTCAAATAAGAATTTTTATATTGAAATCGGATAAATATGAAACTCAGATGTAGCAAATCCAAAAAATTAGTTATTAGATAAATGTTTTGTCAAAGAAAAGATTAAATAGTGAAGTTTTCTAAAGAATAAATCAGTCTTATCTCTAATAGATTAATTGTTTCTATTAGATCAAGAATTAGTAAGTTTAAATGGTGATTTCTACTTAAAATATAGTTGCTTCTTCAATAAGCATGAATGATAAAACTCATTAAATTTTATTATTTGATTGAACATAATGCTTACTGAATAGATGTTTCCATAATTCTCTCTATAGATCGGGTGCTCATATGCAATCTATTCTTCAACTAAAAAAGTTTCAAGTTGAAGAGTTTGATGGGTTACCAAAACTCAGTAATAGTTAGTCAAATTTTAAATGCACATACGAGTGCTTATAAAAGATCTAAAACATAAGACACATTCAGACTAGAAGAATATGATATAAAAATATAAGGTTCTTAAAAGGTACTAGGTTGCTTAATGGATAGAGGGAGGTTCTTAATTCTTCATTGATGATTGTTTGGAGTTATTCATCGTGCATTCATATGAGTTCTCATTGAAGGGGTACTTGGTTTTTATTACATATTATCGAGAATCATAGAATTTAAACTACGTCAAATCGATCATTTGATTAGGTAGTTGTATGTTTGGCTATATTTGAAGGATTTTTCTTATTCAGATGAATCACCAGCAACTCACAACAAGACTTTAATCTCTTTTGATCCCTTCTCTTTACCACTAATTTGTTTGTTTGATTTTTATGTTACTATAATTAAAATTGTGGTATTTGTAAAAATTAAAAACGTAAACCAGTATCGTGTTGTAAATTATTACTACCATCGCATTGCACGGGTCTTCTACTAGTATATATAAATTAGAACAGGTGGCATAACTAATCATATTTAAGAGTTCTATCAACATCATACTAATATTTAAAAGTTATACTAACATCATTAACATACACGACCCATTAAAAGTAGCCATAACTAACATATTCATTCTATAAATTTTAATAAAATACAGCCAAATTCTTTAGAAATCAAATACATAACCCTATATATGTCGTATAAAAGGGTCGTATAGGGCTATATGGGGCGTATAGATCTCTGACAACCCTTTGAATTTTCCTCGTTTTTAGTGTATTCGACCCTATGCGATACGTGACGTATAGTGAGTGACGTATAGTGAGGTGTCGATTTATATGGGTAGGTGTTTATATATTAGGACCCTTATATGATACTAATTATCAAGTTAGATTGTGCATTAAAGTTGTACAATAAGCTTCAATAGTTGTACCCTTAAACCCTTCCTTTCACTACCATCTTAGGGCTACATGTATGAAGCAGAGAAAGAGACGGGGAGATGAACAGATGAAGAAATTGGGAGTGATTTCAACGGACAAGATGAAGTCGTTGGAGACGACACGAGAAAGAGAGGTTGGTGACCACCTCGACTTCTTACGTACACCGGTGCGTCCTGCGTCGATTGTAGTAGCATATGCAACCATCATCTGTGATGTCCGCAACGTCGATGCTTGCTTATTGGCGCATCCGGTCTATGCCTTTCATCGGTACTCACCTCTTCATCGTCTTTGTCGCTAGAGGTTTGTTCATCATCTTCTAATTACTAATTAGATTGTATCATTGCTTTAACTTTTTTGTTTTAGGGCTTTGAGCAAACAACAACCCAATATCTTATAGATCTAGGCGATTTTAGTTCTTCTCTTCAGGTGGTGAGTTGCTACGCCGTCTGCATCACCAAACGGCGGTGACGGTGGTTATGATGTCCGACGACAACGACAATCGGGGAGTTGTAGTGGCGGGCCGGGAGGCAACGATCAGATGGCGGAGAAGCACTATCCCGAACTTCATTTTGCATCTTTCTTCCGCTACAATAACTAGAAGACTTAAGGTTTGATTCACATCTCTTTATCTTATTGAATGTTCCATTCTATCGGTCTTCAGTTGGGATTTTTCAATTGGGTTCTGATCTTATGGTTTTAGGGTTAGAATAGAAATAGTGAATACAAAGATGTTTATAATCTCTTGGAAATGGTATAAAACTATATAATAAACTGATGATGGCCCAGTTATAATAAACTGTGTGTGTGAAACAAAAAACAATGACTAAAAATTTAGATATTTTTGTTTAATCACATACAAAAAACTATGCACGCGAAACACAACTTTTTTTTTCACTTTGAAAAAAAAACTTTTTGTATAAGAGTTGAATATTTTTTACACAACGTGGAATAGAAACATTGATTATAGTAATTAGGGATAAAATTGTATATGTAAAACTAACACTTGTATAAAAATGCAACCACATGTTTTTTACGTGTTTTAAACTTTTGAGCAATAATGTGTAAGATAGTATGATATTACGGATTATAAAAGTTTGTAAAACTTTGTATCTTTGACTAACCATCATTTTTCATGCTAACATGTGATTTAAAACCAGACCGGATCATACTAACCGATTTAATCGACAATTGTCATGCTAACATTGATTCAAGGAGAACCAAGTTCAAACCTAACCATATAAACCAAAGATGGATCCAAAGAAAATAAAAAAAGAAAAAATAACACTTTAAAATTTTAACTAGAATTGATATTTTTCATGAACTTGCATAACAAATGATACGCAAATCATGAGTTTGTTTCCCATCAAGTTCATGTATCCTATTTTATATGTGTTGAACTCTTATTTTAGGTTTTGATTTGATCAATGTGGGATATCAAACATATCTATATAACTATAAGGAGAAGCAATTTTGTAAATAACAAGTTGTTTATGCGTGATCACTTGTACCAAATGCAATAAAATTGCTCTTAAGTGTCTTAAAATAAATTAAAATTACAATGTTGTACAAAAAGTTATAATATATAATAGTATAGATACAGATAAATTAAGATAACCTTAAATGTAATAATCATACTGTAAATTTAATTAATGGTGAAGTACGAGTATTTCAAGCTTAAAAGATGTTTAATGGGAATAAATATTATGACATTACAAATTAAAGGTTGAAACTATTCATACGTCATTTTAAAATTTATGTAAAATTAAAAATATACACATAGATTTTCAATTGTATAGTGTGTGTGTATATATATAACACGAATAACAGTAGTATTACGAGGAAAAGGTTAACGAAGTCCTCTTAATTTTTTCGTACGTCTAAGAGTTTTTTTCCTTTATCTAACTGTGTAGCTCATGAATAATATTCACGCTCATCTTCTTTCTTTTCTAATTACTTTCCTCATGTATGTATACAACCACTAACACGTAAAAACTATTCAAAAGTAAATTTATCAAGCAAATTAATCACTAATAACTTGTAATATATACTGGTTGATATGCTTCCTACAAAATGATAGTAAATAGATAAATACTAGTATTAGGTGTAGGAAGTATGTTCACTTTTATATTAAAAATATTAATTTTAACGATAGTCTTGCTAGTCATGGAAAATATTATAGTATAATACCGTTTTAATGCGGATAGAAAAATTAATATAAATAATTCTTATGTACCAAATTTGATTCGAACATCCGTCTTTAGTAAATACTCCAACGAGTCTTCATATAATATTCTTGACACGAGTCTTCATCACGTTCGAATATTCAACTACACCCCTTGACTGCAATAATTAACAAACAAAAAATTGATGGTAGTGGCTGAAGATCGTGTTAGACACGGGTTCCTTAAAACAGATTTTACGTTTCTACTCAAGACAACGCGTCTGTCTCCCAGGATACAACAGCCAAAGCAGTATGTACTGCTCGAGAGTGTTTCGGCCTGAGAGATTACCGGGTAAAATATATGTTATGATATTATGTGGAAAATTGTTAAAAATGATGGTGTATGAACAATTTAGAGAGTGCTCCTCTCTAAATTTTAATAAAACTTGTTGAATCTAAACATAATAAATTCATTCTTCTCCTTTCTCATCATTAGTTTATTTATATACTTATGTTAAAAACTTCACACTAATATGAGTTTTATGATTCATAACCAAAACTTTACGTTACATAATACTTCATTCGTTCATTAACATGACACGTAAAGCCACAGGAAAGATAAACATACGTCATAACATAGAACATAACATACACAGTCATCACAACATACAGGGCAACATCATACATACATAACATGCATTATGCATAAACATGCAACACCATCATCATCATGCCCAACATGCTCTCTAAGGCCTCAATCATCATTTTACATGCTCTTACGGAAACCCTTACGTCAAAGCTTACATCTGCACTTTCCCCCGAAAGTCAGAAGTTAGACTACATTTCTCCTCGGGTGCAACAGCCCTATTCAGGCGTATGGACACCCTTCAGTTGCATGGCCTCCATGCGACTAAACATCATGCGAATGAACCAATGCGGATGGACACTCATGGGAATGGAACTAATGCGGATGAGCGCTTATGCGATTGGACCTTCAATCGCATGACCTCCATGCGACTGGCCTTTCAATCGTGCGAATGGACCCTCAATCGTGCGAATGGAACCCAATCGTGCGAATGGAATGGAACCCAATCGTGCGAATGGAATGGAACCCAATCGTGCGAATGGAACCCAATCGTGCGAATGGAACCCAATCGCACCCCATTCGGCCGTATGGCCTCCATTCGGTCTCCAGTCGGTCGCCTAGCCCTAGCTGATGCAGAATGTAGTTCCAGCCGAACGTAAACTGCCCTTTTTGACCTCCAAACTCATCTAAACCCATTCCAAGCCTAAATCAACCATCCTAGACCTTAGGAATGCATACCACAACATCATTCAAGCACACACAAGCCCGGAAACAACCTCTAAACGCATCACACCCAAATGGGTCAAACACACATACATGCAAAAACGGTTTTCTATGCTTTCCAGCCCCAAAATCGTTTGAAAACAAGTAAAAGTGGGGTCCTAGAACTCACACAAATGACACCGAGAAGTAGAGCTTCGGTTTGGCTTGCCACACGACGATTTTACCCGCTTGAATCTACCTGAACCAACCTTTTCTCCCTTTTTCTCTTCTTTCTCTCTTCCCCTCTTTGATGGCTGAAAATGTGAGTGTGGGGAGAGGGTAAAGGCTGCCCTCTCCCTTTATATACCCCCACTCGCCCGTCTTTCTTTCGTTGGCGAGTTTGGTCCCTCGACTTAGGATTTTATTTCTTTTCTTCTTTCGTCGGCTTCAAAATAGATAAATAACCGGGTGTTACAAGTCCACCCCCTTAAAATAGGTTTCGTCCCCGAAATCTGTTATTCCGCGAACAAACATGGATAATGCTGTCTCATTTCTTCCTCAGTCTCCCACGTTGACTCGGATCCCTTCCTGTGCTTCCACTATACACGCACTAGGGGAACCACTTTATTTATCAGCCTCTTCTCTTTTCAATCTATGATTGCCACTGGTTGCTCCACATAATTGAGCCTTTCGTCTACTTCGATATCCTTCAGTGGAACAATCATGTCTTTATCCGCCAAGCACTTCCTTAGATGAGATACGTGGAATGTCAGGTGGATTCCACTTAGCTCATCTGGTAACTCTAATCTATAGGCCACCTCTTCTACTCAAGCAATGATTCAGAAAGGGCCTATATACCTTGAGCTCAACTTGCCCCGCTTTCTGAATCGGATAATACCCTTCCAAGGTGAGACCTTCAACATAACCCGGTCACCCACCTGGAACTCAATCGGTCTGCGTCGTTTATCGGTATACGACTTCTGTCTATCTTTGGCTGCCTTCATGAAAGCCTTGATCTTCTCAAGCTTCTCAGTCGTAGCCTCGATTACCTCGACGCTCCCTAATTCCTTCTGACCAATATTACCCCAACAAACGAGTGTTCTGCATCGCCCACCGTATAACATCTCATATGGTGGCATATCAATGTTGGCATGAAAGCTGTTGTTGTATGAGAATTCTGCTAACGGTAAGTGGTCATCCCAACTTCCCCCAAAATCAATCACACATGCTCGAAGCATGTCTTCCAATGTCTGAATGGTCCTTTCTGACTGACCATCAGTTTGGGGATGATATGCCGTGCTAATATGTAACCCTGTCCCATGGCGTCGTGGAATTTCTTCCAGAATTTAGATGTAAACCGGGTGTTACTATCAGACACAATAGACACCGGCACACCATGACGAGTTACAATTTCCTTGATGAACAGATCAGCCAACCTCTCAGATGAATATGTCTCGCGGATCGGTAGGAAGTGAGCACTCTTCGTCAGGCGATCCACAATCACCCATATAGCATCATACCCTTTCGGAGTATGCGGCAACTTCGTAATGAAATCCATGGTGATGTGCTCCCACTTCCATTCTGGTATATCCAAAGGTTGGATCTTCCCATACGGCTTTTGATGCTCGGCCTTCACCTGTAGACAAGTAAGGCATTTACTCACATACTCCACTACGTCATGTTTCATACCCGGCCACTAGTAATCTTTCTTCATGTCTTGATACATTTTTGTGGCACCTGGATGAATGGAGTATCGAGTCTTGTGAGCTTCATCTAAAATCTTCACCTGTAGATCCCCAAAATGAGGAATCCACACCCGTTTAAATCGGGTTTTAACACCAAGTGTGTTTTCACCCAACTCTGCAACCAGACATCACATCCTCTCAGAGTTAAGATGATCTTCTTTCAGTGCCTCATCTTGAAACTCTTTGACTTGCTTCATCACATCAGAGGTCATGATCAGCTAATATGATTTCACCCGAATCAGTTCGGGCCTCTCTTTTCGGCTAAGGCATCAACTACCACGTTAGCTTTGCCCGGATGGTAATGGATCTCACAATCATAATCCTTGATAAGTTCTAACCATCTCCTCTTCCTCATGTTCAGATCTTTTTGCTCGAAGTACTTCAAGCTTTTGTGGTCGGTGAATATGGTGCACTTCGTCCCGTACAGATAGTGCCTCCAAATCTTTAGTGCAAAGACCACGGCTGCTAGCTCCAAGTCATGAGTAGGATAATTGACCTCATGAACCTTCAACTGTCGGGATGCATAAGCTATAACCTTCCCTCTCTGCATTAACACGCATCCCAACCCCGAATAGGAAGCATCAGAATAAACCACCAGATCTTCGCTTCCATCGGTAATGACAGAACATGAGCTTGAGTCAATCTCGCCTTTAGTTTTTCGAATGCCTTCTCTTGAGCTTGACCCTATACAAACTTCACATCTTTTCGGGTCAACTTAGTTAGTGAAGAAGCAATCTTAGAGAAGTCTTGGATAAACCTTCTATAGTAGCCCGCCAAACCTAAGAAGCTACAAATCCGGATGGCGTCTTTGGTGACTTCCATTGCATAACTGCCTCCACTTTTGCCGGACCACCATTACCCGTCAGGATTCACCACATGACCCAAGAATTGAACCTCACGTAACCAGAACGCGCACTTGGAGAAATTAGCGTACAATTTCTCCTTCCTCAACGTCTCCAAAACCTCCCGAATGTGACTGGCATGTTCTATCTCGCTCTTTGAATAATCAGGATATCATCGATAAACACAATCACTGATTTATCCAACATCGACCGACACACCCGATTCATCAGATCCATAAAAGTAGCTGGCGCATTGGTCAAACCAAAACATATGACAAGAAACTCGTAGTGACCATAGCGCGTGCGGAAAGCTGTTTTAGGGATATCCTGCTCCTTCACCTTCAACTGATGGTAACCAGATCGAAGATTTATTCTTGAGAACCAATTGGTACCTTGAAGTTGATCAAACAAATCGTCTATCCTCGGTAAGGGGTAGCGGTTCTTCACTGTCAACTTATTCAGCTCACGGTAGTCAATACACATCCTCATACTACCGTCCTTCTTCTTTACAAACATGATCGGAGCACCCCAAGGAGAGATACTCGGTCTAATGACCCCTTATCAAGCAGCTCTCACAACTGCTCCATCAACTCTTTCATCTCCGTCGGAGCCAATCAATACGGTGCCTTGGCAACAGGTTGGGCACCCGGTATCAAGTCAATCTGGAACTCGATTTCTCTGTCAGGTGGCACTCCTGATAAGTCTTCTAGGAACACGTCTGGAAAATCACACACAACCGGTACATCAGCTATTTGTGGTGTTGGCGTATCCACATCCTTTACATAAGCCAAGTAGGCACTACATCCACGCCTCATACACTTTCCCGCCACCGCCATCGAAATTACTTTCGGAATTGTCGTGACCTGATCACCATAAACCGTCACCGAACTCCCATCAGGCGCTAATAGCTGAATCATCTTCTTGCAATATATAACGTTCGCCTCGTAGTCCGCTAACCAATCCATCCCAAGAACCAAATCGAAACCACCTAAGGTCATCACGAACAGTCTAACAGGAAACTTATGACCCTCGAGTTCCACATCACAGTTCTCTATCATCTTCGAAATCCTGATAGACTTACCTATGCCAGTTTCTATATCGAAGGGCGCATCAACGCGTTTACTACTAACTGGCAGCTTAGCACATAAAGTAGCAGAAATAAAACTTTTACTAGCACCAGAATCAAATAACACCGAAGCTAAAGTTTGGTTCACCAGAAATGTACCGGACACGACATCAGGGTCCGTCCTAGCTTCCTCCTGTGTCATAGTGAATGCCATGGCGCTCGCCCTCGATCCTTCACCTCCCGTCCTCTTCACCCCGGAACTCTCATCCTCCGGCTTCTTACAATCCCTGCTCATGTGACCCTCTTCACCACAGTTATAGCACCGACCATATGACAGTCCTTTGCCATGTGCCCCGCCTTCCCACATTTGAAGCACAAGTTCGACCCAAACCTGCACTCCCCACTATGCTCCCTTCCACACTTGCCACACCTTTTCGGCCTCGCACTTGATGTGACCACACGACGATCATCCACCCGTGCCTTCTTATTACCCGTCGAGGCATCACCCCGACCAAACCTCTTCCCCTGCCAATTTCGATCACCATCACTCTTCTTGCCACCTTCAGTCACGACCACCATTCTCTTATCATACAGCCTCCCTGCCAAATCCACCGTCGACCTAAACGTGCTCGGCCGGGCAGCGATCATGTGCCTGTGAATATCCGCTGGCAAACCCTGAATTTATCTTTTGATCTTTCGAGACAGAGGTGTCACCTGATCCGGCACCAGACGTGCCATCTCGTTAAATTTAGTGGTATACTGTTAGTGCGTCATCGTTCCCGCTTCCAGCTGCAGAAACTCTCTCTCAACCTTACCCATTTCTCTGTGAGGACAGAACTCCTCAATCACTAACTTCTTCAGTTCAGACCATCTCATTCTCCCAATGGCCCTGCTACCCTCGGCTTGGACTATATTGTCCCACCAGCACAGAGCCGAGTCTACAAATGAATGGGTAGCAAACTTTACCTTCTGGTCCTTCCAACACTCGCTGATATCAAGAACAACCTCCATTTCCCTCACTCACTGGTGAGCAGCAGTAGCAGTGTCGTTTCCATCAAAAGTTGGGGGCTTGCATCTCATATACGCTCCGTAGTTACAGCCTCGTGCCACCTCCGGCGCAGGCTCTTCTTCTTCCTCCTCTTCATCATCAGAGAGAACCGTTTCTGGCTCCGGTTGCTCCCGTCCTCCCAAGGACCAGTTCCTCTTCTTTCTTTCCCCATCTCGTACTGCCTTGATAACTTCAGTCATTACAGACGGTAAGATCGTCTACATGACTTGATGAACTTCTTCAACAACAGCCTCCTTCACTGAGGCTCTCAGATTGGTGCTCTCGCCGCCACCCTCCGGATGAGGGGTCTCTGGTTCTTCATGAACCACCTTCTAAACTCTAGGTCTCCCTCTCTTGGGTCGCGGTTTAGCACCATGACCTCCACCCCGTGAAGCTTTCGAATATCTACCACCGGCCATCACACGCACAGTGAAAGATTCAAACACCAACACGGTCATTCAAGGGAATAGCTTAGTTTATGTCAAGTATAATAAGTCCCTAATTACTGTGGCCAGTTGTGATTAACCACTTACTTTACTCTTCATACCCCAAGCATTACCTGTCCTGACTACATCGGTATTTAAATCCACATACAACACATAACACATACCATGCGCACATAAAACCGGTTAACTTTACGAAAATACCTCATGGCACGCAGCTACTCAGATTGGCATCCTATTCCTTTTCTATCCCATTCTCAGTTTAAGTTAAGGTTTATTTTGAAAATTTAACCATTTCACTTAAACTTTGGCTTTAATACCAACTTGTAAGGCCCCGTTCCCGGGACGCGTACAGCTGGATCCTCATCGCACATAAAACATATATTTTTATTTATCTTACTAAAATATTGCAACTGAAACATTGAAAAATGACATCACATTTCATTATAAAAACTTTTACCAAATAATACATTGTCAATCGGTTACAAAATACATTGTTGCATTATATCAAAAAAGCATTAAATAAATGGATGCCATCCCAAAAGAGCTGAGTAGCCGCCCGTGCCATCCTCAGCAATCATTACTTGCCAACTGGAAACACATAAAAAGTCAGCGTTGCTGAGTGAGCTCTAGTTTTATAATAAAACATACTTTCATGCGATCATACATCGTACGTACACATAGATAATATAATTATTATCTTCTATTATATTCGTTAACTTTCGTTCATTGTATACGTTCGTTCTCCCGAGTCTGTTGCGGCAACATGGTTGCTCACCTCATTGGCAATCTCAACGATTGCACACTATCCGAGTCTCTTACAACGACAAGGTTGCTCACCTCATTGGCAATCTCAACGATTGCATGCTATCCGAGTCTCTTGCAACAACAGGGTTGCTCACCTCATTGGCAATCTTACTGATTGCATGCTATCCGAGTCTCTTGCAACAACAGGGTTGCTCACCTCATTGGCAATCTCAACAATTGCAGACTATCCAAGTCTCTTGCAACAACAGGGGTGCTCACGTCATATATGTGCTTGCAAGCCTTTCCTTCGTTCATTTATCATTCAATAATGCATGCATTCTTGCTTCATGTTCCTCTTTCATTATCTTTCACTTTACGTTACATGATACTTCATTCGTTCATTAACATGACACGTAAAGCCACAGGAAAGATAAACATACGTCATAACATAGAACATAACATACACAGTCATCACAACATACAAGGCAACATCATACATACATAACATGCATTATGCATAAACATGCAACACCATCATCATCATGCCCAACATGCTCTCTAAGGCCTCAATCATCATTTTACATGCTCTTACGGAAACCCTTACGTCAAAGCTACATCTGCACTTTCCCCCGAAAGTCAGAAGTTAGACTACACTTCTCCTCGGGTGCAACACCCTATTCAGGCGTATGGACATCCTTCAGTGCATGGCCTCCATGCGACTAAACATCATGCGAATGAACCAATGCGGATGGACACTCATGGGAATGGAACTAATGCGGATGAGTGCTTATGCGATTGGACCTTCAATCGCATGACCTCCATGCGACTGGCCTTTCAATCGTGCGAATGGACCCTCAATCGTGCGAATGGAACCCAATCGTGCGAATGGAACCCAATCGTGCGAATGGAACCCAATCGTGCGAATGGAACCCAATCGTGCGAATGGAACCCAATCGTGCGAATGGAACCCAATCGCACCCCATTCGGCCGTATGGCCTCCATTCGGTCTCCAGTCGGTCGCCTAGCCCTAGCTGATGCAGAATGTAGTTCCAGCCGAACGTAAACTGCCCTTTTTGACCTCCAAACTCATCTAAACCCATTCCAAACCTAAATCAACCATCCTAGACCTTAGGAATGCATACCACAACATCATTCAAGCACACACAAGCCCGGAAACAACCTCTAAACGCAACACACCCAAATGGGTCAAACACACATACATACAAAAACGTGTTTTCTATGCTTTCCAGCCCCAAAATCATTTGAAAACAAATAAAAGTGGGGTCCTAGAACTCACACAAATAACACCGAGAAGTAGAGCTTTGGTTTGACTTGCCACACGACGATTTTGCCCGCTTGAATCTACCTGAACCAATATTTTCTCCCTTTTTCTCTTCTTTCTCTCTTCCCCTCTTTGATGGCTGAAAATGTGGGTGTGGGGAGAGGGTAAGGGCTGCCCTCTCCCTTTATATACCCCCACTTGCCCGTCTTTCTTTCGTTGGCGAGTTTGGTCCCTCGACTTAAGACTTTATTTCTTTTTTTCTTTCGTCGGCTTCAAAATAGATAAATAACCGGGTGTTACATTCCCCTTTTCATACGGGTTGTAGTCAAATTCCTTTCTATCTCGTCTCGTTTCAACCCGTAGGTTGTTGGATCCAAAATTATTATCTATCACTTTGTCAAGTCAATATAGATAAATTCAATCGAGATAACTTTTCATGATGTGTCCTAAACTCGTAAGTTATGGCTATTATAAAACTTTTACAATTCTTTTTCAAGACAAACATATCTCCTTTATGCATTTAGTAGTAGACATCTATCAAGATTCTAAATCTAGCCAATTAGAATTTGAGTCTATCATAGGCTTCTTATCCTTTGTATACTACACTAGATAATAGGTTTTCAATATCTTTGGATTGCCAAAATCCATATTGCCAACATTTTATTTTCAAATGCAAGAAACCCACAGATTTAAGTATTACTAGATAACATCCATATGGAGTAATAAAAATGAAAGGTTCTCCATTTCTAAATAGGTTTGAGAAAACTTCTCATAAAATCATTTTACATATCTTAAAGGATTGTTTCTAACATGGCCTCTCTCTTACATTTCTTCCAATCTGATTTCAAATTGAGGTTTTCTATCGAACAAAACTAGAAAACTGAATCCTCCTCATTAGGCTTTGTATACTAAATAACATTTTCTAGTTAGTTAAGTTTTTCATAGGTTATATCAACCTCCTTGAACCGATTGATACCCTCTTTCAACTTTGTTTATATATAATTGATGTTCTTAGAGCATCATAATTGATAATTACTAGGCTAGCATGCTTTAAACTACAATACTCTAGCATGTGAACAGAAGATGCATGATCCTTCACAGCTTTAAGAAATAACACATTATTCATTGTTTATATTCATATCTTATTATAGACAAATCATGAAACTTATTAATCATTCGGTTTAGGAACATAACTCGTTTTCCTTTATTCTTCTAATCTAGAGGCTAGTCACCAGCATGACGCTCGACCTGGTAGCGTCCTTAGTACCAACTCAGCAGCAACCAGTTGGTAGCAACCGCCAGGCCTTGAATTTAACACAATAGTTTGGTAGAAACTCAAAGGTAAGCTCGGTACCAATTTAGCATACACACATTTAGTAGTTGGAATTGAGGTAAAACCAAGATCTCATTAGCATCTTTCAAAACTACTCAGCTGATTTTCAAGCACAACAGTGCGAGTGTGCGAAGTGCAAAGGGCATTATCTTTCCTTTTGTCACACCCCAACCTTGACGGCGGAAACGTCGAGGAGTGAGAGTTAAGATTGTTCACAGCCACATAACGCTATTATTAACCCAAATATAAATTAATCATGAAATTCAATTGTAACATTACAAGCTTAAGTACCAAAGAAATAAAACCATAACATAAAAGATAACAAGTTATTCTTATTTCATTCATTTATCCAGGTCCATTCCTAGATGTGCAAGCTTCAAAGAGTAGATATCAAATTTGAGCGTTTCCTGAAACATGTTAAAAATAAGGGTCACAATAATGTTGGTGAGCATTCCATATTTTAAATACATATGTTATAAAAAGATGGCAATTCAAGTCATAAGTTAGTGAATAAAGTGACTAGGATGTTATGAACAATGCAACAATCAAACCTCGACAAAATTTTACAAGTCTCAAACGTTTACAAGATTATACGATTAGCTAAGTTTACTTGGATTAACCAAAGCAGGCTTGTCTTGCCCATAGATCTATGACTTCGCTGGGCTAACAATAGTTAATGATTGTACATATAACGCCATAACATGGTAACCACAAAAGTTCAACTAACCACAACTTTGCATGATGAATTGCCATAAAGATTACAAGTCTCAAATAAGTTTACAAGTGCAATGATAATAAGTTAACATATTTCACCCCAAAGTGTGAAAATAAGCAAAAAGGGGTATGGAAATACTCACATGATCAAATGTATATATTTACGATTAATAAGAAGTGTAATAAGCAAGGTTCCAACGTAGTTTTTCACACGGTACCTAAGTATATATATTTACAAGATTTAAATTTTATTGAAATGAGTTTATCGAATCTACGAGGACTAGGGTTCTAAGTCGAATTGGGGCTCGTCAATAATTATATTTAAACAAATGGAACAAATTTATATTTTCTTGAAATATATATTCAAAGTTGTGAAAAAGAAACAATTATAATAATTTAGAAAATTTTATATAAAGTTCAAATAATATATTTTTTTTTATAACTAAAAGTTTATTTATAAGATAAACAAAATTAATTTAGAAAGGGATATTTGAACCAATGACCACTTGCTAATATTATTTTCCATCCATTTTATAAACAAAAAACTATTTAAAGATACTTTGTTAAAATTGTTTTATCACCAAAACATTTTTGTTCAATCTTGGAACAATTCTAGAAATCTTTAGAACCTTTGAAAATAGTTAAAGTTCATAAAAATAATTTATATATAATTTAAGAATTTTCTATAATTCACCTTTTAGGCTAAAAGCTTTTTTTTAAAAAAATTGCATGAAGGTCCCCGGGTTCGAACCCGGGACCTTATGCTTAAGACATGTACGCTTTAACCATTGAACCAAGGCTTCAGCCGCGTCAATGATTGGTTTTTAATTCACAAAAACCGTGTTTCAAAGATAACCCCAAATCAACAAGAACCCTAGATTGGTCAAACCCAAAATCGAAGATCAAAGCGATAATGTTTACGTGAATAAACATGGGGCTTTGATTCCCCATGTGATTTCGAGTCTAAGGACACAATTAATTACCCGATTTGATGTTTATGTTGATAAGAACAAATGCAGACGAGTTGCGATTGAAGCTTGAATTCGTTCAAGGTGCAATTGTTGATGTTAACCAATTAAACTTGTGTGAATCTTCGAGTGATGCTCACGGTTCTAAGCCCTCAACCACTTAGAAGTTATAATGCTCGAAGGCTGGGGTTCAGTTAGACTCAGTTTCGCGATGGAATTGGTAACTATGTGCGATGATTTCAGGTGTTTAGACTGAAATTGCACTTAGGAATCGAGTAGAAACGGTTAATTGATTGTGTGGGTTCAATTAATTTGATTATTATTGATCTTTAATGTTCAAACGGTCCGATGATTGAAAGCAAGTTTAATAGGATGCTTCAAGCTTGAAACCGAAGCTTTAACTCGATTAAACTCGATTATTACACACCTCTAGTTTCGAATCATGCCAACGAATCGATTGGAAACGGTTTTAGGTTCGTTAATCGGCGTTTTAATGGGTGGCGGGGCTGCTGGATTGTTGGCCGGGGGTGGCCGGAGCCGGTCACCGGTTTTACGGGTTTGAAAAGGGGGGAATGGTTTGGGTTATTTGATAATTACATAATTGACCCCTGTAGTTTGTTTTGTTGTCATTTCATGTCAAACATTCATTTAAAGTTTTTAAAATTAACAAATTACCCCTCTAATTATCTTTAAGTTTTAATTTACAACTTATTACTTATTTAACATTTATCAGTTATTATTTCTATTATTATTATTATAACTTTTATTATTATTACTATTTATTATATATATATTTTTTATTTACTAGTTATGTTATTAAGTTTTACTTGATGACCACAAACAAATAAACATGACTAACACACAATTTCATAAGGAGACATAAATAGTCCATACAAAAATAAAGGAGGTTAACTATTAATTAACCAAAAATACAAGATGTTACACCTTTGACTTATAAAGACTTAGGGGCTGTTTGATTACGCTGACTGAGTAAGATCTGACTGAGTCAGAAGCTGACCCAGTTAAAAGTTCTGACTAGGTAAACATCTGGGTGAAATTTGGTTGTTTGATTCGAAATCTGTCTGATTCTGCTGAATTATAAAAATAACAAAATTACATACCATAAGCATTTCCTCACTCAACAAACACACCCCAAACCCCCATCTCCACCACTCCTTAATCCATAGAAAAATAGGGTTATCCCCATCCACGCAAGACACCCTCTCCTTCACGCAAGACACCCTCTCCTTCACCCAACGTCAGCGGACTTCACCACCGCGTGTGACGCCGCCTACGAAGACACCCTCTCCTTCACCCAACACGCCTTCCCTGGCTTCCACCGCTACCAAATCGCCTTGGCCTTCGACCGCCTCTACCGAACCCTCACACCCTTCCACTGTGATGTTGATAGTGCTATTGAGACGTTGGGGGCTTTGGAGTTTAGAGAGTTTGCGGTGGACCTGTACACCGATATGATTGTGTCGAACGCTCAGAAGGCGGTGATGGTGAAGGTGCTGATTGGGGCCGTTGGGATTGTGGGAGTTGGGGCTGTCATGAGGTCTGGGGTCGGAGTTGTTAGGCCGGTGATTGGGGTTTATGTCGTTGGGGTTGTAGGTGGCCGGGTCAGACATATGAAATTTCAAGTCCGGTTAGATATTTTGACCCGGTCAGCTCGAGATTTACTCACAACAAACAGGCCTGGTCGGTCAGCCGAAATTAAACAACCCCTTAGTAATAAGTCATTCAATTCAGTTTGGTGAACACATTTATCATTAACAAAATAAATGAAACTCGTCTACAATTAATATTACATTAAGATAGAATAAACACATTGACATTGAATTATATGCAATTCATAAAGTTTGCCTTGAGTTATTGACACATATGTGTTGTTGTTCTCTTTAAGCTTTGTATAAGTAGGATACTTTTCCAACGAAAGAAAATTCTCCACATAGCTCAAACAACATTAAAATGGTAGACATAACTACATTTAGATATTTCAAAATGAATTTAGCTAAATTCATTAAATATAACATATATTGCTTTCATATGTAGATCTATCCACATTTGTGAATTTTTATGATAACTTCAAATGAAGTTTATCAGTATATCTCATACTTGTCTATTTAATCTCATACACTTATGATATTTTTGAACACTTATTATATTTTCGATCTCATGATATGGTATGACATTTGATGTCTCATCTTCGACATTTAAAATAATTCAACAACTCATAAGTTGTTTGTTATGCAAATCTCTTATTGCACTATCCGTTTAAAGTTATTTATTTTATAAATATTATATCATTGACGTTTAAAATTATTTCCCTCAAAAACAATTTGAACGTTATAATAAAAATTGATTTATTTCGTTGAAAATATTGTATGTGTTATCTTAAGATATTGAACACAAATAATAATACAACCAAAATTAAAACGTAAAGTGTAAAAGAATTTTTAATAATAATTTAAACGGATAAAAATTACATCTAGACATCAAATCTCAAAGTGTTATTATCTATAACACTTTCATCATTAGCAATGATATCGATTTTATGGCATGATACTTCCTCAATATCATGCACTCATATGATCAAGTTTCTCATCTTATCTTGAAAGTCTAATTTAAATGGTTAAAACCAAAAAAATAACAAAATTGTTTATACACTATCTTATTCATAAGTAGTTGTATTCATAAGTAATTATTTCATAAATCATTTTAAAGCTTTTAAATATATAAAATTAGAGGTGGCAAAATGGGTGGGTGGGATTGGGTTGGTTGTTAGGTTAGGATGGATTTGAGTCTGAATGGGTTTGGGTTAGGATAGATCATTTAGAAAAAAAGGTTAGGATGGGATTGGGTTAGGATGGGTTCGGGTCAAAATGGATCATTTTTTAAAAAAGCCAATACTATTTTACTAGTTTTTTACAATCCAACAACACATATAGACAGATGCATATACAAGTTCAAAAAGATATATATACGACTTCATCTATAAATGATGGTACCTTCAATAAAGCGACGATGATGGTGCGATAATGAAGCGGAGGCCCGACTGTAGGTGTGGTGGTGGTGAGCGATGAAACTCAACGAAGGTGGAGACTGATGCGAAGCTCGACTGTAGGTGCGGTGATGGTGCGATGGTGGTGCACGATGAAACTTGACGAAGGTGGGAGGGTGTAGATGTGGTGGACCGGTGGTGGTGTGGTGGACCGATGGTGGTGTGGTGGACCGTGGTGGTGCGGTGGACCGGTGGTGGCGCGGTGGACCGGTGGTGGCGCGGTGGACCGGTGGTGGTGCGGTGGACCGGTGGTGGCGCGGTGGACCGGTGGTGGTGCGGTGGACCGGTGGTGGTGTGGTGGTGGTTTGATTGTGGTATGGTGGTGGTTCGGTGGTGTTGCGGTGGTGGTGCGCGATGAAATTCGGCCAATGTGACTAATTTGAGTGAAAGAAACATTGACGTATTGTGACTTGAAGCTCTAATTTTGAAAGCCCATCTTGACGTATGTTTATTTTTTTTTTAATAAGTTTTCAACCCATCTTGACCCCCTTGTGTTTTTTATTTAATCCATTCTAACCTATCTCTATTTTTAAAACACCCATTATGACCCAAAATTACATTCATGGACTTCTTTTGCCACCTCTATATAAATATAAACCAGTTCTAACATGCTTGTTAGAAATAAACAACTACAAAACATTGCTTTTAAACTTATTGGTTCATATAAAATAAACTCACTTCTAATACGCTCGTTAGATCTAAATGATTATCATATCGTTTGTAAGCTTCCGACTCATATACTATATACTATTTATCTTTTGTTGCAAAACACTAGTTTTTCCTTAGATCATTATAGTCATAAATAGTTTTAGAACAATAAACTCATGATTTTCAAATGACTTTTAGAAATTTAACCATCTCTAACATCCATGTTAGATTGTTAAACATTTACAAAAATATTTTAACACATGATAGAATCAAAATATTTGTTTCGTAACACGGTATTTTGGATAATAGATTGTACTCCAATCTTTATTAAAATCCAAATACAATGATTTACTACGTTATTTCCCAAAAAATTGTTTGATTTTAACAAAAATATCATATTTTCTTAAACATTTCGTGAACCTAAAAAAACCATGGTAATAAGTTTTTAAAAATCCAATCCCGAAATTTGTTTTAAGATTGTAAGAAGTAGGTTCACTTTTATATTAAAAATATTAATTCTAACAATACTCTCTCGTTAGCCATGGTAAATATTATAGTAGAATACCGTTTACAATGCGATTTATGTATCAAATTTGATTCGAGCATTCGTCTTTAGTATATACTCCAACGAGTATTCGTATAGTATTGTTGACACGATTCATCATCGTGTTTGAATATTTAACTATACCCTTTGACTGCAACAATTAATAAATAAAATATTGATGGTAGTGGCTGAGGATCATGTTAGACACGAGAACCTTAAAACAAATTTCGCGTCTCTATTCAAGACAACGTGTTTGTCTCCCAGGGTACAACAGTCAAAACAGTATGTACTGTCGGAGAGTGTCTCGGCCTGAGAGATCTTGGGGCAAAATATGTGTTATGATGTTATATGAAAAATTGTTAAAGATGATAGTGTATGAAGAACAATTTAGAGAGTGCTCATCTCTAAATTTCTATAAAACTTATTGAATTTAAAGAGAATAAATTTCTTCTTCTTCTTCTTTTTTCTCATCATTAGTTTGTTTATATACTTAAGCTAAAAACTTCACATTAATATGAGTTTTATGATTTACAACCAAAACTTCCATTTGATTTGTGAAATATTTTTATATGACCAAACTAAAACTTTAATTTTATTCATGACATGTTTAATATCAATTTTAATAAAAATTATGATCCATAATAAACATTCATAATATTTATCAAAAGACTTGGTCAAAACACAAAACATCAATGTCAATCGATACATGTTTTATTACCATTATACAAGAAATTACAATAATTTTCTATTATAATCACCTAAGTTTTACTTTTTTTATTTCAACCACTCAACTTCGAGCATGGATATCTAATTCATCTTAGCTTCAGTTTGGACACGGTATAGTTCTGTAACATCTTATATTTTTTTTTTCAACCAAATGTTAACTGCGTTTATTCTTATAAGGGTCATTGTTATCATACATGAAACTTATGGTTTGCTTATGAATATTACTTTAGTTGGTCTTTTAATTTGTAAAGTTATAATGTTTATATAATAATAATAATAATAACTAATTATAAGAGTAATAATAATTATGTTGCTAATAACACTAATAATAATAATAATATTAGTAATATTAAGCAAAAGTTATAAAAATAATAATAATAGTAATTATAAAATTTACTAAGTTTAGAAATATAAAACTTGAAATGAATAAAGTTAAAGGGGGTTTATTGTCAACATAGAAACTTTAATAACAAGGTTTGGGCATAAAATAATAAGGGAAATAAAATGTAGGGGCTATTTGTGTAATTATTTAAAATCCAATCCCCCACCTTCCTAAACCCGTAATTCCGACGGGAGCTCCGGCCACCTCTAAAACCAACTTAAACCTTTCGATTCCGACCTCAAACCATCCCAAAACGTTTCGTAAACGTGTGTCAAGCTTAAACACACACTTTAATCGCGTTTAATCATCGGTTATAACACCATTCGATTGTATAACCGAAACATCTTGAATTCATTAGCCGTTCGAGCCTTAAACAACAATAACAACTCAATTAATTCAACTTGATCGAACTTCTATCTACCTCTAATCTAACTCAACCCTCAATTGCACCTAAATCAACCCAATCATCAAATTCCATCGCCACCTTACATCGCGACTTGCAACCTACCGAATACTAGTAATCGGACTTCAAATCCTGAAATTTATAGAGGGCTTTTAATCATCGACTATCGTGGAAGCTTCCTGTGCGATTAATTGAGTTATCATTAACATTTACCCATCGTCCTCTCACCTCTCGGTCGCGACTCGTTCATCGAAGGGTGCATCTTCAATTGTTAATCAAAAGGGTAATTTTTTTACATGTACACACTCGTTTAATCATGGGGAACAAAAGCCCCATGGTTAACAATGCCATATAATCGTTTAATGCTTCAATTTGGGATCAAAGAAACCTAGGGTTCATGGGAATTGGGTGGGTTCTGTGTTTGTTGTTTTTAGAGATTGAAACCATTACAAGCCGCGGCTGAGAGCCTTGGTTCACTGGTCACGCACACACCCTGTAAAACAGGAGGTCCTCGATTCGAACCCGGGGAACCTCATGTAATTTTTTTGGCCTTTTTGGCCTTTAAACTAAATACTACAAAATTCTAAAAAAAATTTCTAAAAATTATAAAAAAGTCATTTTATAAACTTTGATCATTTTAATTATTTGAATATTTTTCTGTAAATTGTTTATTTAAAAAGAAATACTTTTATATTTTATTAAATATTCAAAAAAAGAGATATAAATAGTTCAATTTTTATAAGAAGTAGACTTTAGATAATATTTTGTTCACATAAATATTATTTCATCAATATCTTCAAATTATTATTTTAAATTGAGATTACTAAGTTTTATTTAATCATTATATGTATACAAATTGTTATAAATATTATATTTTACATATATGATCTTACATAACATGTAGCAAATTTCTTTGAGTTTAATAAATATAATTGATTTCATTTTGTTAAACATAATTATTTGACAAGCCCCAAATTCCCATCGAAACCCTAGTTCGCGTTATAATGTTAATCTTACAATTAAACTTTAACCTTGTAAATATATATTTATTTTAGGTGCATTGTGAAGGATTACGTTGAAACGTTGCTTATTATTTTTCTCATTATTCATCAGTTATATACTTATTGATCAAGTGAGTATTTCAATACCCCCTTTTGCACATTTTTACACTTTCGGGTGAAACATGTTACCATATAAACATTGCACTTGTAAATACGTTTGATGCTTGTAAAGTTATGGCAATTCACTTGTATGTTATGGTTAGTTGATCTTTGTAGCTACCATGTAATGTCGAATATATGTACAATCATTAACTATTGCTAGCTTAGCGACGTCATAGATCTATGGGCCTGACAAGCCTGCTTGGTTGACCAAGTACACTTAGCTAATCGTATATGCTTGTAAACGTTTGAGACTTGTAAAACTTTGTCAAGGTTTGATTGTGCATTCTGTCTTACATCCCTAGTTACTTTGCTCTCTAACTTATAGCATGAATTGCCATCTTTTATATATCTATGTATTTCAAACTATGGAAATCTCACCTGTTAGGATCTCAGCCTCTAGGTTTAATCGATTGAACAGATATAGCAGCGGAATAGCTCAGAATTAGACAAATTCAAGCAAGAACATTCGATATAAAGCGATGAAAGAATTTTGTTATAGAGAGAGAAATATCAGACAAAAGGAATATTGCATTAAGATTGTCGGCCTCAATGGCACGATTACAGGTGAGTCATCTTTCCTTATAAAGGAAAGAATGACGTAGGCTGATGTCACTTGAAAGTGACATGTAACCGTTTTATAACTACTGATGTTTAACAACTACTGAAGATGTCAACAACTGACATCTTCTTACAAATGTTCCTAAGTGTTAAACATTTTATTTACAACTACTGAAAAACATAAAACTACTGATACTACAACAACTGAAGAACAACCTCTTCAGTTGTTTACAAGTACTGAAAAGGAAACAAAACTACTGAAAAGTAAACAAACTACTGAAAGGAAAAGAAAACTACTGATGAAGAAAAACCATCATAACAACTGAAGAAGCCCTCTTCAGCTGTTGTCATCAGCTGTTAGCATCAGCTGATGTCTTCAGTACTTGAACATCAGACTTTGTCTTCAGCTGTTGATCTTCAGTCTTTGTCTTCAGTATTTGTTGAAGTCTTCAGACTTTAGATCTTCAGCTGTTGTCTCAGTCTTTGTCTTCAGTACTTCAGAAATACTTCAGCAGTTGTATTCTTCAGACTTTGTAGAACAGCTGATCAGGTCTTCTTCAGCTGTTGTGATGTCCTGTGGGACTTAGAGGTTTCTCTGATCAGGCTCATTGGTTCTTTTGGTCCAACAAACTCCCCCTGGACCAATGCAGCCAAAACCTCTAAGTTATTGACGAGTCCCACTTATTTTGGCAGATAGATTGGTCTTTTTATCCTCTTGATCAGATGAGAAGTGACCCTTTTTCAGCACCGGCCTGGGAAGAAGTCTCTGATGATCTGTTTTGCATGATATGGTTGGGAGCTCTGTATTAGGGACTTGGACACTGAGCTGTTACCCCAACCATGAGATCTACTTCCCGTGTATCAGCCTATATGATTCCCTGGTGTAAGCCCTTAGAAACATGATCTGCTCATCCATTGTCAGCACCTCGGGCACACCATCAAACAATCCTTCTCGGCCATACACTTCAGAGATGTACTTAGCCTGTTTTCCATTCTTGAGCTCAACCGTGGTTATTTGTCTGTAAGCAAACTCATCTGGATGAGTCCCTTCTAAGAGCAGGTTGAGCTCATCTTGTTTGAAGTTTTCAAGTCTTTTGTAAACCAATCCCTTCTTTATGATTTTATTCTCCAACATCTTTTGGGGTGGTTGTTTGGCTTCATAAGCTTTCTTGAACTCTTCTATAATTTCCCAGGGGACACTACAAGAACCACAGTGATGTCTTCGTCGACAACCCTCTTCACTTGGCCCTTGTATTTTGAAGGAATTTCTTTCTTGACAATCCGGTGTGCCACCCTAGGATCAGGCCATATCCTTACTTTTTCCCTTTGGTATTGAAAGGTATTAGCAAGGGTGTACAATCTTAAGACTTCTTTCTTCATGCTAATCATTGAAGAGGATGTGGCATATGCTTTGTCAATGTTTTTCAGCATTTCCTCATCATGTCTTTGCATCTGTTCCTCTTCAATCTTTATCATCACATCATGCATTTGAGAAGCAGGAGTGATGGACATTGGATTAGCCTTAGGCAAAGTGATAACTGCAGAGAGTGGCAGTCTGTCTTCATCCTCCTCTTCATCTTCATCAGCCCTCAGTACCTTTCTTTTCTTTTGTCTAGGTACATCACTGGCAGTGGGTTTTGGGGGTAAAGGATTTGGTTTTGTGGGTTGGATGGTTGGTTTAGAGGGTAAAGGGGTTGTTTTAGTGGGTTGTGGAGGTAGTGATTTTGAGGATAGAGGCTTTTCAGACTGTTTTAGCATTTTGGCTGTAAGGGAGGCTTTAGTAAATTTTGTCAGTTCTTTTCGGTTCCCAACCCCAGCTTCATTCAATGCCTCAATCACTAAACCTTTGGAGTATGCTTCAGACGAACAAATCTTGGTGGTTATTGCCAAGATGTTGTCCCTGGTCCAGGCCCTTATTTCTATCAGAGATCTTCCCAAATATTTGGCTATAAATCTAATCATTATCTCCAGCCTTTCTCTTTCTAAGGCATCATAACTAGCCCATCTTGAGTTGATCTCCTCTGTCTCCATCCTTCTGATCTCGAAGTCTAGTTGTTGGATGTCAAAACCCTGCCTATATAACTGATCAATGATTTTATCCATTGAACGGTTATGGTTGGCATCAGCTTCTTTCACCATATCATTCAGCTCCTTCTCCTTCTCAGACTCTCCTTTCTCTTTTGATATGTGACATGAAAGTCTTTTTAACTTTCATTCACTTCAGCTCTTTTCTCACTCCCTTCTCCCCATCTGTCCTCTTCTTTTTTCCTTTAACTGACTGACTCTCCCCCTTTTTGGTTGCATTGGGTGCAAGGGTTTGAGCAGTAGAAAGTGATTTGGTCACCAACTCCTCCACCAGGGGTTGTATTATTGTAGGAAGCCTCTCATCAATGGCTTTGATCACTATATCTGTGATCATGGGAGTGATGAGAGGTAGGGATTTTTGAAGGGTAGCAACTGATTGATCAGGATGGTTCTGTTCCTGAGAATCAGTGCCAAAAGCAGAGGCTGGTGGCTTGGAAGTATGTATTGGCTCTGTGTTGGGGACCTTCAGAAGAAGGTGCCATCTGTGGGTGTATTGTGGTGGCAGATGGACTTTCATCCTGAGACATCTTGGCCAGCAGCTCTTTGAGTCTGCTAACCTCATCCTCTAGGATGGTGTTTTGAGCAACTACATCATAGAAGAAGCTCAGGTCATCATCAGTTGATACTGAATCACCTGACCTCCTGACAGAGTCAGGATTAACATGCCTTGAGTGTAGATCAAGTATAGCATGTGCCCCTTGTTCTTGGTTCTGGGGACTTCCAGCCTCAGGACTATGTCCTTCATCAGCTGTTGCCGCTGGTGAGGTCTGAGAGATGTTACCAACTGCACCCTGGTCATTTGCTGAGTCAGAGGCAGTGGCAGCCTCACCAGAATTCGCACCTCCTTGTCTGCACCAGGAGATGGAACATGATACCCCTGTGCTGTGGGTTGACAGAAGCATTGTGATCCTCCCCCTCAGGTGTTGAGGTTATCCCAGTAGTAATTGGTGTTTGGGTGGGGGGAGGAATGCAACTGCGTCAGCATTTTTGCAACAATTATTGTAGGGCTTTGAGGGGCGTTGCATCAGGAGAGGGTGTGAAAGCAGTGTGCACCCGGACGAGTGGTGCTCTTCAATGGTAATCCCCTCAAGTGAGGAGGATCCCAGCAGTGTGGCTTCCCTTTGAGTGGTTGCATCAGGTTCCTTTTGAGAGGAAACCTGAGCGGCTTCGGTTGGTGGAGTCATAGTCTCTACTGGGGGGTTATTTCCAGTAGAGATAACCTGCTTTGGTGCAGCAGGAGCATCCTCAGGGGACTCAACTCCCTGAGTAGCCTTCTTAGGCTTCTTCTTTGTGGGTTTGGAGGGGACTTTGGATGTGGAAGTGGAGGCTGGGGTTCCAGCTGCGTGGGTTTGCGCAGCTTGGCAGCCTGTTTAAGAGTTTGGTCAGTGTTGTGTCGGGAGTATACCTCCGGCAATACAGCCAAAGCAGGGACTCCCAGACCACTAGTCCCTCAGCATGAAGCTGATTCTCTATTATGGCCATTATAAACCGAGGATATAGTATCCAACGGTTAGAAAGTGGTTTTGTGGCCATATCCTTGATTTCAAGAAAAATTATTTCAGAAAAGTTTAGTGGTTCTTGTTCAAGGATAGAGAACATTACCTGTTGCCATCTGGAAGACAGTTGATCCCAAGAAGAAGTCTTCGAGGCCAGGCAAACATTTACCATATGAAAATCAAGCGTTCAGCATCTGGAAATGTTTCTTCAGGATGGTCGAAGCACTAAGATCGCCTTGATATCCATGTTGTCCAAATGAAAGATCAAGTTGGCGCTTAGGATATCCAACAGGGTAGGCAGCATCATCTAATAATAATATCTGGCGGATGGTAGCAGTAGAGATGACCACCTTATGAGAGTTGATGGACGAATGGATAGATTCTCCATTAACAGTTGCATTCGTCCAAAACTGATGTAGCGAATCGGCATAAATGATTGGATTTAGGAGGAAGGCCGTTTTCAGTGGTGATTGGACCATAAGATCTATAGCATTATCGAATTTGGTCCAGAAGGGCGATTTAGTGAGGTACGCGACACAGTTGTGTCGAGGCTTGAGTTGCATGGTCGCCATTAATGAAGGTGAAAGGTTTTCAGAGCTTTTGAAATTTTAGGTCGTGAAAGAATGAAAAACTCTGAAAGAGGGATCAGTATATATAGGGTACGGGTTATGAAACGACTGAAGGTTTTGGTGTTAGTCATCAGTATTTGAAACAGCTGATGACGTGGTATTAACTTTCAGAGGTTTGAAACGACTGATGGTATTGGTGTGGTCAGCAGTTATAAAACAACTGAAGACATGGTGTTTACAATCAGACGTTGAAACAACTGAAGTCTCTGATTTAGGCATCAGTAGTTTTAAAAACTACTGAAGACAAGTTGGACTTCAGATGTTGAAACAACTGAGGACTTGGTATTAGTCATCAGTAGTTGTGAAACTACTGAAGACCCTGGTTGTGCCATCAGTTGTTGTAAACAACTGAAGACTTGGTGTTAGTCATCAGTAGTTGTGAAACTACTAAAGACATGGTATTGCTTCAGTTGTTTATGAAGAAACAGCAGTTTGTGAACTACTGAAGAGAGAGTACTCATCAGTAGTTGTCGTCAATTCATAGCCTTTCAGCTGTTTCATACTGTCCTCAACACTTACTCATCAGCCTTTTTGCTGTTTTCAGTTGTTTCATAGGACATCAGTACTTATCTGTTTCTACTGATTTCAGTAGTTGTAACTACATCAGTAGTTTAGAACAGATAAAGTACAGTACTTAAAGCATTTAGCCTTCAGTAGTTATAAAAACTACTGAGGGTAAAATAACTCATCAGTACTTATATGTGACATGGTTACCAATGATCATCAGTAATTACTGAGATCATCAGTAATTACTTATATGTTTGGTCCTAGAGTGCTGGTGCTGATGAGCTTGCAGACATTTTTACTGATGATCAACTACTGATGATCTCAGTAATTACTGATGATCATTGGTAACCATGTCACATATAAGTACTGATGAGTTATTTTACCCTCAGTAGTTTTTATAACTACTGAAGGCTAAATGCTTTAAGTACTGTACTTTATCTGTTCTAAACTACTGATGTAGTTACAACTACTGAAATCAGTAGAAACAGATAAGTACTGATGTCCTATGAAACAACTGAAAACAGCAAAAAGGCTGATGAGTAAGTGTTGAGGACAGTATGAAACAGCTGAAAGGCTATGAATTGACGACAACTACTAATGAGTACTCTCTCTTCAGTAGTTCACAAACTGCTGTTTCTTCATAAACAACTGAAGCAATACCATGTCTTCAGTAGTTTCACAACTACTGATGACTAACACCAAGTCTTCAGTTGTTTACAACAACTGATGGCACAACCAGGGTCTTCAGTAGTTTCACAACTACTGATGACTAATACCAAGTCCTCAGTTGTTTCAACATTTGAAGTCCAACTTGTCTTCAGTAGTTTTTAAAACTACTGATGCCTAAATCAGAGACTTCAGTTGTTTCAACGTCTGATTGTAAACACCATGTCTTCAGTTGTTTTATAACTGCTGACCACACCAATACCATCAGTCGTTTCAAACCTCTGAAAGTTAATACCACGTCATCAGCTGTTTCAAATACTGATGACTAACACCAAAACCTTCAGTCGTTTCATAACCCGTACCCTATATATATCTGATCCCTCTTTCAGAGTTTTTCATTCTTTCACGACCTAAAATTTCAAAAGCTCTGAAAACCTTTCACCTTCATTAATGGCGACCATGCAACTCAAGCCTCGACACAACTGTGTCGCGTACCTCACTAAATCGCCCTTCTGGACCAAATTCGATAATGCTATAGATCTTATGGTCCAATCACCACTGAAAACGGCCTTCCTCCTAAATCCAATCATTTATGCCGATTCGCTACATCAGTTTTGGACGAATGCAACTGTTAATGGAGAATCTATCCATTCGTCCATCAACTCTCATAAGGTGGTCATCTCTACTGCTACCATCCGCCAGATATTATTATTAGATGATGCTGCCTACCCTGTTGGATATCCTAAGCGCCAACTTGATCTTTCATTTGGACAACATGGATATCAAGGCGATCTTAGTGCTTCGACCATCCTGAAGAAACATTTTCCAGATGCTGAACGCTTGATTTTTCATATGGTAAATGTTTGCCTGGCCTCGAAGACTTCTTCTTGGGATCAACTGTCTTCCAGATGGCAACAGGTATGTTCTCTATCCTTGAACAAGAACCACTAAACTTTTCTGAAATAATTTTTCTTGAAATCAAGGATATGGCCACAAAACCACTTTCTAACCGTTGGATACTATATCCTCGGTTTATAATGGCCATAATAGAGAATCAGCTTCATGCTGAGGGACTAGTTGGTCTGGGAGTCCCTGCTTTGGCTGTATTGCCGGAGGTATACTCCCGACACAACACTGACCAAACTCTTAAACAGGCTGCCAAGCTGCGCAAACCCACGCAGCTGGAACCCACAGCCTCCACTTCCACATCCAAAGTCCCCTCCAAACCCACAAAGAAGAAGCCTAAGAAGGCTACTCAGGGAGTTGAGTCCCTGAGGATGCTCCTGCTGCACCAAAGCAGGTTATCTCTACTGGAAATAACCCCCCAGTAGAGACTATGACTCCACCAACCGAAGCCGCTCAGGTTTCCTCTCAAAAGGAACCTGATGCAACCACTCAAAGGGAAGCCACACTGCTGGGATCCTCCTCACTTGAGGGGATTACCATTGAAGAGCACCACTCGTCCCGGGTGCACACTGCTTTCACACCCTCTCCTGATGCAACCGCCCCTCAAAGCCCTATAATAATTGTTGCAAAAGTGCTGACGCAGTTGCATTCCTCACCCCCCACCCAAACACCAATTACTACTGGGATAACCTCAACACCTGAGGGGGAGGATCACAATGCTTCTGTCAACCCACAGCACAGGGGTTATCATGTTCCATCTCCTGGTGCAGACAAGGAGGTGCGAACTTCTGGTGAGGCTGCCACTGCCTCTGACTCAGCAAATGACCAGGGTGCAGTTGGTAACATCTCTCAGACCTCACCAGCGGCAACAGCTGATGAAGGACATAGTCCTGAGGCTGGAAGTCCCCAGAACCAAGAACAAGGGGCACATGCTATACTTGATCTACACTCAAGGCATGTTAATCCTGACTCTGTCAGGAGGTCAGGTGATTCAGTATCAACTGATGATGACCTGAGCTTCTTCTATGATGTAGTTGCTCAAAACACCATCCTAGAGGATGAGGTTAGCAGACTCAAAGAGCTGCTGGCCAAGATGTCTCAGGATGAAAGTCCATCTGCCACCACAATACACCCACAGATGGCACCTTCTTCTGAAGGTCCCCTAAACACAGAGCCAATACATACTTCCAAGCCACCAGCCTCTGCTTTTGGCACTGATTCTCAGGAACAGAACCATCCTGATCAATCAGTTGCTACCCTTCAAAAATCCCTACCTCTCATCACTCCCATGATCACAGATATAGTGATCAAAGCCATTGATGAGAGGCTTCCTACAATAATACAACCCCTGGTGGAGGAGTTGGTGACCAAATCACTTTCTACTGCTCAAACCCTTGCACCCAATGCAACCAAAAGGGGGAGAGTCAGTCAGTTAAAGGAAAAAGGAAGAGGACAGATGGGGAGAAGGAGAGTGAGAAAAGAGCTGAAGTGAATGAAAGTCAAAAAGACTTTCATGTCACATATCAAAAGAGGAAAGGAGAGTCTGAGAAGGAGAAGGAGCTGAATGATATGGTGAAAGAAGCTGATGCCAACCATAACCGTTCAATGGATAAAATCATTGATCAGTTATATAGGCAGGGTTTTGACATCCAACAACTAGACTCCGAGATCAGAAGGATGGAGACAGAGGAGATCAACTCAAGATGGGCTAGTTATGATGCCTTAGAAAGAGAAAGGCTGGAGATAATGATTAGATTTATAGCCAAATATTTGGGAAGATCTCTGATAGAAATAAGGGCCTGGACCAGGGACAACATCTTGGCAATAACCACCAAGATTTGTTCGTCTGAAGCATACTCCAAAGGTTTAGTGATTGAGGCATTGAATGAAGCTGGGGTTGGGAACCGAAAAGAACTGACAAAATTTACTAAAGCCTCCCTTACAGCCAAAATGCTAAAACAGTCTGAAAAGCCTCTATCCTCAAAATCACTACCTCCACAACCCACTAAAACAACCCCTTTACCCTCTAAACCAACCATCCAACCCACAAAACCAAATCCTTTACCCCCAAAACCCACTGCCAGTGATGTACCTAGACAAAAGAAAAGAAAGGTACTGAGGGCTGATGAAGATGAAGAGGAGGATGAAGACAGACTGCCACTCTCTGCAGTTATCACTTTGCCTAAGGCTAATCCAATGTCCATCACTCCTGCTTCTCAAATGCATGATGTGATGATAAAGATTGAAGAGGAACAGATGCAAAGACATGATGAGGAAATGCTGAAAAGCATTGACAAAGCATATGCCACATCCTCTTCAATGATTAGCATGAAGAAAGAAGTCTTAAGATTGTACACCCTTGCTAATACCTTTCAATACCAAAGGGAAAAAGTAAGGATATGGCCTGATCCTAGGGTGGCACACCGGATTGTCAAGAAAGAAATTCCTTCAAAATACAAGGGCCAAGTGAAGAGGGTTGTCGACGAAGACATCACTGTGGTTCTTGTAGTGTCCCCTTGGGAAATTGTAGAAGAGTTCAAGAAAGCTTATGAAGCCAAACAACCACCCCAAAAGATGTTGGAGAATAAAATCATAAAGAAGGGATTGGTTTACAAAAGACTTGAAAACTTCAAACAAGATGAGCTCAACCTGCTCTTAGAAGGGACTCATCCAGATGAGTTTGCTTACAGACAAATAACCACGGTTGAGCTCAAGAATGGAAAACAGGCTAAATACATCTCTGAAGTGTATGGCCGAGAAGGATTGTTTGATGGTGTGCCCGAGGTGCTGACAATGGATGAGCAGATCATGTTTCTAAGGGCTTACACCAGGGAATCATATAGGCTGATACACGGGAAGTAGATCTCATGGTTGGGGTAACAGCTCAGTGTCCAAGTCCCCAATACAGAGCTCCCAACCATATCATGCAAAACAGATCATCAGAGACTTCTTCCCAGGCCGGTGCTAAAAAAGGGTCACTTCTCATCTGATCAAGAGGATAAAAAGACCAATCTATCTGCCAAAATAAGTGGGACTCGTCAATAACTTAGAGGTTTTGGCTGCATTGGTCCAGGGGGAGTTTGTTGGACCAAAAGAACCAATGAGCCTGATCAGAGAAACCTCTAAGTCCCACAGGACATCACAACAGCTGAAGAAGACCTGATCAGCTGTTCTACAAAGTCTGAAGAATACAACTGCTGAAGTATTTCTGAAGTACTGAAGACAAAGACTGAGACAACAGCTGAAGATCTAAAGTCTGAAGACTTCAACA
Source organism: Flaveria trinervia (assembly GCA_025506515.1). NCBI lineage: Eukaryota > Viridiplantae > Streptophyta > Magnoliopsida > Asterales > Asteraceae > Flaveria > Flaveria trinervia. The sequence continues at coordinate 14,081,578 of CM046454.1, read as the reverse complement.
AATACTGAAGACAAAGACTGAAGATCAACAGCTGAAGACAAAGTCTGATGTTCAAGTACTGAAGACATCAGCTGATGCTAACAGCTGATGACAACAGCTGAAGAGCGCTTCTTCAGTTGTTGTGATGGTTTTTCTTCATCAGTAGTTTTCTTTTCCTTTCAGTAGTTTGTTTACTTTTCAGTAGTTTTGTTTCCTTTTCAGTACTTGTAAACAACTGAAGAGGTTGTTCTTTAGTTGTTGTAGTATCAGTAGTTTTATGTTTTTCAGTAGTTGTAAATAAGATGTTTAACACTTGGAACATTTGTAAGAAGATGTCAGTTGTTGACATCTTCAGTAGTTGTTAAACATCAGTAGTTATAAAACGGTTACATGTCACTTTCAAGTGACATCAGCCTACGTCATTCTTTCCTTTATAAGGAAGATGACTCACCTGTAATCGTGCCATTGAGGCCGACAATCTTAATGCAATATTCCTTTTGTCTAATATTTCTCTCTCTATAACAAAATTCTTTTATCGCTTTATATCGAATGTTCTTGCTTGAATTTGTCTAATTCTGAGCTATTCCGCTGCTATATCTGTTCAATCGATTAAACCTAGAGGCTGAGATCCTAACATCACCGACATTATTGTTGACATTTTTATTTTTAACATGTTTCAGGAAATACTCAAGCTTGATTTCTACTCTTTAAAGTTTGCACATCTAGGAATGGACCTAGATAAATAGATGAAATAAAAATGACTTGTTACATCTTATGTTATGCTTTTAATTTCTTTGAAACTTATGATTGTAATGTACAATTAGAACTTATGTTTAATATATATTTGGGTTATTAATAGCGTTATGTGGCTGTGAACGATCTTAACCTTCACACCTCGATGTTTCCGCCGTCAAGGTTGGGGTGTGACAAGTTCGTTACAAAACGAGAACTTAAACCAAAAATAAATAACTATTTATATAAAAAGTATATAAATATAAATATTTTGTATTCAAAATTCCAACATTAAGCCCCTCACATTGCGGTGGGGGCGTAAAATCATATCAAGTAGTAAAATGTCATACTACCGTTAGCAACCACCAACACTCGAAAAACTCGTATTAAAAAAATATAAACGAAAAATATAAAACCGAACGGAAAGTAGACGTAAATCGTTAAACCACACACGTGAAACGAAAAAGATTAAAAAAATAACCAAGTCAATCTAGTACTCGTACGTTGTGACAGGTCGTTAAGTGGAAAAATAAGCGTAAAACTAAAATCATGCATGCATGGTGCTGTGTATTAACTCGTAAAATTTAGACTGAAACGTAAAACAAAAAACTTGTAAAAATATGAAAAGTATAAGGTAAAGTAAAAAGTGAAATATCATAGGAGTTAAATTGTAAAATATATAAAAGTATTGGGATTAAAAGTAAAAGAATTAAATATAAAAAATCCAAAAGTTAGTATAACCCACTAAGCTTAATATACAAACCTTAATGCACACAAAATTTGATAATTAGTAATATATAATAGAGTTTATAAGATTTATGAATTTCATTTGTTTGATCACCGATGGACGTCAAGGCACAGCTTTACTAAAGATATTCATTGGAAAATTAATTAAGCTAGTAGAAAATAAAGAAAACTACAATAAAAAGTATATTAGATAATAATTTCTAAAATTAGAAAGTCTAGTGTTAGTCTCTTTCTGGTCCAAAAGCATCAATCTATTCCTGCCATTGAATTTCAAAATAAGATTTCATTGTGAAACAAATGTACTTCACAAATATCATAAATTGCATCATAACATGTTTCATATTATTAATCATTGAATTCAAACCCCAGTTTAGTCATGAATGCCTCCAAATCAAAGTTAGTTTTCGCGGTACTCATGTTCATCTTGGTATCGGAGGCTCATGTTTTCGACATCACAAAGTTTGGCGCAAGGCCTGGTGCCGAAATTAGTAAGGTAAAACCTTAAAAACATCATGAATTCATGCTAAGATGCTAATATTTGTAATGTGTTTATAGGCTCTTGAAGCCGCGTGGAAGGCCGCGTGTTGCACCCCTAAACATAGCAAAGTGATCATCCCGAAGGGCCAATTTTGCTTGAACGTGTTCGAGTTTAGGGGACCTTGCAAAGGTTCGATTGAAGTTAGAATCGATGCACTATTGATCGGTCCCAAGGATCCCGCGGTCATTCCTAAAGGAAAGCAATGGATTACATTTAGTTATGTGAATGGCATGACATTATCAGGTATATTCATTGACCTCTAATAGATTTTAGATATTTGACTCGATTTGGTTATAACATGATCATGATCATTCATAATGCCGTCTTAGGTTGTGGTACGCTAGATGGTCTTGGAGGCGCCATGGCATGGCCATCGAACAATCCGAAGAAAAACGCCCATAGCAAGAAACCGTGTGGCCTTCAGTATGTATGTGTATATTATGAACATCTATCATGTAAACCCCTAACAAGAGCGTGACAACAGTAAGTAATGTACGATAAAACTCATGAAATAAAGCGATACAACACATGAAATAAAGTTTTAACATGTGAATTTCATGTTTTTTTATCGTGCATGAATTATTACAGGTTATCACATTCTTAATAAATCAGGTTTTTACATAGATCTTGATTCAATTCTACATTTATATCTACAACTCCATGAACTTTTAACTTCAAATGGATTCATGATGTTATAATATGTTGTAATGTCACAGAATCTTAGCTTTAACTTCATCCAAAACGCTTTGATCACCGGAATAACATCAAAGGACAGCAAGAATTTCCACGCGAACGTGATGTCATGTACGAATGTAACGTTCGATAACTTCAAGATTCTCGCGCCTGCAGAGAGCCCGAACACGGATGGAATCCACCTCGGGTGGTCAAAACACATCACAATCAAGAACTCGGTGATTAAAACCGGTGACGATTGTATCTCAATCGGCGATGGATGTGAAAACTTGCACATCGAGGGTGTGAAATGCGGGCCGGGCCATGGTATTAGTGTTGGAAGTTTGGGTAGGAACCCCGGAGAGAAACCCGTGAGGGGGGTTTTCGTGAGAAACTGCGTGTTCTCGTGCACGCAAAATGGGGTTCGGATCAAAACATGGCCTGATTCCCTTCCGGGAGAGGTCGCGGATATGCATTTCGAAGATCTAACCATGGAGAGAGTTGAAAACCCTATTATCATTGAGCAAGATTATTGCCCCCATGGTGCATGCTCTAAACAAGTACGTAATTTCTTATCATAAGCCACTAAAAAACACTTTTTACAACTGTCATTTCAGTCGCAAAAGAAATTTGTAACTTTTTACGACTGACATGACAATTGCAAACCCTAGTCGCAATAAGATTGCATCTGGTTTGTCAGTTTGCCACCAGATGAACCTTTGCATATGCTTTTAGCTCAAAACTTTTGCACCCGTCTACAATCGTATATTTAGCGACTGATTTACCACGTCATGTTGCAACCAATTTGCGACAACTATTTCGCAACTGTTTTTTTACCCGTTAACGATCGCAAGTTGTGAAATATAGATTATTCAAAACTAAAGTTAAATTATAGTGACAAACAGTTGCAACACTATAAAAAAGAGTTAACATTAGAAATTCCAGTGGTTGCACCCTATTGTATAGCATATTAATGTAAAATATAACATGAAATTTACGGGTTTAAGTAACTAACATGTTATATTTATAAATGATCAAAATCATACAGAAACCATCATTGGTTAAGGTTCACAAAGTTTTCATCAAGAACATCAAGGGAACCGCGACTACCCCCGCGGTCGTGAAGCTTAGGTGTAGCAAAGCAAACAACGGTTGCGAAAATGTGCAAATTTCCAACATTAACTTGAGATACGAAGGTCACCACGGGCATGCACATCAGAATGCTGCAACGTGAGGCCGATTTACAGCGGACAAATTGTGCCTCCTCCTTGCGCTCGGGTTTGATTCGGTTATATGTATGTGTTGTAAGTTAGATTGATCAAAGTGGTCTCCATTTTCGTAATTGTATAGTTCTTTGAGTTATGGAGATTGTTAGTTTCGAGTTTTAGGATGTGATCGTTAGCCATTGATGTGGTTTGAATCATGGGCAAATGATTGTTTGTAATTTTCAGCACCATTTTCTATAATTGTGAAATATTATTGTAGATCATGAAATATGTTGTAATGGTTTCTTCTTCAACGATATGTAAATTTTCCTATCTTTGGCAAGAATGGTTTGATTAATGGTGTTTAGGTTCGGCTTTAAGTGTTTTTGGATTATACCATGAGCCAAAACTAGTTACGTTTTGTAATCGTTATTAACCAAAACATAACGTTTGAAAATTGAAACCAAACCAAACGAAACCAACTAGTTATGTGAGAACAAATTCAAGTTAATATTCTTACGTGTCTTAATCACGTTTTCATGAAACAATTATGTATTAAACTTAATATTAATTAATCAGGTTGTCACATTCATAGCAAAGTTCATGCCTCAAATGTTATGCATTGGTAATGTTTTATAAATTATCGAACAACACACAAATTAATTCGACACGTGAACTTGGTGATAGTTATTTAATAATGTGCTCAAGTTAATTCGACTCGTGAACTTGGTGATAGTTATTTAATAATGTCTTTGGAAAAGTATTTGAAGTAATATAATATGTAATATCTCTATATTAATAAATAAATTAACTTCGAACACTTATCATCATTTTAGGTCATCTAATAATTTGTTTTTTCGTTTCTCTCTTTTCATAATTATGAATCCTATAATAGTTATTCATAAATAAATAACTATCCATAATTGAAATTTCAAATATGTTAACTTCAAAATTTCAAATATGTAATACATATGTTCACAATCTGTATAATACACAATATTTAAAATATAATTTTTATATTATTAATCATGTAACAGTTAATTTATTTAGCTCATTTATTACACGTGATTGTAACCTAGTTATATAATACATATTAGTATATATTCAAACATTATTGGTGTTTTTAACATATATGTTCGTATCTTACCGGTTTAACACATTTTGAATACAATTACTAATCCAGGACTCTATGTAACACCCGTTATTTTAAAGTCAAAGAAGAAAGAATAAAGTGAAGAAAAAAAAGAAAAGATATTTTACCCAAGTTAAGGGGTAAAAGTGTTAAAAAGGATAAAATGTTTGAAAAAGTGGGTGTAAAGTGGGCATGGCAGCCCATTCTCCTCTTACAACACCCAGATCTGTGTTTTTAGAGAGAGAGAAAGAAAAGGGCAGCAGAAAGCTCTCGGGTCTGAAAAAGAACAAGCTGAAAATTTGAATTCAAGGTAAGGAATTCATGGTTATAAGTGTTCTTAACTAGCCTTGCCTCAGATATATGCTTATGTGTGTTTGTATGTTCGGTTATGTGTGTTTTTGGTGGGTTTCTAGGCGGTTAAACTCAAGTATAGACGAGTTTGGAAGAAGTCATACTCAAGAGATGCTAAGGTGAGTTCTAGAACCCCTCTTTTACTAGTTTTTAGCTGATTTTGGGGTTGAAAATGCATGAATGTATGTTTTTATAAAACTAGGTTTTATACTCGTATGTTTGAATGTGTGTATTTTGCTGTTATGATGTGATGTTGGACTATGTTCATGCTTGATGATGTTATGGTTGTGTTCCTAAGGCTTAGAATGTAAGATTTAAGCTTAGAACACGAAAGATGAGATTTGGGGACTGAATCTGATGAATAGTGTGTTCTAGGCTGCTCATACGCCCAAACAGTAGTTCATACGCCTAAGTTTAGAAAGCTGCTTAAGTTTTGAAAAATGCGGATAGAAAGTCAACATGGAAAGAAAGTCAACGCGGATAAAAAGTCAATGCGGATGGAAAATCAATGCGGATGAGAAGGTTCATGCGATTGAACAACAAATGCGGATGAACAGTTAATGCGAATGAGCATTGACCACCAAGTAAGAGAAATGCATATGAGTAGTGGGAAATGCGGATGAACAAAGTTAATGCGGATGAACAAAGTTAATGCGGATGAACAAATGCGGATGAGTAGGTTCATGCGACTGAGGAAATGCGGATGAACAAATACGGATGAGTAAAGAATGTGGATGAACAAAAGGCAAATGCGGATGAACACTTAAAAATTTTCTGACTTTTTGGGGAAAAAGTGAAATTTAGGCTTTGACTTGGGATGTTCCCAGAGGCTATGTACTTTTTGAGGTCATAGCTGTTATGATGGACATGGTATGATGATGTATGATATGATTTGATGATGTATGTATGATGCCCTGTATGATGATGTGCGATTGATGATGTATGCATGATGGTATGTGTGATGTATGTTATCTATGCATGCTGATATGTATGAAGATTTGCATGATCTTGCTGATGTTCCTGTTTATGTATGTTTGTCTTCTCGTGGCTTTACGTTGAATGTTAATGAATGAAATGAAAGTATTATGTAACGTAAAGTGGAAGATAATGAAAGATGAACGAAATAATGAATGCATGCATTAATGAATGAAAGAGAAAGTGATGAAAAGCCTTGCAAGCAACTGAAGGGAGGTTCAAAACTTATTGCGAGTTGTTACCTGTGTGTTTCTACAGCGTGCGATTTTGGCTAACTCATAAGGGTTCAGACACACAGTAAGAGTTTAGTCATGGTGACTACTCCGATAACATGTGATTTCCTAATTACTGTGTGGCATACAGCGTGCGATTTTGCCTAACCATAAGAGTTCACACACACAGGGGGAGTGTCCAACTATGTGTGTATCTACAACGTGCGATTTTGGCTAACTCATAGGGGTTCATACGCATAGTAAGAGTTCAGTCTTGGTGAGTGCTCCGATAACGTGCGATTTCCTAATTACTATGTGTTATACAACGTGCGATCTTGGCGAACCATAAGAGTTCACACACATAGGGGGAGTCCGTCCTAGTGACCACTCAATACGTGCGATATGTGCGATACGTGCGATACGTGAGATATGTGCGATACGGGCGATATGTGCGAGATGTGCGAAATGTACTAACGAACGATGATGAAGATAATAGTGGTTACCTTGATGTAGTGCAATGTGTGATCACGTGCGATAGTAATAAAAAGGTTTTAACGTATGGATGGTAATGCAATGTTTTATTAAAACTAGAACTCACTCAACAACACTGACTTTTTATGCATTTTCCAGTTGGCAGGTGAGCATTGCTGAGGATGGCGCGGGGCAGCTACTCGGCATTTTGGATGACATCTTTTGTTTAATGTTTTTGCATTGTAATGCGAACGAATGATGTTTTGAAATGAATGATTGTATTAACTTTCAAAAGCATTTATAATGAAATGAGATGTCTATTTTGATGATTCCGCTGCAATGTTTTCTTTAATTTAATGAAAATATATGTTTTATGTGCGATGATTGACCAACTGTAAGCGTCCCGGGAACTGGGCCTTACACTCTATTACGTGAATATATGCATATCTTATCTAATATTAGATTATTGAGTTAATCTCGGTTTTCGTCCTTAGGTTTTACAAATTGTCTCTACTTGAGTATCAACGTTTATTTTGTCTCTATTATTAGCCTAAGTTTTGTAGATCGTTTATATTTTCGTCCTTTTTAACTAACAGTATTAAGATTTTCTATTAAGTGAGTGTTAAAAGATCAAAATATCCCTAAGAGCTATAAAAGAATATGACCACCTTATCTTTCACTTCCTCTCACACTTTTCCTCTTTGTTTCTTTCTCTATAACACCACACACCACCGGCGACACACACCACCGCTGGCACACACCACCATGCCACACACCACGTCACACACCATCGCGCTTCACACCACCACTACCACACATCACCGCCGACGGCATACACCACCACACCTCACACCACCGCACCTTACACCACCGCACCGCACACCACCGATCTTTAGATCTTCATTATCTTCTTCTTAATCAAACCATATAGATCTAGGTTTTTGTGATGGTTTCAGTTGCAGACGGAGGTGGTTATATGTGTTGGCGGTGGTGTGTGGTGCAGTGGTGTGAGGTGCAATGTGTGTGCCAACGGTGATGTGTGGTGCGGTGGTGTGTGGTCACAGTGGTATCTCTGGTGAGGTGGAGTGTGACGGCGGTGGTGTGCGACGACGGTGGTGTGGTTGTATGTGGTGTGTGGTGGCGATAGTGTGTGGTGCTGTGGAGAAGGAATTGAAAAGTGAGATAATGATATTTTTATTACCCTTACGGGTATTTTGGTATTTTTTTTATAAAAATCTAACAGAAAATGTTAACACCGTTAGTCAAAAGAACGAAAATAAAAACAATTTACAAAACTCAGGCCAATAATGGAGACAAAATAAAACGTTGGTACTCAAGTGAAGACAATTTGCAAAACCTAGTGACGAAAACCGAGATTAACTCTAGAATATTTATACTGTAGAGTTATAAGTTTTTAATAAATCTTTATAAATGAAAGAACACCGTCTAGTTATCCCATCTAACATTAACCAAACAACGCAAAATTAATCATCACCTCACAATCCCATACCCCTACGCCTTTCCGGCCACCACCATCAGCAACCCCCCCTCCCAAAAAAACAAATCTAGTTTAATTAATCATTACATTTGTCCCCAAAAATGCTTTGAACATCAAGTTATTAAGCATTAGATATCTATGTAATTTGACCATAAATTCAAGCTTATTCTCATTTGAAATAAATCACCATAACTCTTACTCTCTACCTATAAAAAAATATTAGCCAGACACCACCACTTCGTATAAATTTCTTTTTTCAATATGTTCCAAGTGTTACATAGTTTATTTGTGTTATTTGTTAGATTTTAGAGCTTATTTGTGTTATTTGTTAGATTTTAGAGCTTATTTGTGTTATTTGTTAGATTTTAGAGCTTGAAACTTTATGCCAAAAATTTGATTTTTTTCTAATTTTTTTTAATTTAGTTAACACTTTAACTAGGTCAGGGTTTCTAGTATTGTAAAAAAGCTCTAATACCACTGCTATATTTTTCATGTTGGGTTTTATTCAGAAAACGCAATGGAAAAGTTTATAAAATTAAAAAAATATTTTGGCAAAATCAAGATCTCAACAATTATCCAATTACAAAACATAAGAACATATGAAACATAACTATAACTCTATAAGGTGTTTTAGATTTCATACCTTGGTTAATAATGAAGAACACCGCTAAAAAGTTCACATATTATATGAAAAAGTAATAAAGTGTATAGATGCTAGTCCCGACACTTATGATCCCAAAAATGAATCACCATCAATTCTTCATTTCTTACCGTATGGGGTCAAACATTTAAACCAGAAATCAAAACGAGGAGGTTTTGGCCTCTTTATTTTGTCGAAAACGAAAGGAAAAAGGGAGAGAAAGAGACAAGGGATGTTAGGGTTTTAGGATTGTAACGCCCGGATCTTTTCTTTGAAGCCGACAGAAGAAGAAAAGAAATAAAGTCCAAAGTCGAGGGACCAAACTTACCAAACGAGAAGAAACTTGAAGAGTGGAAGTATAAAAGGGGAGGGCAGCCCACACCCTCCCCATTCTTGCAAAATCAGCCAAGGGAGAAGAGAGAAAATGAGAAAAAGAGGAGAAAAGCTTGGTTCGGGTTGATTCGAGCGTGAAAATCGTCGTGTAGCGGGTCAAATCAAAGCTCTACTCGACGGGATCGTTTATGTGAGTTCTAGGACCCCTCTTTTACACATTTTTTAATGATTTTGGGGCTGGAACACATCTGAAAATTGTTTTTTGGGTATTTGGGTGTAAACCCATTTATGTATGTATGTGTATGTGTATGATTCGTTTGGGGTTTGATTTCAGGCTTGGTTGTGCTTGAATGATGTCGTGGTATGATTCCCTGAGGTTTAGAATGGTTGATTTGAGCTTAGAAGAGGTTTGGAAGAGTTTGGAGGTCGAACTTGGCGGCTGCAGTTCAGGATGATCTGCATTTTGCGGCCAGCTAGGGCTATGCGACTGGAGGTCCATGCGACTGAATGACATGCGACTGGGGGCCATACGCATGAAAGAGGTGCGATTGAGGTTCATTTGTGCGACTAAGAGCCATACGCATGAAGGCTATGCGACTGAAGGAAATGCGGATGAGAGTCATGCGACTTAGGGAAATGCGGATGAAGGTGATGCGACTGGAGTCCATACGCCTGTGAGTCGTGCGATTGAGGTTCATACAAACGAAAGGTATGCGACCGAGGGCCATTCGCATGAAGGTCCTGCGATTGAGGTCCATACGCCCGGATGTCATGTGACTAAGGTTCATTCGCATGGGAAGTATGCAATTGGAGGCTATGCGGCTGGAGGTCCATTCGCCTGAGTGATTCCATACGCATGAAGATCATGCGACTGAGTAGGGTCCATATGCTCGAATGACCATAGTTAGTGTCTGACTTTTGGGAAAGTGCGGTGGTAGACTCAGACCTTTGGGTTGTAGACGATGTGATGGGTATGGATGACTTAAGATGATGAATGATGATGAGCTGATGATGTGGATGGTGTGATGTATGATGATGTGTGATGCCGTATGGTTGATGTTGTGATGTGCGTGATTCATGTGATATTTATTGTTGTGTGATTGATGTTGTATGTTGTTATGTTCCTTATTATTATTATGTATGATTGTCTTCCCATGGTTTTGCGTTGAACGTTAATTAATGTAATGAAAGTATTATGTAACGTAAAGTGGAAGATAATAAAAAGAGGAACGTAATGAATGAATATAAGCATGAACGAACGAATGAGTGTATGAAAAGGCTTGCAAGCAATATGTACAGAGGTGCACGACTCTAGTTCCATACATTTTCTTGCAAGACTTTTTACGTTCATTCATTCGTTAATGCATGCATTCATTAATCATGTCCTCTTCATTATCTTTCACTTTACGTTACATAATACTTTCGGTTCATTCATTAACATATCACGTAAAACCATGGAAGATAAACATTTCATCATCATAGGAACATACATAACATACCACTCATAAATCATGTCACACCCCGCTAAGAGCGGAAACACGGGGTTGCGACGAGACGGGAATCGTCATAAACATGGTAAGCGATAGAGATGCAGTAAAAAAATGATGACAAGCGTGTCATGACGACACCCGACAACAAGGGGACTTGTGTCGTGTATAGTCAATGTTCACGACAACATAGCCATAAGCATAACAGGATAAACGATTCACATGATCACATAAAGATGAAATGTAATGTAAATTCCACAACCCGGGAACAAGTTTCAAAAGATTGTAATTGTTTACACAGTTCAACATTTTTCAAAGTAATTGTTTGTCAAACATGTTTAGTCCAAAAATGCATCCTAGGGTCTCCACTAAGGCAGCACACCTAGAACCTCAGCTAGCATAATCACCTGAAAAGATATGCTCAAAATGGTCAACATAATTGTTGGTGAGCTCGCAGGTTAAGTAATAAAAGTGTAAGTGATGCTGTATAAAGTAATGATATGGAATACCGTAAATACAGTTATATACACAAGTAAAATCACATGACATGAGCTTTGCAACCAAACCTAGCGACGTACACAAAGAAATTGTCGGCATATATTCACCCAAGGCCCGTACCTGGCTATTGTTGGTACTAACTAGTATACCAACACGAGGGTGGGGGTGTCAACCAGTAGTACTACCAATACCTAACCGTCAGTTCCCACACTGGATTAAATAGTTGCAAAGAAAGAACCACACAGCAGACCAAGCATGTATCAGATAAGTACTTGCAACACAGTATCACGTTGATTCCTTGTATGAAAAGTATGTATGTTGTACGGGCGAGCATACTTTTCCCCCATGTTTGTAAATGTTTGTAAAGTAGTATAAGCATAAAAGGGGGCCACAAAACTCACATGTTAAGTGGTAAGTATGAAGATCGAGATTTCCAACAGTTGAATGCAATGATCGGTCAAACACCTATTGACAGTTATTGTCAAGCATTAACGACATGTATAAAGCGTATAGTAATGTTTGGTCGGTTCGGTTGGGTTGTATCGGTTCGGTCGGGGTGGCACACACACACAAGCGGACACACGTATCAGATCTTATGTAGATCCAAGTACTACGAGTAGTCGTCATTGCTTATGACATCCTTGTAAAGATCTTATTGTTATGAAAGACGACTCTTGTTAAGTATTTGTAGTTTCAAATGGGTTGTCGGTAATTGTAAAATGTCAGGTTATTTCAATTGAAATAGTATGTGCATGTTGATAGCGTTGACTTTAATCTTTGGGGTCAAGCAATGACACTTTTACTGATGTTGTCTTATCATCATGAGACGTTCAAGGGAAATTCACACTCATCATCAGACACACAACAGGACCAGATGCTCGACCCACGTTCCATTCGTACGAATCAACCTTCAATCGTGCGAATTAGCTACTTTCGTGCGATTGAACCTTCATTCGTGCGATTGAACCTTCATCGTGCGATTGGACTCAGTCGCACACACACAACACACACATTCGCACGACCCAACCTCCATGCGCACGAATCAACCCTCAATCGTGCGAATTAGCTACTTTCGTGCGATGAACCTTCATTCGTGCGATTGGACTCCAGTCATGCGAAACACGCACAATCGCATACACTCAGTCGTCACCTGACTCAATCGCACACAATCATTCATACGCATGACTCAATCGTATACACTCATTCGCACGCATGACTCAATCGCATACAAACACCCAATCGCACGAATCAGTCGCACGACATGCCTAGTCGCACAACTCAGTCGCACGATTGACTTAGACGCATGATTCAGTCGCACGGCTCAATCGCATGACAGACCCAGTCGCCTGAACTGCAGAATCGCGACTGTGGTCGAGCTGAGCAGCCCCAGAGCTGCTCTAAACGCGAGTTCTACACACGAGGACTTCCAGAAACACTCAACAAACAACACAACATGAACACAACAGAAAGACCTCACACGCACCCACACGACCTCATGTGCTCGGATGAACCCGACACACCGAAACCTAGAAAACACAGCAGTAAAACCAAGCCAAAATGGGTTGAACAAGGTTGTCTACCTGTTAGAACGAGTATACACGATGATACCCAAGATTTGGCAGTGAAACGCAACAAACGTGACGGTTTTAGGTGCTAGATCGAGAGAGAAAGTGGAGAAAATGTTGAAGGTGAGAAGATGAGGATGAGGATAAATGGCTGGAATGGGGTTTATATACCCAGTCCAAGTTTGCAAAATTACAAGTTTAGTCCCTGCACTTAACCCTCGAGTTTCCTAAAAATTTGTTTCGGTTGATTACGATCTTAATGTTCGTTATATTAAGGTTTAAAGCGTGTTTAATGGCATTTGATAGTCTAAAATGGTTTTATTAATGACAATGTCGAAATAAAAGAAGAAAAAAAATATATATTTGGTGGTATGGTGATGAATTTATAAAAGTTTTATGCTTACACACGTTCTCGAAGGAAGTACAGCACAAAAAAAATAAGCAGACATGATTCCTTAAAGCAGGAGTTCATGAAGAAAAGAAGAATATTAAAATATTTCTATGCTTATTTATGTCGTTCGACGGACCTTAAGGCGACGGGATGTCACAGTATCCCCCTGTTGAAGAATTTCGTCCCGAAATTCAGCTGGAGTTAGGTCCAAGAGTGTCATCACGAATAGGTGGGGTATTTGATTTCATTTGATCTTCCCGTTCCCATGTAAACTCTGGCCCTCGTTTTGAATTCCACCTTACGCGAACAATTGGTATTCTACTGCGCTTCAACTGTTTGACTTTACGATCCATGACTTCAAGGGTTCCTCAATAAAATGAAGCTTTCGTCGATTTTGATATCGTCAATGGGTATGTGAAGTGATTCGTCAGCCAAACACTTCTTGAGGTTCGACACATGGAAAGTCATGCACACCATTGAGTTCTTGTGGTAACCTTAATCGGTAAGCCACTGGACCAATTCTTTCTGTAATCTCGAATGGTCCAACGTATCTTGGGGCTAACTTCCCTTTCTTTCCAACCAAACCAACATTCCTTTCCAAGGAGAGACTTTGAGTAACACTCGGTCTCCAACGTTGATTCTAGAGGCTTTCGACGATTGTCGCGTAGCTCTTTTGGCGATCTCTAGCGGCTTTCAGTCTATCTTTGATTTGGAAGATCTTGTCGTTGTTTCCTGAATGATCTCTGGGCCTGTTAGCTGACTTTCAACAATCTCGGCCCAAGAAACGGTGATCTACACTTCCTTCCGTACAACGCTTCGAACGGAGCACACCCAATGCTGGTGTGGTAGCTGTTATTGTATGAGAACTCAATCATGGCAAATGAGTATCCCAACTACCACCAAGTCGATCACACACGCTCTCAGCATGTCTTCTAGCGTTTGTATGGTTCGTTCACTTTGACCATCTGTTTGAGGGTGCTAGGCGGTACTCATGTCTAATCGAGTGCCCATTGCTTTCTGTAGTGTTTGCCAAAATCGTGAAGTGAATCGGCTGTCACGGTCGGATATGATTGACACCGACACTCCGTGTCTTGTCACGACCTCTTTAATGTACAATCTCGCCAACTTGTCCATTTGTAGTCTTCTCGGATTGGCAGAAGTGTGCTGATTTCGTCATTCGATCCACTACGACCCATATCGAGTCATGTCCGCTGCTGTTTTAGGGAGTTTGGTAATGAAATCCATGGCTATATTCTCCCATTCCACTCGGGAATTTCAGGTTGCTGTAATAATCCCGAGGGTTTCTGATGTTCGGCTTTAACTTTCGAACATGTCAAGCATCTGCTAACGTACGTGGCAATGTCTTTCTTCAAGCCTGGCCACCAGTACAGATCTTTGAGATCGTGGTACATCTTGTCTGCGCTAGGATGAATAGAATATCGTGTCTTATGTGCTTCATCCATGACAAAGGTCGTACACCTCCCCACTTGGGTACCCATATACGGTCCACGAAGTACTGCACACCATCGTCCTTGCACATCAATGTTATATCCAACCCTCGTAATCTTCTCCCGCAATGTTTTCTTCTTTCACGCTTCACTTTGTGCATTTGGATCTAGGCTTTCAATTTGTTTGAATGGTCAATCCCAAAGCTCGAGCACGTAGTGGTTTCACGCGTTCTTTGCGCTTAGAGCATCAGCCACATTAGCTTTCCCCGGATGATACCGGATTTCACAATCGTAGTAATAAGAAGCTCTACCCAACGTCGTTGTCACATATTGAGTTCCTTCTGGTCCAAAATATGTTGAAGGCTTTTATGATCTGTTACGATGCATTGGTTCCATACAGGTAGTGCCTCCATATTTAAGTGCGAATACTACAGCACCCAACTCAAGATCATGAGTCGTGTAGTTCTTCTCGTGCACCTTAAGTTGTCGCGAAGCGTAGGCAATCACCTTGTCTTTCTGCATTAGCACACATCCCAACCCTTGATGCGAAGCATCACAGTACACACAAAATCATCAGTTCCATCTGGGAGGGACAATATCGGTGCATTGCACGTCTTATCTTCAGCGTTTGGAACGCCCGTTCTTGCGCATCTCCCCAATCAACTTCTTGTTTTTTCTGAGTCAGCAACGTCAGCGGTTGAGCGATCTTTGAAAAGTTCACGATGAAACGCGATAGTATCCGGGTAATCCTAAGAACTGCCGTATCTCTGAAGGTGTCTGGGGTGTATCCCATTTCTTTACCGCTTCGATCTTGCCGGGATCTACATGAATCCCGTCTTTGTTAACCACATGACCCAAAAACTTCACCTCTCGCAGCCAGAATTCACACTTCGAGAACTTGGCGAAAAGTTTCTCTTCTCTTAACAGTTCCAGTATTGCCCGAAGGTGTTCTTCATGGTCCTCCTTCGATCGAGAGTAGATAAGTATGTCGTCAATGAATACGATCACAAACTTATCCAAGTAAGGTTTGCACACCCGATTCATCAAGTCCATGAACACAATGGTGCGTTAGTCAATCCGAACGGCATGACCAAGAACTCATAGTGCCCATAACTTGTTCTAAATGCTGTCTTCGGTACGTCCTCCTCGAAAACTCTTAGTTGGTGATATCCAGATCAAAGTCGATCTTGGAAAAATACGAAGCTCCTTGTAACTGATCAAACAGCGTCGTCGATCCTGGGGAGAGGATACGATTCTTCACAGTTAATTTGTTCAACTCACGGTAGTCGATGCACATACGGAACGACCCATCCTTCTTCTTGAAATAACACTGGTGCTCCCCAAGGCGAATGACTCGGCCGAATAAACCCTTCTCAGTAGTTCCTGTAACTGGCTAGATAACTGTTGCATTTCAGACGGAGCCACCGATACGGTGTCTTCGCTACCGGTGTAGCTCCAGGAACCAACTCAATACAAAATTCCACCTGTCGTGGAGGAGGCAAACCAGACAAGTCATCTGGGAATACATCTGGGTAATCCCGCACTATAGGGATATCTGCCAATTCCTGTCCTCTTCTTTCTTTTCCACCACATGAGCCAAAAAAGAGTAGCACTGTTTTCGTAACTCTGGCGTGCCTTCATGCAGGAAATAAGCTTTAATTTTCTCCCCGGTCTTTCTCCCTGAACTCTGAGTACTTCCCCCGTCTGACATAGGGATTCGCACTACCTTGTCTCGACAGACAATCTCGGCCCCGTGTTTCGACAACCAATCCATTCCCACAATCACATCGAACTTCCTAGCTCAAAGGTATCAGTCTATATCGAAGGTGTGGTTCTCTAACATTATAGAGCACTTTCTAATATTTCATCAGCCTGAACAATCCTACCGTTGGCCATTTCTACAGAGTAGCTAGTTTCTAGCCTACTAGGGCTCAATCAAGCAATTGCACAAACTCAGAATAAAGCTATTGTCTGCTCCAGTATCAAACAATATAGATGCAAAGTGATTATTGAGTAAGTGCGTACCCGTGACAACATTCGGGTCCTGACGAGCATCGTTGGCTCCAATGACGAATGCACGTCCCCAAGCTGTATTCCCCTGATTGGTCGGGCCTTGATTTCCAGCTATAGCCATCACTTGCTGCTGGTTGTTTCCTTGTTCCCCGGTGCCCGATTCAGCCTGGGGCACATGTTTCGGTAGTGATCAGGCTTCCACACTCATAACAAGCCCTTGCATTCCCGACGGGTTAACCGCGTTGACCGGTGCAACCATATTCGGCGCTGTTCTGCAGTCTCTTACAAGATGCCCCGGCGTCTACAGTTCGCGCACACCCGGCACTGCGTTCCTGGGGGATGATGATAATTGCACTTGTCACATTTGGGTGGCGGACCCACATACTCTCGCCTGCCTGCCCTCGTCACTGCCACAAAGTTTCTGGTTGTCTTGGCCCTTTTATCAAACTTCCCGGCACTCGACCGACTCGTTTCCCTAAAATCCCTTCTCTTTTCTGCTCCTCTACCCAAAACTCCCGTTCTCACCATTTCATCAGTCAAAGCGCCAACCTTTAGAATCGCGCTCTGAATAGTAGGAGGAGCAGTAGCGGTTACCATTGCCCGGATTTGAGGCGCAAGTCCCCAAATGTACCTCTCTATCCTTTTTGATTCCGGGGTGACTAGATGTGGAACCAACCTTGCTAACTCATGAAAACGATCGGTGTAAGCTGCGTGCCCAGCCCCCACCATGGCATGATTCCAGAACTCATGCTCAAGTTTTTGCATCTCATGAGAGGACAGTACTCCTCGGTGATTAGGTCCTTGAACTCATCCCACGACATTTGCATCGCGGATTCTCTTTCCCCTAGCCTAAATCTGAGTGTTCCACCACGTTAGTGCCTTGCCCTTAGTGAGCAAGTGGCGTACTTAATTCTTTGACTGTCGAGGCATTCGCTGATGTCGATCACGCCTCCATCTTTTCAGCCATCTGGTCAGAGCTATGGCTCCACCTTTGCCATCAAACTCTCGTGGTTTACAAGCCACAAATTCCTTGTACGAACATCCCCGTCTAGCATTCACAACCCCGGTCTCATTAACATTACAGTTTCGTTAACGGCTGTACCACCATTTCCGGTCTCCTGATTGCTTTCGTTCCCAGTCGGGTTACCGTTATCCTCATTTTCATTGCCACCGTCCCTCGGGGGGTGAGAATTCTGAAGAGCATCACTCACTTGGGCCACGATGGTCGGAATTAGTGCGGCCAGCTGTTGAGCGATCAGGGCTACCATATCCGCGTTCCCTGTTCCTTGATTGCTACTGGTTGGAGCATCACTTGTTCTTGGGGTTCTTCCCCTGCCTCTGCCTCTGCCTCTGCCCCTTGGGGCTTCAATTCCGCTACTATTACTGCGAGTAGATCTTCGAGGCGGCATGTTCTATTCATAAAAGAGGTAACATATAAGCTTAGTCACCATAAGATACACAAGTATTCCGTTTATCAAGTTCCAATGTTCATGTTCCGGTCGGTCAAGATCACCATGCAGTCCATTTCAAGCATATTCTCGGTATACCGGTGATGTTTATATATAGGGTTCCCCGCAGCGTTCCCACCACCCACGATGTACCGAGAATGATGCCCAATCCGGTTACATGACATCCGACTTTCCTTTACATCATATCCATAATAATCCATCAGGTCAACTGAGAGACCAAGCATGTAATCACGTATAGCCTGGTGGAGGTTGCCTATCTCGCATCCTTAAAGGATTCAGACATAGCCTCCTCGGGTCGGTCTTAGTATCCAAGGTTAAGCGCAGTATATGATCTGTGAAGATCTCTTCGGGTCTCAATACCCAAATTTGGTTATGATAACTTGGCGCGCAGAAGGAACGGAAGATCTAATAAGAGCATCCCATAAAAGAGTGAGCACAAGGCTCTCTCAAAGGGTGAAAAGATCACGAAATAGATAGATAACGAACAAGTAAGGAGGAACACGTATAAGATACAAAATGCACACAACCTTGGCATGCAATCTACATGAAGGTTCCTAGGTTATAGTCTAGGTCAAGCGTATTGCCTAATTCTCTATAACCAATGGCTCTGATACCAGTCTGTCACACCCCCGCTAAGAGCGAAAACACGGGGTTGCGACGAGACGGGAATCGTCATAACACATGGTAAGCGATAGAGATGCAATAATAAAAATGATGACAAGCGTGTCATGACGACACCCGACAACAAGGGGACTTGTGTCGTGTATAGTCAATGTTCACGACAACATAGCCATAAGCATAACAGGATAAACGATTCACATGATCACATAAAGATGAAATTGTAATGTAAATTCCCACAACCCGGGAACAAGTTTCAAAAGATTGTAATTGTTTACACAGTTCAACATTGTTCAAAGTAATTGTTTGTCAAACATGTTTAGTCCAAAAATGCATCCTAGGGTCTCCACTAAGGCAGCACACCTAGAACCTCAGCTAGCATGATCACCTGAAAAGATATGCTCAAAATGGTCAACATAATTGTTGGTGAGCTCGCAGGTTTAAGTAATAAAAGTGTAAGTGATGCTGTATAAAGTAAATGATATGGAATACCGTGAATACAGTTATATACATAAGTAAAATCACATGACATGAGCTTTGCAACCAAACCTAGCGACGTACACAAAGAAATTGTCGGCATATATTCACCCAAGGCCCGTACCTGGCTATTGTTGGTACTAACTAGTATACCAACACGAGGGTGGGGGTGTCAACCCAGTAGTACTACCAATACCTAACCGTCAGTTCCCACACTGGAATTAAATAGTTGCAAAGATAGAACCACACAGCAGACCCAAGCATGTATCAGATAAGTACTTGCAACACAGTATCACGTTGATTCCTTGTATGAAAATTGTATGTATGTTGTACAACATAGAAAACGGCAAGCATACTTTTCCCCCATGTTTGTAAATGTTTGTAAAGTAGTATAAGCATAAAAAGGGGCCATGAAACTCACATGTTAAGTGGTAAGTATGAAAGATCGAGATTTCCAGTTGAATGCAATGATCGGTCAAACACCTATTGATAGTTATTGTCAAGCATTAACGACATGTATAAAGCGTATAGTAATGTTTGGTCGGTTCGGGTTGTATCGGTTCGGTCGTGGGTGGCACACACACACAAGCGGACACACGTATCAGATCTTATGTAGATCCAAGTACTACGAGTAGTCGTCATTGCTTATGACATCCTTGTAAAGATCTATTATGTTATGAAAGACGACTCTTGTTAAGTATTTGTAGTTTCAAATGGGTTGTCGATAATTGTAAAATGTCAGGTTTATTTCAATTGAAATAGTATGTGCATGTTGATAGCATTGACTTTAATCTTTGGGGTCAAGCAATGACACTTTTACTGATGTTGTCTTATCATCATCAGACGTTCAAGGGAAATTCACACTCATCATCAGACACACAACAGGACCAGACGCTCGACCCACGTTCCATTCGTACGAATCAACCTTCAATCGTGCGAATTAGCTACTTTCGTGCGATTGAACCTTCATTCGTGCGATTGAACCTTCATTCGTGCGATTGGACTCAGTGGCACCACACAACACACACATTCGCACAACCCAACCTCCATACGCACGAATCAACCCTCAATCGTGCGAATTAGCTACTTTCGTGCGATTGAACCTTCATTCGTGCGATTGGACTCCAGTCGTGCGAAACACGCACAATCGCATACACTCAGTCGGTCACCTGACTCAATCGCACACAATCATTCATACGCATGACTCAATCGTATACACTCATTCGCACGCATGACTCAATCACATACAAACACCCAGTCGCACGACTCAGTCGCACGACATGCCTAGTCGCACAACTCAGTCGCACGATTGACTTAGACGCATGATTCAGTCGCACGACTCACTCAGTCGCACGGCTCAATCGCATGACAGACCCAGTCGCCTGAACTGCAGAATCGCGACTGTGGTCGAGCTGAGCAGCCCCAGAGCTGCTCTAAACGCGAGTTCTACACCACGAGGACTTCCATAAACACTCAACAAACATACACAAACATGAAACACAAGCAGAAAGACCTCACACGCACCCACACGACCTCATGTGCTCGGATGAACCCGAGCACCCGGAACCCTAGAAAACCAACAGTAAAACCAAGCCAAAAACAGGTTGAACAAGGTTGTCTACCTGTTAGGAACGATTACACGATGATACCCAGATTTGGCAGTGAAAACGCAACAAACGTTGCGGTTTTAGGTGCTAGATCGAGAGAGAAAGTGGAGAAAATGTTGAAGGTGAAGAAGATGAGGATGAGGATAAATGGCTGGGAATGGGTTTATATACCCAGTCCAAGTTTTCAAATTACAAGTTTAGTCCCTGCACTTAACCCTCGAGTTTCCCAAAAATTTGTTTCGGTTGATTACGATCTTAAAATGTTCGTTATATTAAGGTTAAAAGTGTGTTTAATGGCATTTGATAGTTTAAAATGGTTTTATTAATGACAATGGTCGAAATAAGAAGAAAAAAAATGATATATTTGGTGGTAATGGTGATGAAATTTATAAAAGTTTTATGCTTAACACACGTTCTCGAAGGAAGTACAGGCACAATGGAAAATAAGCAGACATGATTCCTTAAAGCAGGAGTTCATGAAGAAAAGGAAGAATAATTAAAATATTTCTATGCTTATTTATGTCGTTCGACGGACCTTAAGGCGACGGATGTCACACATCATCACAAGACATCATACATACATAACATACATCATGCATAGTCATGCATCATCATCATCATCATCCATAACATGCCCATCATACTATCTATGACCCCCAAAAGTCAACTTATAGTCCCTTGGAAATTTCCTAAGTCAAAGCTTACTTTACACATTTTCCCCAGAAATCAGAAAAATATTCTAAGTCCTAGGCGTATGGGCACTATTTAGTCGCATGGACACTATTTAGGCGTATGGGCACTATTTAGTCGCATGGACACTATTTAGCCGTATGGGGAACACTTAGGTGCATGGGCCAATTTCAGGCGCATTGGTACTGTTCAGGCACATGGGAAATCCTGGACATCTGAACACTTAGTAAATTCCAGCCCAATCCAGGCGCAGGGATACTATTAAGATGCATGAGCACTTAGGCGCATGGGCCACTTGGGCGTATGGGCCACTTGGGCGCATGGGCACTATTAGGGCGCATGGCCCTACCCTTAGTCATCCGACTAACATTTCTAGGCGCATGGGCCACTGTTCAGGCGCATGGGCTGAACTTATACATTTCTAAGGCAAATTTGGGCGCATGAGCTACTGTTCAGGCGCATGACTTACACTTAATTCTTTCTATGGCACTTTCAGACATATGAACACTTATTTAGGCGTATGAGCATTCTGTAAAACATTTTCCTAGGATATTTTCAATCCTAATCATCAAACCCATTAGTTCTAAGCATAATGTGGCTATTCTAAACATGAATAACCTATAAACATCCAAGAACCAACATCCAACATACACAATGCATATGGGTAATCACACATAAATTTTGTAAAAATCATTTTAATACGTTTCCAACCCCAAAGATATTTTAAAACATGTAAAAACCGGGGTCTAGAACTCACCTAGTGCAACTTGGGTGTTGTTCCTTTTAACCCGCTTGCAAAGAGTTCAAAACACCTAGAAATAACATCCAACCACATACACACGAGCACAAACGCAACACATAAGCACATAATCACATAACCAGGCTAAAACCGTCATAAACACATAAAAACTGCGAATTCTTACATTGGATTCGATTTCTTCTTCTTCTTCTTCTACAAAACCGAGAGTTCCTTTGCTCTCCTCTAAAACCACAGAAGATGATGATGTGAAATGAGGTGGGCGGCCATGCCCACCTTTACACCAACTTTTCAAAGATTTTTGTCCTTTTTACATTTTTAGTCCCTCCACTTGGACCTTATTGCCTTTCTTGCTTTTATTCTTCCTATCTTGACTTTTAAAAATAACTGGGTGTTACACCATAAAAGGTATGTCATATTTCGTGTCCGTTTGTTGTATGATGAGACAACTGAATCTTACATTCGTTAAAGCCCATAACAACAAACAACCAATGTTAATTTTTACGGACCAAGATACGTCTATGAAAGTAATGGTCAATACTGTGTTTGACAAATCAATCCATTGTTTGTGCATGTGGCATATGACTATGAAACTTCCATCAAAAGTATCATTTCATATCTTTTTTTTACTATAATGTTTTTGATTTTTTTAACCTCGCATTTCTTATATGGATATTGTTGGACACATAGCCTTGACTCACATATATGTATATACTAATTATTAAACTATACGTATATGTAAACACTATGTGTTTTTATGTATATGTTATTAAGAACAAGTTGAACAATACTAATTTGTGTGCATCTATTCATAAGTTAGTATGGAATGTTCACATGAATCCATCTGAGTTTGAACATCAATGGAATTTGCTGACTGAAGAGTACAGTTTGCAAGATCGCCTATGGTTATCTGACATGTTCTCCATTAAAGATCAATGGGTTCCCGGTTATTTTACAGATATACCCATATGCTGCTTAATGAAGACTACATCTAGGTGTGAAAGTTTTAACTCCTATTTTAAAGTCAACTCAAGTGCATCTAATACTCTTGTTCAATTCTTGTTGTGCTTTGACTCTGCAATGGATGGACAAAGGTATAACCAACGTTTGCTAGAATATAGCACTGCAACAACCATACCAAAACATCTTACATCTTTAGCAATCGAATGTCACACGACTGAGATTTACACACGCAACATCTTTAGATTCAAAAGGAGATACATAAATGCACATCGTTATGTTACATAGCTAATCGCGAGATACTGGATGGATCCTATGTTTATATGATTGCCCACGAAGACAATATGTCGGACATTATCAACGAGTTCAAGGTTAATACTTGTCTACATTTTTACCTTCCCTTTTTAATGATTATATTAGGCTTCATTGAACAATTTTAATTTTTTATCCATTCATATTTTTTTATTTCATAGGTAACGCTATAATTACCTGAAAACTTAATTACATGTTCTTGCATGGATTCACGCATATCGGGTACCTATGTCGTCATGTTTTTGTTCGTTTAGACATCATAAATTAGACAAAATTTTTGATCAATACGTGCATGATTGATGGAGAAAAGTTGCTCTCCCTAAACATATGTTTAGTATTGCCAGCGATATGGTGCAAATCAAAGTAAAAATTCAATAATTAGACATTGGATTATGTAAAACATGCAAGAATATGTTGATTTGTTAAGACATGACACAAAGTGACTAGCATGGCTTGACAAGCATGTTGAGTAACTAAAACAAAAAATATTGGAGGAATTTCCAGTTTAGCATACTAAACATAACACAGGTGTTGTAATTGAAGAGTTGATCGGACAATCTGAACCGCAAAATGTTGAAGTCAACACTCTGCAAGGTATAAGAAACAAAGGTTGTGCTACAAAATGAAGATTAATTGGTCCATGGGAAAAGGCAAAACTCAAGAAAAAAAGTTTCAGGTTGTGCAATTTGTCATAAAATGGTAAATGATCATGATTCTAGAATTGTCCTGATAAGAAGAAAATAAAGGATAAGATGGACTAAGTTGATAATTCAAAAGATGTATCTCTACTGAAGATGAAAACTTAGTTTCTGAAAAAGAATCAATTCAAGATTACGGAGATTCCGATGGATTTTCTATCATCTATGATTGGCATACACGTACTTGTCATATATATGGATTAAGAAAGTTTTTTATAAGATTATCTTTTAATTATGTTTATACGTGAATATTTTTGTACGCACATTTCTTTCAGTTTGGTTATGTTTAATTGATTTGGGTGTATCATTATAAAATAATTCTTGGTCTATCCTAGTATTTGTTTTGTAAACTAATAATTCAAAGAATATCCAGTTTCTATATCTTATACATAATAAAAACATATATGAAAGCAAAGATCATAAAATTGAAAATGGTTTACTCCTACATATATGTATACATATAGTAACTAAAAAACCTACATATGAAAATGCTTCATGTACGTAAGCATTTTAAATGAAAAAAATATAATATGTAAACATATATGTAAGTAAAAATTATCATACCTAAAGTTTTTGTTTAATACCAGTATCTAATAGATAATAAACATTTATGTAGTTTAACTATGAAAGTTATCTATTACTCATTTACAAACTGACTAGTTACATATATGACAGAAGTTACATATACGTAAGCAATCAATAAAAATGTAATATACGAACCCCATAATCAATGAACATAGAAACATAACTTTCAAACTCCTTATTTTATAACAATATTAGTGATAATAATTCTAAGTTCCAAAACAAGATTAACTAACAATCATATTAGTTTTACAAAAACCCCTAAAATCATAAAAGTTCGACACTAATAAATGCTTTCATTCAACATGTCTTTAGCCTCCATTACTTTGTCGAGATATACGTTAATATCTGACATCGGGATTTTAAAAATACTTCTTTCTCAAAGAAGCTATTTTGGTCTTCTTCCATTTTTCATCACTTGGAAACCCGCAGTCCCAGTTCTTCACATGATTACCCATGTACATCTCCATATGCCGCATGACGAACACTCCACAATCTACATAGTTCTTTGATGTTTCCCATCCTATCTTAAGTTTCTCAGGTGACATGTCTCGATTTGACTCCACTTTGGGTGTCCAATTGATCGCAGATAATACACAAATATTTCTTTCTACATAACAGTTTAAAGATATGTTAAAGTTACTATCAACTTAAACTAATTAAACTTAATGATCTACATAGATGGAAAGGAATATTTTAACAAATAACCACTTTCATAGGTGTTGACTTCTTAATATAATCTGGATCATCGACCAACGTAACAAAACTTTATTTTTCGTTCATATTATCAATAATCGTTATACCTGGATATTTGAAATAAAGCATATCAAGTAGAAATGATTTCTTTAGAGAATGGGGAACATCATAACGTCAAATAGTTTCACATCTTCCACCTTCTCACATTCTTGAAGAAACTCATTCCAATAAGAAGAAAAAAATCTAAACTACTCCTCAAAGGTTTCTTTAGCACTGTGTACGATCCATCCTAACTGGACGTCGATATGAAACAAATATGTATTATAATCAATAAAATCATTTCAAATGTATTTCTATTTTTCATAATTTATACTTACAAACGATGTGGTCTCACAAAACATACGATATGGTGAACTAGCACTTCTATATCTTTCCTCATAATTTGACACCTTTGCCCAATAATCAATAACATCAGTGTACAGTTGCTGACTAGGCTGTAACAAAGTAAGAAGGTATTGTGATGTACCATCCCCTAATTTTGTACCAAATATGAACTTCCTGCAGATACCAATATGTATATTTTATTCTAGAATAGTATAAAAATGTAATTGTAATAACCTTTCATAATTATACAATACTGTTTGTTATGAGAACAAACCAACATATACAAAACACATACCTTTGTTATAAAAATGAATGTACCCGAATATTTTTCTCAAACCCACAGATCACAAGTTATTGAATTGTTGATATTTTATTATTCAGCTACGTATACGTAATCAATAAAAACACATTTATATATCTTAAATCAAATACTTACTCGTCATCAACCGAACCACACAATAGAAATTTTCATATTTTTCTTTCATCATTTGTTACCCCCTTATTAATATCTATTGTCGTATCAACAAAGGGTGAAACCAATATAGATGATGCATTTGCTATTCGCTTCCCCTTTCTTTTTCCTCCGTCAACACTTGATGATTGATGACTCCAACTTTTGGGATATTATCTTCCAACTTCTCAAACTCTTGCGTAAGTCCCAAACTAAATTTCGGGCAATCATCTATCAAGGACCTAACATGTCATTCGTTTCTAACCTTTTTGCTTGCACACATGCGTTTCTCTACTTCATCAGAATACATAATGCACTCTTGTGTCCATGCATCAGTTTCTTCATATTCATTTGCTACAACTTGTGTTCTTATCTCATCCCCCTTATTATCTACTTCATTAGTTTTATCACTTATTTTTGTTGAATCTCTAACTTTTATTAACATACAATCTTTATACAAATCCTCATATTTTTTTAATAAAACCATCCACTTTAGTACTATTTGGAAATTTATCCTTCGCATCCAATAGTGCATTTTCTAATTTTTTCTTGTCAGTCAAATTGAACGAATAAATTGAATCAATCATACCTAGATGTCCCTATTTTAATGACAACTTTAGAAAACATGAATAAAGAATTTTACACTTTAGTATTTTAATATAGAACAAATGTTACCATATCGTCAAAGAGTTGTTGTCAAAAACTTTTAATCCAGTATCATTATCATCCTTTTGTGAAGGCTTATCTTGTTTATGCACATGATAGTCACTCTCATAATTTTCTTCCATGTGTATTATTCTCTAATTTTTCCCAATCTGAAACCACCATTTTTTATTTCCTCATCTTCACATTTTTGAGTTTTCCTTGCTCCAAAACTCGATTGGGCTCATTGTTCTATCATTGTTGATGTCCGGTATATGAACACGATCAACGTAGAGAAGCTGCATGTTTAAAACATATACATCCTATTTTTAAAAAAATTACTAATGAACATATATGTAAGTAATATTTTTTTTTTGTTATTACGTATACGTATATGTAACAAGAACACTAACTTTAGAATATAAGTAATACTTACGTACCGTTAATATGGTATGTTGTTCAATAAAATCTTATTTCAAGTTACACCTTTGTCATTTTTTTTGCACACTCTAATGGCTTCAACTATGTATGCACACCAATCATACTCTTTCAAGTTTGTGGTGACCTTAATATGTTCTAAAATCTCATATATGCACTTTTCATTCTTACAAAACTCTATCATGGTGTTTTAGAAAAGTATAAAAAAATCTAGTCTAAACACCATATAATTTTCATATTGATCCTCAATAATATTCTATACTATCTCAGATGTGCTAATACTTCTTTTACCATAACGTTCCCTCCATATCTTGTAAATCGGATGCTAATCGTTATGTAACTCAAGACTACTAATATCTATTCCCTTCTTTGGTATTCCAAGTAATTTATAAATAGAATCCTTGTCAACTGCTATTTCTGAATTACCTACGCTTATCACCATTTTCTGTGTATCTAAATGGTCAACCACAAAATGCCTAAGTTTTAATGGTATACAATCAACATTGAACCTTAAAATCATACCAAATCCCATGCTCCTTACATAATCTCTTTGCTTTGTGTTCATCTTCCTAATAGCATTAAATAGTTGATGTGGGGATGAATTGTGCGAATACCAAACCACTTACTAACAACTTCAACCTTTAAACATTTTTCATATGTATCATCATCATTCTCACGTTCATCAGTGTCAGGTACATTTTTCTTTTTCTACATTTCATAACGTTATTCTTTGTTGTATTTGTTACGTATATGTAGAAACAAAATTAATGTTAATTTGTTATTATATTAATACAATGCTATAATAATCATAAACATCTGTATATATATATATATATATATATATATATTTATTTCGAAATAAATAAATACCTTTCCAACATCCTTTACTGCTCTTCTCTTTGTCTCTTTTGGCTAAACATCCTTTCTTGTCTAAAAAAGTCCTTTTATTTGGTCAAGAGGTTTTACATGTTAATATCATTTCATTACTGTCATTTTGATTTAATATTTCTTACCTTCCATAGTAGTTTTTCTTTTGATTTAATATTACTTCATTACTTTTATTATTAATTCATGATTTTACACAAGTGATCTAGAAAGCTACGTGTAAGTAATTTGATACCAGAAAGATGACGTCTATAAATATAACACAGCATGACACATCACATATATAACTAATATAAATATATAACTTTTTTATTAAAGTTTGAGTACATACCTTCTCCGCCAGGGGCGAACCTACCCCAGGGGAGGGGGCAGCCGCCCACCCTAAATTTTTTTTAATGTTATATATACGCTCAATTCTCGACCGCCTCCTATACAATTTTGCAATCGCCCCCTGTCAAACAAGCAGATGGACTTCAATCGAAAATGAAAAATACAACTTTGTCTTTTGCTTACATTTGATGTCGCATATTCTAGATATCACAAACACGTTGTCTCAAAGTCTTCAAAGAAAAAAACAAGATTTATTGAATGCAATTTCATTAGTTTATTCTACCAAACATCAACTTGAGAAATTTAGAATAGAGGGTTTCATAAGTTCTTTGATAATATTAACTATTTTTATGAAAAATATAAACTTGAAGTGATAAATATGGATGATGAGTACATTTCCAAAGAAGCCAAGACAAAAGAAAAATGTCACATATCAGTACTTTTTTAGTACGATTGCTTCAATGCGGTTTTAGATATGCAAATACAAGAGTTTGGGAGTCATTTTAATGATGTAACATCCAACTTATTTGTTTGTTTGAGTAGTTTGAGTCATTGTGATATTTTTGGTGGGTTTGAAATTTCAAAAATACTATGATTATTCGAGTTGTACCCGAATAGTTTCGATGAAAATGATGAAGAAGACTTCTGATTGAACTAAAGATTTATATTGATAATTAAAAAGTGGATAATCGATTTGCCAACTTGGATGGTTTATCAAGTCTTCTACACTTAATGGTTCAAACAAAGAAACACCTTTCATTTACATTGGTATATTGTTTATTAAAGCTAGCTCTCGTATTACTCGTTGCAACCGCAACAGTTGAAAGATGTTTTTCAGCAATAAAGTACGTGAAGTCCGATTTGTGTAATCAGATGGGTGATGGAATTTTAAGCGATAGTTGTATTTGCTTTATGGAGAAATATTTACATAGGAATGTCTCCATAGATGTTATGGAAAGATTTCAAAAAATGAACATTGTAGAGAGCAACTTTAGGTATATTGTACCTTTATTATGTTTTTGTAATGACATTTGATGTGATTTTATTGGTTTTATAAAATTTAGTTTGATTGTCTTCTTTTTTTTAAATGAGCCGACTCGATCCAACTAGTCATGGACCCGAAATGGTTCGAAAAAAAATATTTTAGTTAACCGACCTTTAAGAAGTTTCCGCCCCCCATGAAAAAAATTTCTAGATACGTCATATTTCTCCACCATTTTTCCTTTTCTTAGAACATACGACTGGTGTCGAATCTTTTCTATTGCTTCAGCTACACATTTGAAACTTAGTGTATTATAATGGTTCTAGGTTGTCATTGTTACATTCTACATATTTCTAATGATTAAAAAATACCAGTTGTGAGGCTCATAATTTCCTTTATTCTAACAAATTCGCCTTCACTCTTGAATTACTTTCATCTTTTCACTCTTTTGCTACGATCTGCCACTATTTAAACAGAATAACATGATAATTTGTATACGTAGAACACCATACTTGATTAATATATTTAAATTTTACAACTTACAGTATGTATCTTTAATTTCTGTCTAACGAATAATGCTTTTACCAGCACTCCCATGTATTGATTTAGTATCCATTCCTGTATTAACATGATACACATCAACAAACTAAAATAGACTTACCAATTAACACAAATTCAACGACTTTACTTTGTTAAATATTCCTATTAACCTTTCATCTCGGATTCTTCTTCATAATCGCCAACAATGATAGGATCAGATGACGTGTTTTTTAATTTATTAAAGGTATGGTGCAGGGCAATTCTCCCACTTCTCCTACTATTACCGCATGACATCTACATTAAAAGGAGGAAATCAACCAAACAAAAAAATCATTTACTTTCTTTTAAAACTGTAACACCCTGTTATTCTTTAAAAGGATAGATAAGAAATGAAAAATAAAAGTAGGAAATGCAATTTAACCCAAGTTGAGGGGTTAAAAGTGTAAAAAGGACAAAAGTACAAAGAAATTGGTGTAAAGGTGGGCATGGCCGCCAACCCTCTTTTCACATCACTTTTTCATCGGATTTGAGAGAGTGAGAGCAGAAAAACTCTCGGTTTGAAGAAGAAGAAGAAGAAAAGGTTGAATTCAAGGTAAGAATTCAAAGTTTCTAAGTGTTTATGATGGGTTTTGTCTCGGTTATGTGCTTATGTGCTTGTGTGTGTTCGTGTGTGTGTGTTTGATGGGTTTCTAGGTGTTTGAACTGAATTGCATACGGGTTAGAAGGAATATACACCCAAAGTTACACCAGGTGAGTTTCTAGACCTCGGTTTTACTTGTTTTAAACTCTCTTTGGGGCTGAAAATGTATTTAAACGATTTTACAATGTTTATGTATGTATACCGGTATGTATATGCTTGTTTGATGATGTTTCTTAGATGTTTATAGGTTGTTCATGTTTAGAATAGCCTTGGTAAGCTTAGAACAACTAGGCTTGATGTTTGGGTTCAGAAATATCCTACAAATATGTTGGGCAGAAGGTTCATGCGCCTAAATAAGGCTCATACACCTGGAATTGCCTTAGAAATGTTTAAGTGTAACTCATGCACCTGAATAGTGGTTCATGCGCCTAGAATTTGTAATCGGACGACTAAGTGTAGGGCCATGCGCCCCAATAGCGCCCATGCGTCTGAATAGCCCATGCGCCTAAGTATACCCAACCGCCCAAACCCCATGCGCCTAAGTGTCCATGCGTCTGAATGGACCATACGCTCGAATAGCATCCATGCGTCTGAATAGCTCATGCGCCTAAGTGTTGAAACGGTTAAGTATTGGCTAATGCGCCTGCATAGTGATGAAACGCCCAAACAGGGCACATGCTCCCAAATAGTGTCGAAGCGCCTAAACACTTAGAATTTATTATGAAATTTTGGGAGTATGTGCTATTAAAGTTTTGATCGAGGTTTGACTAGGGATTATTAATACTTGGTTTCATGCATGATTATGATTGTTCCATATTATTATTACTATTAGTGTACGTCTTTACGTGGTGTGCTTATTATCGTAACGTAAAGTATTACTAATAATAAGAAAGAGAAAGAGCAATGAAAAAGAGAAGTGGGACCTAATTTAAAATTTTAATAAGTCTTGCAAGCTTATAGGAGGTGCACGACCATGTTGTCTTTAGCTCAACTGTGATGCGGGTTAGCTACCCTATGATACACACGGGGCCAGTCAATTGAGATTGGCGGACCTTTGCAGCGTACCCTACGTGACTGGGCCAGCCTTGCATACAGTATTTAGAGCCCCTTGAGGGAACAGAGGGCCCAGCACCATTTCCCCCGCGCATATAGTTTAGGGTATTGCTCATTGGTCCATATAGACAGTGAAAGATAAAGATAAAAGAGTACAGAGTAAACAAGGCATACAGTAAAGAAAAAAGCATTATCTGATTGTATCGTTAATGTGTGCTCACGTATAAAGAGATGGAATTTCTTAAAAGAGGATTTCATATATATATATATATATATATATATATATATATATATATATATATATATACCTTACAGAAACTATTTTATTACTTTTAAAACTAGAACTCACTCAGCAACGCTGACTTTTATACATTTTCAGTTGGCAGGTAAATTTTGCTAAGGATGGCACGAGGGTGAAGCTACTCGGCAGGAAAAGACTGACATCCATTGATACTTATTATTGTTGTTGTTTTGTAATGCAAATAAACATTTCTTTTGTATTCGGTTAAACTATAGTGTATTGCTCAACAACAGTGTTTTAATGAAATGAATGGCTTTTGTTAAAATAATTCCGCTGCTTAAGCTTGTAAATTTATAATGTTTAATGTATTTAATGCTGTGAATGACCAACTGTGAGATCTCCGGAAACGGGGCCTTACAAGTTGGTATCAGAGCCAAAGTTTAAGAGAATTAGGTTAAATAATTTTTTTAAAACCTAAACTTAAACTAAAAATAGGAAAATTGGAGGGATGTCAGCCCGAGTAGCTACGTGCCATCAGGTATGTCTTTTCTTAATGTTAACCGGTATTATGTGTGCATACTATGTGATTTATGTGCCTTTAGTAGGTTTAGATGTTGATTAAGTCAGGATAGGAAATGCTTGGGGTATGAATAGTAAAGTAAATGGCTAATCACAACTGGCCACTGTAATTAGGGACTTACTATACTTGACATAAACTGAGTTATTACCTTGAATGACCGCGTTAGTGTTTGAATCTTATAGCGTGTTAGAGGATGGCTGGACAGAAATCTTCCAAGACTCCTAGAGGCAGAGGCCGTCCACGTGTGACTAGGAGTAGTGCTAAGGCTCCTGAGACGACCCATGAGAACCCTGAGGTTCATGGCGGAGCGAAGAGAATGAGAATGCTAGCTTGAATGCCTCAGCTAGGGAGACGATTGCTGATGAAGTACACCAGGTCATGCAGGCAGTCTTACCATCTGTGGTGATTGAAGTCATCAGGGCTGTGAGAAGCGAGGAGAGGAAGGAGAAGGAGACTAGAAAGGGATCAACGGGCAAGGGAAACAGAAGGAAGGAGGAACAACCAGAGCCTGAGACTGTGTTGCCCGATGAGGAGGAGGATGATGTAATGGGGGTAGCGACCGGAGGGTGCAGTTATAGGGCGTTCCAAAGGTGTAAGCCCCCGACTTTCGATGGCAATGGCAATCTTGCTGCCGCTCACCGCTGGTGAGAGAGATGGAGGCAGTCTTGGAGATCAGTGAGTTCCGCGAGGACCAAAAGGTGAAGTTTGCGACTCACTCTTTCGTTGATTCAGCGCTGTGTTGGTGGGACAATATTATCCAAGCTGAGGGTACCAGGACAATCAGAAGGATGAGGGGGAGTGAACTGAAGAAGTTGGTGGTCGAGGAATTCTGTCCTCATAAGGAACTCGATAAAATCGAGAGGGAGTAACTTGAAGCAGAAACCATGACCCACCAGCAGTACACCACTAAATTCAACAAGATGGCGAGGCTGGTGCCGGATCAGGTGCCGGTGTCGAGGAAGATCAAGAGGTACATCCAGGGACTGCCGGCTAATATTTGCAGGCACCTGATTGCCTCTAAGCCAGATACCTTTCGATCGGTGGTGGATTTGGCGGGTAGATTGTATGATGAGTGAGAGGAGGCTGTGGTGGAGGTGAAGAAGACGAGTGGGAATGGTAAGAACTGGAACGAGAAGAGGTTTGGACGTGGTGGTTTCACTCCAAACAACAAGAAGATGAAGGTGGACGACCGTGCGGTGTCGTAAAGATTAGGGCTGAAAAAGTGTGGCAGATGTGGAAGGGAGCATACCGGTGAGTGCAGGATGGGAATGAATGTATGCTTCAGGTGTGGCAAGTCTGGCCACATCGCTAGAGACTGTAGGGCGCCGAAGTGCTATAACTGTGGCAGGGAGGGCCACACGACCAAAGACCGTAAGAAGTCGAGGGCAGAGAGCTCTGGACCGAAGAAGAAGCCGGAGGAAGGAGGGCAGAGGGCAAGTGCTAGAGCTTACACCATGACCCGGGAGGAAGCGAGAGCTGATCCCGATGTCGTGTCAGGTATCTTTCTAGTAAACCAAACTTGTGCCTCTGTATTGTTTGATTCCGGTTCTAGTAGGAGTTTTATTTCCACTACTTTCTTTGCTAAGTTGCCTATTAGTAGTAGAAATGTCAGTGAACCGTTCGATGTAGAAACCGTTATTGGCAAGGCCACTAGAATTACTGATATGATAGAGGACTGTGCTATAGAACTAGAAGGTCATAGGTTTGCTACTAGGTTACATGTGATGCCCCTAGGTGGATTTGATGTAGTACTAGGGATGGACTGGTTAGCAACCTATGAAGAAAACATCGTATGTCGCAAGAAGATGATTTGATTAGTTGCGCCCGTTGGGAGTTTGGTTACGATTTATGGAGATCGCGTTACTACAATCCCGAAGGTGATTTCGATGGCGGTGGTGGGGAAGTGCATGAAATGTGGATGTAGTGCCTACTTGGCCTACGTAAAATATATGGATGCGTCGGTATGGCAATTATCTGAGGTACCAGTGGTGTGCGACTTTCCGGACGTATTCCAGAAGACTTATCCGGCGTGCCACCGGATCGCGATATTGAGTTCCAAATTGATTTGATACTGTTAGGATCATGTACTGGACGATGTACTAACTGATTAACATGTATAGCGAACCAAATAGTGTGGAATCCTATTTGATTGGCGATCCAATCAGTGAGAACGCACCTAGGAACAATTTTGTGGTTGAATCTAACGTTAAGAATCGGTTAGGAATCGATCTAATGCAATCTATGAACTTGGAGTATTATCTTAGAGGTTTCTGGACGACTAGGGTACGTCTGGAGTCGAAGTGTGTACAATGCTTACCTTTTTCACGAATTAGGTGGTATTTATAGGTTAGGGTTACTCATTCGTGCGACTGAACCATTTGCATGGTTCATTCGTGCGATTGAGCCATGCGGTTGATCCATTAGTACGACTGAGTGTTTAGTTGTGCGACTGAGTCAGTCGCATGAAGTTGTTCAGCGTATGGACTATTTAGGCGCATGGACACTCAGTCGCATGGACATTCGGACGCATGACCACTATTGGGGCACATGGTCCAGTCGGACGCATGAGAACTTCAATTAACCAAGTTTGAATGTATTCATTATTATAACATTATGCATATCAATTCAAACAATCAAAAACCTATATAATCTAGTCAATATGCGTTACACAACTCATTAATGAAATATTAAACATTATAAATCACAACTAAACATTCTCATTTCATTAAGTACCCAAGCATTACATAAGCGTAAGACATTCAAAACATATTACATTAAGATCCGAATCTAGGTACATATGTATCAACAGATACTCGGTGCTCAACCCGTTGCCAAAGCACCATATCGATTAGCTCCGACTGAGATGAAGGAACTCATGAGCCAATTGCAGGAGTTAATGGATAAGGGATTCATTTGACCGAGTATATCTCTCTGTGGGGTGCTCCGGTATTGTTTGTAAAGAAAAAGGACGGAAGTATGCGAATGTGCATTGACTATGGAGAGCTGAACAAGTTGACGGTGAAGAATCGTTACCCGTTACCAAGGATTGATGAGTTGTTCGACCAGCTCCAAGGTGGCAGTTGGTTCTTGAGAATAGATCTACGATCTGACTACCATCAATTGAAGGTGAAGGAACAAGACATTCCTAAGACAGCTTTCCGTATGCGTTATAGACACTACGAGTTCCTCGTTATGTCTTTTGGTCTAACTAATGCGCCAGCTGCCTTTATGGATTTGATGAATTGAGTGTGTCGGCCGATGTTGGATAGATCAGTGATTGTGTTCATTGATGATATTCTGATGCCAGTCATATTCGGGAAGTGTTGGAGACATTAAAAAGGGAGAAGTTGTATGCGAAATTCTCCAAGTGTGATTTCTGGTTGCGCGAAGTTCAGTTCTTGGGTCATGTGGTGAATCCTGACAGAATCATGGTGGACCCAGCAAAGGTGGAGCGGTTATGCAATGGAAGTCTCCAAAGACGTCATCCAAGATTTGTAGTTTCTTGGGGTTGGCAGGATATTATCGAAGGTTCATTCAGGACTTCTCCAAGATAGCCTCCCCGTTGACCAAGTTGACCCGAAAAGATGTGAAGTTTGTATGGGGTCAAGCTCAAGAGAAAGCATTCGAGGAGTTAAAGGAAAGGTTGACTCAAGCTCCTGTTTTGTCATTACCCGAAGGAAGCGAGGATTTGGTGGTCTATTCAGATGCTTCCTACTCAGGGTTAGGGTGCATATTAATGCAGAGAGGGAAGGTTATAGCCTATGCATCCTGATAGTTAAAGGTTCATGAGGTCAATTACCCTACTCATGACTTGGAGCTAGCAGCCATGGTCTTTGCGTTAAAGATTTGGAGGCACTATCTCTACGGGACGAAGTGCACCATATTCACGGACCACAAAAGCTTGAAGTATTTCTTTGAGCAGAAGGACCTGAACATGAGGCAGAGAAGGTGGTTGGAACTCATAAAGGATTATGATTGCGAGATCCACTACCATTCAGGCAAGGCCAATGTGGTGGCTGATGCCCTCAGCCGAAAAGAGAGGCCCGAGCCGATTCGGGTGAAAGCATATCAACTGATCATGACCTCTGATGTAATGAAACAAGTCAAAGAGTTTCAAGATGAGGCACTGAAAGAAGATCATCTTAACTCGGAAAGAATGAGATGTCTGGTTAGGGAATTGGGTGAAAACATACTTGGTGTTAAAACCCGATACGGACGGGTGTGGATTCCTCGTTTTGGGGATCTACGGGTGAAGATTATGGATGAAGCTCACAAGACTCGATACTCCATTCACCCTGGTGCCACAAAAATGTATCAAGACATGAAGAAGGATTATTAGTGGCCGGGTATGAAGCATGACGTAGTGGAGTTTATGAGTAAGTGTCTTACTTGCTTGCAAGTGAAGGCCGAGCATCAGAAGCCGTATGGGAAGATTCAACCTCTGGATATACCGGACTAGAAGTGGGAGCACATCACCATGGATTTCATTACGAAGCTGCCGCGTACTCCGAAAGGGTACGATGCCATATGGGTGATAGTTGACCATTTGACGAAGAGTGCTCACTTCCTACCGATCCGTGAGACATATTCATCTGAGAGGTTGGCGGATCTATTCATCTAGGAAATTGTAACTCGTTATGGTGTGCCGGTGTCTATTATATCCGATCGTGACACCCGTTTACATCTAAATTTTGGAAGAAATTCCACGACGCCTTGGGGACGAGGTTACATATTAGCACGGCTTATCATCCCCAAACTGATGGTGAGTCAAAAAGGACCATTCAGACATAGGAAGACATGCTTCGGGCATGTGTGATTGATTTTGGGGGAAGTTGGGATGACCACTTACCGTTAGCCGAATTCTCATACAACAACAGCTATCATGCCAGTATTGGTATGTCACCCTATGAGATGCTATACGGTCGGAGGTGCAGAACACCCGTTTGTTGAGGTGATATTGATCAGAAGGAATTCGGGAGCGTCGAGGTAATCGGGGCTACGAATGAGAAGCTTGAGAAGATTAAAGCCTTCATGAAGGCAGCCAAAGATAGACAGAAGTCGTATGCTGATAAACGACACAGACCGATTGAGTTCCAGGTGGGTGACCAGGTTATGTTGAAGGTCTCACCTTGGAAGGGTATTATTCGATTCAGGAAGCAGGCAAGTTGAGCCCAAGGTATATAGGTCATTTCCGAATCATTGCTCGAGTAGGAGAGGTGGCCTATAGATTGGAGTTACCAGATGAGTTAAGTGGAATTCACCCGACATTCCATGTATCTCATCTGAGAAAGTGCTTAGCTGATGAAGATATGATTGTTCCACTGGAGGATATCGAAGCAGACGAAAGGCTCAATTATGTGGAGCAACCAGTGGCAATCATTGATAGAAAAAAGAAAAGGCTGAGAAATAAAGTGGTTCCTCTTGTGCGTGTACACTGGAAGCACAAGAAGGGATCCGAATCTACATGGGAGACTGAGGAGGAGATGAGGCAGCATTACCCTCATCTGTTTGAGGAATAACAGGTTTCGGGGACGAAACTATTTAAGGAGGATGGACTTGTAACACCCAATTATTCTTTTAAAGGAAATATAAGAAATGAAAATAAAAGTAGGAAATGCAATTTAACCCAAGTTGAGGGGTTAAAAGTGTAAAAAGGACAAAAGTACAAAGAAGTTGGTCTAAAGGTGGGCATGGCCGCCCACCCTCTTTTCACATCACTTTTTCATCGGATTTGAGAGAGTGAGAGCAGAAAAACTCTCGGTTTGAAGAAGAAGAAGAAGAAGAAGAGGCTGAATTCAAGGTAATAATTCAAAGTTTCTAAGTGTTT
This sequence comes from Flaveria trinervia, assembly GCA_025506515.1. NCBI lineage: Eukaryota > Viridiplantae > Streptophyta > Magnoliopsida > Asterales > Asteraceae > Flaveria > Flaveria trinervia. The sequence goes on along the minus strand of CM046454.1, from coordinate 14,042,832 downwards.
ATGACGGGTTTTGTCTCGGTTATGTGCTTATGTGCTTGTGTGTATTCGTGTGTATGTGTTTGGCGGGTTTCTAGGTGTTTGAACTCAATTGCATATGGGTTAGAAGGAAGATACACCCAAAGTTGCACCAGGTGAGTTTCTAGACCCCGGTTTTACTTGTTTTAAACTCTCTTTGGGGCTGAAAATATATTTAAATGATTTTACAATGTTATGTATGTATACCCGTATGTATTACGCCTATTTGATGATGTTCCTTAGATGTTTATAGGTTGTTCATGCTTAGAATAACCTTGGTAAGCTTAGAACAATTAGGCTTGATGTTTGGGTTCGAAAATATCCTAGAAATATGTGGGCAGAAGGTTCTTACGCCTAAATAAGGATCATGCGCCTGGAATTGCCTTAGAAATGTTTAAGTGTAACTCATGCGCCTGAACAGTGGTTCATGCGCCTAGAATTTGTAATCAGACGACTAAGTGTAGGGCCATGCGCCCCAATAATGCCCATGCACCTAAGTATGCCCAACCACCCAAACCCCATGCGCCTAAGTGTCCATGCGTCCGAATGGACCATACACCCGAATAGTATCCATGCGTCTGAATAGCTCATGCACCTAAGTGTTGAAATGGTTAAGTATTAGCTGATGCGCCTGCATAGTGATGAAACGCTCAAACAGGACTCATGCGCCCAAATAGTGTCGAAGCGCCTAAACACTTAGAATTTATTACGTAATTTTGGGAGTATGTGCTATTAATTTTTGACCGAGGTTTGACTAGGGCTTATTAATGCTTGGTTCATGCATGATTATGATTGTTTTATGATTGTTCCATATTATTATACTATTAGTGTATGTCTTTACGTGGTGTGTTTATTATCGTAACGTAAAGTATTACTAATAATAATAAAGAGAAAGAGCAATGAAGAAGAGAAGTGGGACCTAATTTAAAATGTTAACAAGTCTTGCAAGCTTATAGGAGGTGCACGAACATGTTGTCGTTAGCTCAACTGTGATGCGGGTTAGCTACCCTATGATGCACACGGGGCCAGTCAATTGAGATTGGAGGACCTTTGCAGCGTACCCTAGGTGACTGGGCCAGCCTTGTATACAATATTTAGAGCCCCTTGAGGGAACAGAGGGCCCAACACCATTTCCCCCTCGCATATAGTTTAGGGTATTGCTCATTGGTCCACATAGACAGAGTAAACAAGGCATACAGTAAAGAGAAGAAGCATTATCTGATTGTATAGTTAATGCGTTCTCACGTATAAAGAGATGGAATTTCATAAAAAGAGTATTTTCATATATATATATATACCTTACACAAAGTATTTTATTACTTTTAAAACTAGATCTCACTCAGCAACGTTGACTTTTATACATGTTCAGTTGGCAGGTAAATATTGCTAAGGATGGCATGAGGGTGAAGCTACTCAGCAGGAAAAGACTGACATCCATTCATACTTATTATTGCTGTTGTTTTGTAATGTAATTAAACAATTCTTTTGTATTCGGTTAAACAATAGTGTATTGCTCAACAACAATGTTTTAATGAAATGAATGGCTTTTGTTAAAATAATTTCGTTGCTTAAGCTTGCAAATTTATAATGTTTAATGTATTTAATGCTGTGAATGACCAACTGTGAGGTCTCCGGGAACGGGGCCTTACAAAAACTTACATAATTGCAAATATTGTAATATTAGTACCAACATTAATTTAATATGGGTAACATACAAAGCCATAAACAGACAAGTTAACATTTAGCTTACATATACGTATCAAGATGCTTACACATAAGTATCTACCAATAATTAAACTAATGAATGCATAACAATAAAACTAAGCCCAACTTTCTTAGAAATACGTACGAACATTTTTTCCAACAATAGCACTATAAAAGCAATAATAAAAGAATATACATATTTGACTACATATACGTATCAACACAAAATAATTGTCTGAAATGCATATAAATTCAAACATCTCACATACAACTTACATATATGTTCCAACATTATTTGCATTATGCGTAATGAAACATCCCTAATCATGAAAATTAAAACTTGATTACATATGCGTATCTACTTGGAAAAGCACTAATCAAATACTTTACAATTTGTGCTTACATATACGTACCCAACATCTATATTAGATAAATGTTCCAACATTTTCTATAATTTGCATAGTAAAAAAACCCAAATCAATAAATCTAATCCCAGATTTCATATACGTATCTGACTACTTACACATACGTATGCACGCAACATGAAAGCCCTAATTTCATATCCCCGGTTTCTTCATTTCCAAACAAAAAATCCCTAATCTATAATGTTCATACATGTTATTCCAACCAAATCATCACAAAAGTTGAGAACATGTTATTCGATAAGTCGATTTCTAGACGATTGTCTACTTATTCAACTGATTTCGTATTCACAGAACCAAATTACTAAACATTTGAAACTAATATTCTTAACTAACCCAGGATTCATTTCCACATTCACAAATCACTAACATTTACATCAAAAAGAGCATGCATTTTCAATTTTTATCCTACCAAAACCAACAACATACCTTCGTAATCTTAATGACACTCCAAATCATTTATTTTTCCAGAATATCTAAACCTATTTAAAGTGATTGAGTGAGTTTTGTGGGTTTTTGTTATGCTTACTGATAAGGGGAGAGCGGTTACGATTGAAGATGTATTTTTGCTTTCCCTAAAATACCCTTATGGCATAGAAATCAGTTTTAAAATATTTCAAATATTACCATTTTGCCACTTTTAATACTAACCATTGGTCTAAACTAATCAATGGTTTAAAAGTGATTTTCAAGGTTTTCTTAATATATATAATCTCAATTGTACAAATAATTTATTTAAATGAGTAAATTACAAATTGTGTCATTATTAATATATGAAATTACATGATATGTCCTTTAGTTTTAATAATTACATACAATGTCATTTTATAAAAAATTTCACACATATTGTCTTTTATAGTAACTATCATGCATAGTTAACTTAGTTATATGTCCCCTCAGATGAGGGTATTTTAGTCATTTTTTCACATCTAATATATTAAAATAATACTAAAAGATATAAATTCTAAATGAAAAAAGAAAATTATAAGACATCGCACTGTAGGTTAGTCGATGAAACCAATCACTTTTGTGTGTTTTCATTTGACTAACCGTCAAAACTTTTAATAACAATAACCTCCCATAACATAACTAAAGTAAAAAAATCTAAGTCACAAATCATTTAAAAGGTAGGAAAATCAACAATACACACAAAAATATGCATGTAAACACTTTATAAACTACTCATATCAACAAATAATATAAAAATCAATAAGGTACACAAACTTAGAGATTACCTGTGATTTTTTGAATTGCTTATATACTTTCAAAAGAAAGAAAATGGTTAAGTCACCCATTAATCACACAACAACATAAGCCAAAAATTAAAAGAGCAACGAATTACAAAAAAATGAATTAGGGATTTTAATCTTTCTATCGTTGTTTGTTCGACTTCAAGGGGTTTCAACGGTATGTGAGATGTTGTAGGTGGTGGTGAAGATGACTAGTATAGGGCTATCAAATAGAGAGGGATGTTGGATTTAATTTATTTAAATGAGTAAATTACAAATTGTGTCATTATTAATATATGAAATTACATGATATGTCCTTTAGTTTTAATAATTACATACAATGTCATTTTATTAAAAAATTTCACACATATTGTCTTTTATAGTAACTATCATGCATAGTTAACTTAGTTATATGTCCCCTCAGATGAGGGTATTTTAGTCATTTTTTCACATCTAATATATTAAAATAATACTAAAAGATATAATTCTAAATGAAAAAAGAAAATTATAAGACATCGCACTGTAGGTTAGTCGATGAAACCAATCACTTTTGTGTGTTTTCATTTGACTAACCGTCAAAACTTTTAATAACAATAACCTCCCATAACATAACTAAAGTAAAAAAATCTAAGTCACAAATCATTTAAAAGGTAGGAAAATCAACAATACACACAAAAATATGCATGTAAACACTTTATAAACTACTCATATCAACAAATAATATAAAAATCAATAAGGTACACAAACTTAGAGATTACCTGTGATTTTTTGAATTGCTTATATACTTTCAAAAGAAAGAAAATGGTTAAGTCACCATTAATCACACAACAACATAAGCCAAAAATTAAAAGAGCAACGAATTACAAAAAAATGAATTAGGGATTTTAATCTTTCTATCGTTGTTTGTTCGACTTCAAGGGGTTTCAACGGTATGTGAGATGTTGTAGGTGGTGGTGAAGATGACTAGTATAGGGCTATCAAATAGAGAGGGATGTTGGATTTAATGGTGTTGAACGTAAGAGTAACGCGAGTTCACTGACTTACCCACCGTTCCGATATCTTTTGATTTTATTTTTCATATAAAATAATTTTTTATATTAGATATGGAAAGAAAATGACAAAATGCATCTCATGTGAGATATACATAATTGAATTAACTGTACATTTAACTGAAAGTTAGTGTAAAGGACAATAGGTGTGTATATATTTAAAAAACAACATTGGATGTAATTATGAAAATTAAATGACATACCATGTAATTTCGTATGTTAAAAAACATACCATGTAATTTTGTATATTAATAAACGCCGAATTATGATTCACTCTAACATTTAAACTCATTCAAACATGTTGATCAATTTATGTTATTTGTTATGTGACCCTTAAAGATCAACACCATTGACAACATTGTCATACATTTTATTTGAACGACCAAAACAGTAAAAAAGAAAACTAGAGCTAGCAAGAAGTAAACAAAAGCTCTGGAAGGGATTCGATCAATTAAGACTAAGAACAAAAACGTTCACTTTGAAGGGGACGCATTTAGAACCTTGAAAGGTAAAATATTGTGTTCAATCTCCTGCCTAACATTTTTAGTGTCAAAATAGTTGGATTATCCACTCAAGTTTCAATGGCCATAGCCATGTCTTCAAGTGTTAAATATACAAATATAGTTAAGTTTTATATATAACTATAATATATATATATATATATATATATATAAATCATATATAAATTACTAATATTTAACTACATATATAAATATAATTAAAATATATTTAAATCCGTCCAACCGGTCCGACCGGTCCGACCACTAAACCAGTAAAACGTCCGGCTCAACATCCGATCCTGTTCTAAAAACATTGTTCCAACCTATAAATAATAATACAATATTATTAACAAACATATCAACAACCACTCACTCTCAATAGTTGTAACTAGTCTTTTATCAATACCATAATTATTACATTCTCTTTAAATGCAATCATTTTCTAATAGAAATTTAATAATAAAATTTAAACTGTAACTATTTCACAATATATTCTTAAATTTAAATTTTTTGAGGATATTTATAACATGAATTGTTGAACTTGTGTAAGATTTTTAGAAAGAACTATTTGTTAGGACCTGATATTTGAACGAAATACCGAATGATTAACGTGTAAACCAACCAAATAGTGCGGAATCCTATTTGATTGGTGATCCAATCAGTGAGAACGCACGTAGAATCAATAAAGTATTGAATCAAACGTTAAGAATCGATTAAGAATTAATCTACAGCGTTATATGAACTTGGAGTATCAACTTGGAGGTTTCTGGACGGCTAGGGTACTTCTGGAGTTGAAATAGAATGAATGCTTACGTTTTTCCACGAATTGGGTTGTATTTATAGGTTAGTATTGTTCATTCGTGCGACTGAACCATTAGTACGGTTCAGTTGTGCGATTGAACCATGCGGTTGATTCATCCGCACGACTAAGTGTTCAGTCGTGCGTTTGAGTCAATCTTATGTTACAATCATACGACTGATCCAGTCTCCTAGTTCAGTCGTGCGATTGAGTCATTCGTATGAAGTTATTCATGCGTATGGACTATTTAGGCGCATAGACACTTAGTCGCATGGCCATTCGGACGCATGACCACTATTGGGGCGCATGGTCCAGTCAGACGCATTAGAACTTCACTTCACCAGGTTTGAGTGTATTCAACATTATAACTTTATGCATAACACTTCAAACAGTCACAAACCTAATTAACCAATTCAACATCAACTCATTAATGAAATATTAAACGTTAGAAATAACAGACAATCAATATCATTTCATTAATCATTCTAACCATTACATCAGAATCAGACAAACAAGATCTATTACATTCATATCATGATCTAGGGACATACATGTACCAACAAACTCCCCCTTGGGCCTAGATCCCTCTAATTTCTTGTTGTCTTCATTACCTCCTCATACTTCTTATACTTATCCTCTTTTGTGGCTCCTGCATGAATCTCAAATGCAAAACAGAGTCTTATAACATTTTGGAACTGGAGGGCTTGTACTATGTCCTGCGTATCATAGAACAGTGGCCACTTGTATAGAGTGTAGACATCATTTGCTGACAAGTTGGTGAGCCACATTGGGTCATATACCCTGATGGTATCCATTTGGCCCTCTTTGTTTAGGACTATGACCGCTTCTCCTGTCCTCCAATCGTAGTACCACCACTTAAAGTGTAGAGTGAAGTCCTGTGGCATTTCCCTGAGTGGGATTCTTGACATCATGCGCGAAGGACTCCACTTCAACACTATCTTCTTCTTCTTCATCCCATGGGGCTGAGCCATCCTCTTCTTCCTCGACCCAGTCGAGGTGGATGCTCCCCCTAGGATACGGCTGGATGGCTCTGGAGCATAGGTCGGGTCAGCGACAGTCTCTCCAGATCCACTGGGGCGTTCACCAACCGCCTGGAGTCCATGTTCTGTGGGAACGACTTTGCTTCCCACAGTCCTAGTCAGTGGCTCCTCGTCTGACTCTTCTTCCTCCTCACCAGGTATAAAGTCCTGGTGAAACCCGGCTGACTCTGCTATGTCTCCCATGGAGGCAGATACTGGAGGTATAACGTCTGTAGCTTCACCCCCGGTGGAATGGGCATGTCTCTCCAGCATCCCCACCATCATCATCATCAGAGTCATCGGCGGGTAGAGCAATCTGCTCAACATCAGAATCACTATCGTCGTGGTGCCACTTCCTCCTAGCTGGCACCACATAGTTCTCACGGCCAGATGCCCAAACAATCTCCTAACAGGGGGTTTTACCTGCTTCCCCCTGTATACCTTCATCCGCCCAGGTGGTATCATCCATCACCTCAAGCACTACCGCATCATCCTTCTCCTTTGGCAGGGAGGGGAGCTTCTGGTCTATGATCATATGCATAAATCGGGGGTACATCCAGCCCTCCTTCCCTTTCCCCTCAATGTTCTCCACCAAGTAGGTGAAGATCATCCTGGAGAAGCTGAACGGATGGTTCAGCACCAACGCAACATAAGCGTTCTGGATCTGGTTAGACAACTCATCAAAGCCTCCCTTTCTGGATGCTATGCATTTCAGCAATACGTGAGCAAGGTACTTGAACTGGGGACAGAGGTTGCTCTTGTTGAGCACCCCCGCATTGATGTCCCCAGAGTACTTGGCTCGAAGAAACATCCTCTGACAGTAAGGGGGTGTAATTTAGTAGGACAGTCAGCATCGTCCCCCAACTGTAACACGATCCTTAGATCCTCCTCTGTGATAGCTATAGCCTCTCCAAAGATAGTACCTCTGATACAGTGAGGCTCAGAGGATCGATCAACAACCGCACCTTCCCAGAAGGCCTGCTGAATAGACCGATAAGGTGTACATGGAGCAGATATAGCGTGTGCAATCCTCGATCTCCTGAGGAAGGTTACAATGCCCGAGAAGTCTGAAGCATTTATGGATGTGAGATCCATATGAGCACAAATATTGTGCTTCGTACTCATAGTCCAACGGCTGGCCATCTGTTACACAAGGAAAGTAAACATTAGTACCCATTGGTTAAGAATGTCATGAAACACTTGGACTTGAACAAAGTTCTTTTCTGTCATGCGAATGAGGCTGTGCGACTGGGATTCAGTCGTACGAATGACTCCATACGTACTACTGAGTGTGCGACTGGACTCATGCGTATGTATCCTCATGCGGTTACTCCAGTCGTGCGACCGAACTCATACGCATAGTTCAGTCGTGCGGTTAAGCTGTTCGCACTCTTCAGTCGTGCGACTGAAATTCATCAACCTGTCCATTCGCATGTCATTCTGTCCGCTCAATTCAAATTCAATTTTTCACCAATTTTGAGTTTTAGACTTCGAGTTTTGGTTCATTAGGCTCGGATCCATTAGTTTAACATCTAAAACCTTTAATTTCATTTGTTTACGTTTTGGTTAGGTTATTTTGCCACATAAGTCGCGGTTTTCTAATGAGTCCAATTGTCCAGATTCAGTGTCAAATTGGATGATTTGGTAGTGTTTCTGCACCGCAAAGTACCTGTAGAATCAATGCAGAAGGTTAGTATGTGAGAATCAAGGGTTTATTGTGATCAAAGAAATTTGGGCAGCGTAACGTTAGTTGTGCGATTGAGGGTAAATTTGAGAGTGGTGAGTCTCTGCGACTGACTCTCTCTCTATTTATACTAACCCTAATTTAATCGTACGACTGGGCTCATACGCACATTTCATTGGGCGAATGGGCCTCAGTCGTGCGATTGGTTTAGTCGCCCCATTCAGTCGTCCGACTGGAGTTCAGTCATGCGACTTACTCATTCGTTCGCACTTAACATCCGACTTGGTCATTCGTATGCGCCATTCGGTTAGATGGTCCATACTCATGGTCCATTCGTACGAATGGCTCCCATTTGTATGATAAAATGGTTCAGTCGTACGAATGGACCATACTTATGAGATTTTCTGCATTTCTTACCATTTTACATTTAAACCCTTTTCAAACTATAGTATCAACATTATAAGCATTTGATCATCTTAGACATGATCCTTTTAACTTGAAAAACTTTGATCACCTCAGACGTGATCCTTTTAAACAATTTAGTCACCTCAGACGTGATCCTTTTAAACAATTTAGTCACCTCAGACGTGACCTTTAAACTTTGAAAACACATGTGGCCATCTCAGACATGACCCTTTTAGGTGAGTTAATCCCATACTGATTTTCATGATGTAGTCCGACGAACAGACAAACTAAAATGACTAACTAACTAGAACCTTAAACTAAATACAAAAATAGAACTTGTTTTTGACTTTTTGTGAGAGATAAATCCTAAGATAGACATCTCCTGGATTTGGTTCCAGAATAGGCAGCTTCAATTTGGTTTGACCACACCTGGAACAATTCACTTTTGGAATCATACAGGCAAGTCAAATCATTTGGGACTCGTTATCAAAACCTTTAGATGCTCACTTCTTGGTTTTCATCCAGAGTCTTTAGCAAATTTAGGAAATCACACTGGTACTATTAGATTCCCACATTGATTTGAACTTTCAAGAATTGCAGCCACAATGATTGTCAGTATATTTGTCCTCTTAAATCCATACACAGACTTTAGACACAAACTGGTGATAGGTTTAGGTTTAATTATTTCAACTGACATTTGTGGATCCCACACTTATATGGTAATCAACATTCCTCAGGAGCTTTTTGAGCGGTCTACAGGTATTTTTACAAGAAGAGACTATTCTTAGAGCTTTCAAAGAGAAGCCAATCCTCAGGTCAGTGCCATCGCACAGCAGAGAGGCGGCAAACAACAATGAAGTCTAGAATATCTAGGTTATGCTTATCCTCAGGTCAGTGCCATCGCACAGCAGAGAGGCACACAACCTATCTTCTTGTTAGAGCAGCTAAATTTTCTTTTGCACAGAATGCACCAACAACATATGTCATTAGCTTGATAGCATTTGTCTTTCAATTTTTTCGTGCTTTGCTCTATTTATGGTCATCCGCACACATTTGTGGCGTTTACATGCTCATTACCCCTTATTGGAATTTTGTTGATTGTGTTAACCAGTGATAAGATGGCAGCCTACAGTCAGTTGAACAACTTAGTTTGATCTTGAAATCACCAGTCAGGTCTACTCATCTATTGTGCTGAATCTACCGACATATCATTTGTGGTCTAGCAACCTCTAGGTCTACTTTCTTTGTGTTACCTTAGTAGTTACCAGTTTTTCTATCATCTTCCTTTTTTATATTGCTTAGACTACACAAACTTATACTTTGAATTTTGCATCTTTTCGAAATTAGATTTTAAAGTCCCTTTTGATTTGTTCCTGTGTACTATCATTTTCCAAAAGGTTTGAATCGGTATCACAGATACGATCTACCTTATATCGGCTATCTACTCTTTCTCCCTCTTGTTTTTATTAATAATATGTTACTAGCAGACCTACTCTCCCCCAAAATTCTAAAATCATACTGGATTTAATTATTTTAGAATTTTAACAGACAGCTAAATAACATGAATTTAATTTAAACAATAAAATAAATAAAGAAAAGTGAAAAAGAAAAATATAACTGCAATGCATCGGACTACACATGATCATCATCTGGAATAACATCACTTTTCTTTTAACGCCGTTGACCTCTAACAAATATAGAAAACGTGGTTTATCAAAGGCTTTTGTATAGAGGTCAGCGCGTTGAAAGTCAGTATTAATTTTTACCACATCAATTAAGTTCTTTTCAAAACAGTCTCTTATGAAATGGTATTTAATACCAATGTGTTTGGTCTTTGGATGTTGTACCGGATTTTTAGTTACTGCAATTGTAGCAGAGTTATCAACAAAGATAGGAGTAGAAGAAAACTTTAACCCGTAATCCCGCATTTGCTGTTGAATCCAGATGATTTGTGAACAGCAATTTGCAGCAGCAATGTATTCGGCTTCACAGGTTGACAATGCACCGAGGTCTGCTTCTTACACTGCCAGGTAACTAATCTCCTCCCAAAGAATTGACACCCTGCTGATGTAGACTTGTAGTTCATCTTGCAGCCCCCGTAATCCAGTCACTATACGCCGTGAGCTCAAAGTCATCATCATGAGGATACCACAACCCAAGTGTGGGTGTACCCTTCAGATAACGAAATATCCTTTTGACTCCGATCAGATGGTTAACCTTAGGCTTCGCCTGATATCTAGACATAAACATAAAATACATGATATCAAGTCTTGAGGCAGTGAGATACATGAGGGATCCAATCATTCCTCGGTACATTGTGGCATCTACCAGATCTCCATTTTCGTCAGGTGCTATATCATGATTTGTAGCAAGTGAGTCCCAGCAGCAGAAGCATTCTCCATTCAACCGACTGAGAATGGTCTCCCACATACTTGGTTGATGTAGAAGATCCCATTTGTTGTCTGATCCACCTGTAACCCGAGAAAGAATTTCATCTCCCCCATAGCAGGCACTCATCTCAAACCTTTCTTCATAACTGCTTCAAACTCTTTGCATAATTCTTCGTTCTTTGAACCGAAATTATGTCATCAACATAGATTTGTACAAGCAGTAGTCTCCATCTTTTTCTTTTATGAACAGTGTGCAGTCATAACTCCCCTGCGAAAGCCGTGTTTCTAGATGAGTTCAGAGTTTCTCATACCAGCCCTAGGAGCTTGATGAGCCCGTATAAGCCTTGTCGAGTTTTAAACTCTGTCCCGATGATAGGATCTTCAAATCCCTCGGGTTGACTGACATACACTGTCTCTCGAATTTCCCCATGAAGGAATGCACTCTTCACATCTAATTGATAGACTTAATCTCATATACGATGCCTAGGCAAGGAAGATACCGATTGCTTCCATCCTTGCCACTGGTGCAAACACTTCATTGTAGTCATCCCCTCGACTTGGCAAAAACCCTAACAACCAGTCGAGCCTTGTTCCTGATAATGACCCTTGGTCATCCTTCTTGCATTTCAGACCCATTTGGTGCCAATGACCTTAGCACCTTTAGTCTATCTACCAGAGTCCATACTCCTAACTTCTTGAACTGAAGAAGTTCTTCTTGCATGGCATTCACCCATGCCTCATCGTTTAGTGCATCACTGACGTATTTTGGCTCAAACTGCGAGACAAAACACCGATAAGCACCCATGAATGTATCCCTTTTCCATAACAGAGGCATAATCAGCTGAGTACAGCTGATTTCGGGTTTGTACTCCTGATATGACATCCCTAATGACATTGTCTAAGGGATGATAGACGTTTAGACGTGATCCTGGAGTAGTAGGAATAGCTACCTCAGAGCCAAGATTATGAACATTTGTTTCTGCATCTGAGGTAGAAGGAGTTTGAGGTTCCGAAGTCGAAGGTGCATCACCGTTAGATGCTTGTGGACTTTCAGGAACTAGAACCTGTTGCTCATTACTGTTCTGGTCATCTTCTTCAGCCTCATATTCAGAGGAGGGGTCACTATCATCGACTACTCCCCCTGACTGAGTAGATGATTCTCCTGTGAACTCGATGAGGTGACTCAAGAGTTGGTGTATTCAAGATATCATCCATCCTTCGAGTAGCCAACTCATCATCAGAAGGAGAGATAGGGATGTTGAAGGACTTAAAGAATCCATCATAGTCGAAAAAGGAGGCGGGTCCTTTGCCAGAAGGTGTGTGGTATATCTCTGAACATAAACATTACCCACACTTCTACTAGACCGTTTGAGTTGTTGTAAACTCTCTTGTTCAGTATGTTGTATCCTAGGAATATTCCTTCATCGGCCTTCTCGCTGAATTTACCTTCTTGAGTTTTTTCAGAAGTGTACATGGTGCGCCAAATGGTTCGAGATACTCCAGATTCGGTTTACGTCGTTGTAGTAGCTCGTAACATGTCTTTCATGGTGCTTGACTATCAGAACTCGATTCAGTGTATAACATGCATTAGCTACTACCTCATTCCAGAATTGGATAGGCAATTTTGAGTCTGCCAGCATTGTCCGTGCTGTCTCTATCAAGCTTCTGTTCTTTCTCTCAACAACACCATTCATCTGAGGCGTGTATGCAGAAGTGAATTGATGCACAATTCCCTTTTCTTGCAGTAAGCCTCCATCCACTGATTCTTGAATTCAGTCCCGTTTTCTGAGCGTACTTGTCTCACCTTTAGCTTGTAGAGAGATTCCAGTGTGGTTACTAACTCCTTGAATGACTCAAATGTTTCTGATTTGGACTTTAGAAACATTCCAAGAGAATCTTGTGTAGTCATCAATAACCACAAAACAGTACAGTCGCCTGCAGTGCTCTTTGTACTGACTGGACCAAAAGATCCATGTGAAGAAGTTCAAGAGGAAGTTCTATTGAATGAACTTTCTTTTCCTTATGAGACTTCTTCGTCTGTTTGCCTTTCTTGCAAGCTACACAAAAATCAGGAAGTTGGAAATTCTTGACATTAACTCCTCTCACAAGATCCTTCTGGATCAAGTGATTCATCTTCTATTGATTGATGTGCCCCATTCTCCTATGCCAGGAGATGGAGTCCTTCTCAGTGACTTTTGATAGAAAGCACTGAACTTCATGGTCAGTTGTTGAAGCTGTTGAGAGATCCAACACATAAAGATCTTTATATCTTGAAGCCGTCATCAGAACTTGGTCCTCCAGAATCACGTAGTTTTCCTTCAGGACGTAACACTTTTGTTGTCGAATATGACTTTAAAACCTTTATCACAGATTTGGGAAACAGAAAGTAAGTTGTTTTGAAGTTGCTGAACGTAGTTCACCCTATCAAACTTAACTTTCTGATTTCCAACTTCTCCCTGAGCTGTGATATAACCTCCTTTGTTTCCAACAAACGAAACATGCCCTCCTTTTATTTGCTTGACGTTCGATAAAAGAGCCTTGTTTCTGTCATGTGCCTGGATGCGCTGCTGTCTACAATCCACGTGTTGGTTTTAGCACTGTAGCGAACACCCTGCACATACAAAGTAAAACCATTAGTTTAGGTTAGGAACCCAAGCCTTTACTGGCTTGGGTTTCCCAGAGGCATCACACATCATGAATTCAACCCATTGACCCTTAGAGGGTGAGGGTAGCTCAGGTTCCTTCTTGTCATCATTACTAGACACAGAGGATGACTTCTCTTCCATAAGTCAGATTGTGCAATGCCTGATTGTGATAAACAGTCCACTGGCTGACGGGTTGAACGTTAGGTTCGCTAGTTCTTCTAGGTGGAGTTAAAGAACTCCTCGTATAAGACCTAGGTTTTGAATTCTGAAGTTCAATCTTCTTTCTAGGTGTCTGATAGTGAGGACAAAAGGAAGCAATGTGTCCACACTCTCCACAGTTAAAGCACGACCTGCTATCGACTTATGATTAAAATTCTTTGTGGAGATGTGTGTGACACCCTAGTAACATTACTTAGTTTGGGTTTTGACTCTGTTTCTTTTGATTTTGTCTCTTGTTTAACAAAATTATTGTTTTAATATTTTTAACTTCTTTTTCTAGTTTGGTTAACTAGTTTTTGACATGAAGCTTGTGAAAGTTTAACATTAGTAGTCCTTTTAGATTCAAATTTGACTTTGTTTGACCCAGACTCTATATTAACATTTTCAAATTCTTTTTCCAGATTAACACAAGGCATGGTTCAATCGCACAACTGAACCGTACTAATGGTTCAGTCGCACGAATGAACAATACTAACCTATAAATACAACCCAATTCGTGGAAAAACGTAAGCATTCATTCTATTTCGACTCCAGAAGTATCCTAGCCGTCCAGAACCTCCAAGTTGATACTCCAAGTTCATAGAACGCTGTAGATTAATTCTTAATCGATTCTTAACGTTGATTCAATACTTATTGATTCTACGTGCGTTCTCACTGATTGGATCGCCAATCAAATATGATTCCGCACTATTTGGTTTGGTTTACACGTTAATCATTCGGTATTTCGTTCAAATACCAGGTCCTAACAAGTGGTATCAGAGCCTTGGCTCTTGATTACGTGTGATTCAATCAAGATTGACAAAAAGTTTGTGTTTTTACACAAAAAAAACGCAATCTTTTGTGTCAAAGTGTCTTGGACGTTCCCTGCTCATCAAGTTTCAGTTTCTACGGCCTTAGGCGATTAGGGTTTGCGAAATTTTTAATTTTACGGCTAAAAAACGTTTAACCTAGAAATTTTCGCAAAACAACAGCTTCAGTCGCACGAGTGAGCCATTCGCACGACTGGACTTCATTCGCATCTCCATTCGTACGACTGAACCATCCGTTCGCAGTGTTCAGACGGATCAGCTTCATTCGCACGACTGAACCAATCGCTTAGTTCAGCCGCACGATTGAACTAATCGCATAGTTCATTTGCACGGATAGCCCATTCGGATTACCCAGTCGCACCAGTTTGACAGTTTGTTTAGTACACTTAAAAGTTAATCGAAATGGAAGATCAGATGTCAGCGTTTAATGTCGGCAAGGACTCAAGGATCCAGAACCTACTGTTGCTTGAGAGTGAAGTGGAGAATCATAATAAACCACCAAAACTCTTAACGTTAGATGAGTTTCCCCACTGGAAACAACGTTTTGAGATCTACCTCAATGGAGTGGATCCAAATTTATGGGAAGCTATCGAGATTGGGTATAGTATGCCGGGGGAGCAAATGGGGTAAAGCTTACTTTGAGAGGGATGACTGATGCTCAGAAAGTTAAGTATAATACAGAGAAGAGAGTTTATGCATTGATTACACAGTCTATTCCTAAAGATATTTTCCACCAGTACTCGGAGAATAAGCAGGCCAAGAAATTGTGGGGTGAGCTGGAAAAGAGATACGACGGGAATGCTTCGCTGAAGGCAACTAAAGCTAAGGAACTGAAGAAAGAATTTGACAACTTCTCATCGATGGGAAACGAGAGTTTGGACGATGTCATTGATAGATTCTACCATCTGATGAGTGAAATGCATACACATGGTATTGCTACTACCATGGAAGAAAAGGTGTCAAATTTCGCAGATGGATTGCCGGAAAAGTGGGCTTCATTTGTGTCAAATCTGAGACAGAATGAGATGCTGGCAAAGTTGGATATCAATGACTTCATTCTAAAGCTGTGAGAAGAAGCACTTAGGATGAAGTACAGAGCTCAAAAGTCTTCATATACTCAGAATCCAGCTTTGTACAATGCCACGCCTCAAGCTAAGACGTCTGGAGCACCTCTTCAGACTGCATTTGTGTCTAGCTCATCGGGTCCTTCACAAGCTTCTCTTTCAGGTTCAGAAACGTCAGGGTCTTCTTGTACCCATTACATTGGAACTGAAGCGAATGCTACTAGACTGAAGACCGAGAACCTCGGTAATGTGACTGTGGAAGTAGCTCGAGAGCACATGGATCTTTTGGCAGCATTGGTTCATTCTTATGATGGACTTGTTGCTGGGAAGATCAGAAACTGCCATCTGGCAGATGAGGACTACGAGCAGGTGGATGAAATGGAGCTGGAGAGAATGAACATTATGTGGGCCTTAGCTAGTGTTGTCCGGAGGGCGAAGAAGTTTGTGAAAAAGACCGGACAGAACTTGGTTGCTACTAAGGATACCACATTTGGCTTTGACAAGAGTAAAGTGACCCGCTTTAACTATGAAGAAAATGGGCACTTCAAGAGAGAATGTGTGAAGCCAAAGAAGACTGGGAACGGGAACCCATTCTCGTCCTTCACTCGTCAAGACAAGCAAGCTAGCAGTTCTACTTCATCAAGCAAGGATCCAAAAGCCTTGACTGCTCATGATGATGAAGGACAGGACTAGAGCTTTCGGTTTGTCTGTCCAGGGGAATCTAATATTGCCAGTGTAGAAGATTTAGATGATGATTCGCGAGTGAGGGAGATATTGCAGTTGAGATAGCAATGTCAAATATGGAAGAGACAACTACAACTGAGGTCAGCTTCAAGCCTGAAGAAGAGATTTCAACAGCAAAGAAAGAACCACCAGAACCAGAGACATCTGATGCTGCATTGATGGCTAACTCTAACTTAATCTCCTCAGGTAAGTACAACTGACCAACTGTTAAAAACCATGCTTGTTCTGATTGTGATACTTTTAGAGATAGAATAGATGAGAAATTGCTAGGTTATTAGATCATAATGATAACTTAGTAAAGGATTTGCAACTATGCACTGAGGCTAATAGAATGTTAAAACAAAATGAGCATAGTTACAAAGAAAAGATAGACCTTTTGACTAAACGGCTTAGGGAAAATGAAGTAGTTGCATTTAACCAAGCTAATGATATTAGGTACTATCTTAACACCCTAGAAGACACTAAGAAGCAAAAGGCAGTTTTAGAAGTAGAAGTAAACTCATTAAAGCAAAAACTGCACAGCTGGACAAGTTCGTCACACGTTGTCCAACACTTAGTGAGAGAAAGAAACAACGGAGAGGGTTTGGGTTATAAAGTGGTTCCACCACCACCTGAGACCTTGATGAACATGAAGAGTAGACCAATAAATGTTAGGATCTCAGCCTCTTGGTTTAATCGATTGAACAGATATAGTAGCGGAATAGCTCAGAATTAGACAAATTAAAGCAAGAACATTCGATATAAAGCGATAAAAGAATTTTGTTATAGAGAGAGAAATATCTGACAAAAGGAATAATGCATTAAGATTGTCGGCCTCAATGGCACGATTACAGGTGAGTCATCCTTCCTTATAAAGGAAAGAATGACGTAGGCTGATGTCACTTGAAAGTGACATGTAACCGTTTTATAACTACTGATGTTTAACAACTACTGAAGATGTCAACAACTGACATCTTCTTACAAATGTTCCTAAGTGTTAAACATCTATTTACAACTACTGAAAAACATAAAACTACTGATACTACAACAACTGAAGAAAACCTCTTCAGTGTTTACAAGTACTGAAAAGGAAACAAAACTACAGAAAAGTAAACAAACTACTGAAAGGAAAAGAAAACTACTGATGAAGAAAAACCATCACAACAACTGAGAAGCCCTCTTCAGCTGTTGTCATCAGCTGTTAGCATCAGCTGATGTCTTCAGTACTTGAACATCAGACTTTGTCTTTCAGCTGTTGATCTTCAGTCTTTGTCTTCAGTACTTGTTGAAGTCTTCAGACTTTAGATCTTCAGCTGTTGTCTCAGTCTTTGTCTTCAGTACTTCAGAAATACTTCAGCAGTTGTATTCTTCAGACTTTGTAGAACAGCTGATCAGGTCTTCTTCAGCTGTGTGATGTCCTGTGGGACTTAGAGGTTTCTCTGATCAGGCTCATTGGTCTTTTGGTCCAACAAACTCCCCCTGAACCAATGCAGCCAAAACCTCTAAGTTATTGACGAGTCCCACTTATTTTGGCAGATAGATTGGTCTTTTTATCCTCTTGATCAGATGAGAAGTGACCCTTTTTCAGCACGGCCTGGGAAGAAGTCTCTGATGATCTGTTTTGCATGATATGGTTGGGAGCTCTGTATTGGGGACTTGGACACTGAGCTGTTACCCCAACCATGAGATCTACTTCCGTGTATCAGCCTATAGGATTCCCTGGTGTAAGCCCTTAGAAACATGATCTGCTCATCCATTGTCAGCACCTCGGGCACACCATCAAACAATCCTTCTCGGCCATACACTTCAGAGATGTACTTGGCCTGTTTTCCATTCTGAGCTCAACCGTGGTTATTTGTCTGTAAGCAAACTCATCTGGATGAGTCCCTTCTAAGAGCAGGTTGAGCTCATCTTGTTTGAAGTTTTCAAGTCTTTTGTAAACCAATCCCTTCTTTATGATTTTATTCTCCAACATCTTTTGGGGTGGTTGTTTGGCTTCATAAGCTTTCTTGAACTCTTCTACAATTTCCCAGGGGGACACTACAAGAACCACAGTGATGTCTTCGTCGACAACCCTCTTCACTCGGCCTTGTATTTTGAAGGAATTTCTTTCTTGACAATCCTGTGTGCCACCCTAGGATCAGGCCATATTCTTACTTTTTCCCTTTGGTATTGAAAGGTATTAGCAAGGGTGTACAATCTTAAGACTTCTTTCTTCATGCTAATTGAAGAGGATGTGGCATATGCTTTGTCAATGCTTTTCAGCATTTCCTCATCATGTCTTTGCATCTGTTCCTCTTCAATCTTTATCATCACAGCATGCATTTGAGAAGCAGGAGTGATGGACATTGGATTAGCCTTAGGCAAAGTGATAACTGCAGAGAGTGGCAGTCTGTCTTCATCCTCCTCTTCTTCTTCATCAGCCCTCAGTACCTTTCTTTTCTTTTGTCTAGGTACATCACTGGCAGTGGGTTTTGGGGGTAAAGGATTTTGTTTTGTGGGTTGGATGGTTGGTTTAGAGGGTAAAGGGGTGTTTTAGTGGGTTGTGGAGGTAGTGATTTTGAGGATAGAGGCTTTTCAGACTGTTTTAGCATTTTGGCTGTAAGGAAGGCTTTAGTAAATTTTGTCAGTTCTTTTCGGTTCCCAACCCCGGCTTCATTTAATGCCTCAATCACTAAACCCTTGGAGTATGCTTCAGACGAACAAATTGGTGGTTATTGCCAAGATGTGTCCCTGGTCCAGGCCCTTATTTCTATCAGAGATCTTCCCAAGTATTTGCTACAAATCTAATCATTATCTCCAGCCTTTCTCTTTCTAAGGCATCATAAACCCATCTTGAGTTGATCTCCTCTGTCTCCAACCTTCTGATCTTGAGTCTAGTTGTTGGATGTCAAAATTCTGCCTATATAACTGATCAATGATTTTATCCATTGAACGGTTATGGTTGGCATCACCTTCTTTCACCATATCATCAGCTCCTTCTCCTTCTCAGACTCTCCTTCTTTCTCTTTTGATATGTGACATGAAAGTCTTTTTGACTTTCATTCACTTCAGCTCTCTTCTCAGACTCTCAAACTTAGTCTCCTCCGCACTTAGTCTCACTTATATGTCACATATCAAGTGCGGAGGAGACTAAGTTTGATCATGAGAAGGAGAAGGAGAGTGAGAAGAGAGGAAGTGAATGAAAGTCAAAAAGACTTTCATGTCACATATCAAAAGAGGAAAGAAGGAGAGTCTGAGAAGGAGAAGGAGCTGAATGATATGGTGAAAGAAGCTGATGCCAACCATAACCGTTCAATGGATAAAATCATTGATCAGTTATATAGGCAGGGTTTTGACATCCAACACTAGACTTCGAGATCAGAAGGATGGAGACAGAGGAGATCAACTCAAGATGGGCTAGTTATGATGCCTTAGAAAGAGAAAGGCTGGAGATAATGATTAGATTTGTAGCCAAATACTTGGGAAGATCTCTGATAGAAATAAGGGCCTGGACCAGGGACAACATCTTGGCAATAACCACCAAGATTTGTTCGTCTGAAGCATACTCCAAGGGTTTAGTGATTGAGGCATTAAATGAAGCCGGGGTTGGGAACCGAAAAGAACTGACAAAATTTACTAAAGCCTTCCTTACAGCCAAAATGCTAAAACAGTCTGAAAAGCCTCTATCCTCAAAATCACTACCTCCACAACCCACTAAAACAACCCCTTTACCCTCTAAACCAACCATCCAACCACAAAACCAAATCCTTTACCCCCAAAACCCACTGCCAGTGATGTACCTAGACAAAAGAAAAGAAAGGTACTGAGGGCTGATGAAGAAGAAGAGGAGGATGAAGACAGACTGCCACTCTCTGCAGTTATCACTTTGCCTAAGGCTAATCCAATGTCCATCACTCCTGCTTCTCAAATGCATGCTGTGATGATAAAGATTGAAGAGGAACAGATGCAAAGACATGATGAGGAAATGCTGAAAAGCATTGACAAAGCATATGCCACATCCTCTTCAATGATTAGCATGAAGAAAGAAGTCTTAAGATTGTACACCCTTGCTAATACCTTTCAATACCAAAGGGAAAAAGTAAGAATATGGCCTGATCCTAGGGTGGCACACAGGATTGTCAAGAAAGAAATTCCTTCAAAATACAAGGGCCGAGTGAAGAGGGTTGTCGACGAAGACATCACTGTGGTTCTTGTAGTGTCCCCCTGGGAAATTGTAGAAGAGTTCAAGAAAGCTTATGAAGCCAAACAACCACCCCAAAAGATGTTGGAGAATAAAATCATAAAGAAGGGATTGGTTTACAAAAGACTTGAAAACTTCAAACAAGATGAGCTCAACCTGCTCTTAGAAGGGACTCATCCAGATGAGTTTGCTTACAGACAAATAACCACGGTTGAGCTCAAGAATGGAAAACAGGCCAAGTACATCTCTGAAGTGTATGGCCGAGAAGGATTGTTTGATGGTGTGCCCGAGGTGCTGACAATGGATGAGCAGATCATGTTTCTAAGGGCTTACACCAGGGAATCCTATAGGCTGATACACGGGAAGTAGATCTCATGGTTGGGGTAACAGCTCAGTGTCCAAGTCCCCAATACAGAGCTCCCAACCATATCATGCAAAACAGATCATCAGAGACTTCTTCCCAGGCGGTGCTGAAAAAGGGTCACTTCTCATCTGATCAAGAGGATAAAAAGACCAATCTATCTGCCAAAATAAGTGGGACTCGTCAATAACTTAGAGGTTTTGGCTGCATTGGTTCAGGGGGAGTTTGTTGGACCAAAAGAACCAATGAGCCTGATCAGAGAAACCTCTAAGTCCCACAGGACATCACAACAGCTGAAGAAGACCTGATCAGCTGTTCTACAAAGTCTGAAGAATACAACTGCTGAAGTATTTCTGAAGTACTGAAGACAAAGACTGAGACAACAGCTGAAGATCTAAAGTCTGAAGACTTCAACAAGTACTGAAGACAAAGACTGAAGATCAACAGCTGAAAGACAAAGTCTGATGTTCAAGTACTGAAGACATCAGCTGATGCTAACAGCTGATGACAACAGCTGAAGAGGGCTTCTTCAGTTGTTGTGATGGTTTTTCTTCATCAGTAGTTTCTTTTCCTTTCAGTAGTTTGTTTACTTTTCTGTAGTTTGTTCCTTTTCAGTACTTGTAAACAACTGAAGAGGTTGTTCTTCAGTTGTTGTAGTATCAGTAGTTTTATGTTTTTCAGTAGTTGTAAATAAGATGTTTAACACTTAGGAACATTTGTAAGAAGATGTCAGTTGTTGACATCTTCAGTAGTTGTTAAACATCAGTAGTTATAAAACGGTTACATGTCACTTTCAAGTGACATCAGCCTACGTCATTCTTTCCTTTATAAGGAAGGATGACTCACCTGTAATCGTGCCATTGAGGCCGACAATCTTAATGCATTATTCCTTTTGTCAGATATTTCTCTCTCTATAACAAAATTCTTTTATCGCTTTATATCGAATGTTCTTGCTTTAATTTGTCTAATTCTGAGCTATTCCGCTACTATATCTGTTCAATCGATTAAACCAAGAGGCTGAGATCCTAACATTTATTGGTCTACTCTTCATGTTCATCAAGGTCTCAGGTGGTGGTGGAACCACTTTATAACCCAAACCCTCTCCGTTGTTTCTTTCTCTCACTAAGTGTTGGACAACGTGTGACGAACTTGTCCAGCTGTGCAGTTTTTGCTTTAATGAGTTTACTTCTACTTCTAAAACTGCCTTTTGCTTCTTAGTGTCTTCTAGGGTGTTAAGATAGTACCTAATATCATTAGCTTGGTTAAATGCAACTACTTCATTTTCCCTAAGCCGTTTAGTCAAAAGGTCTATCTTTTCTTTGTAACTATGCTCATTTTGTTTTAACATTCTATTAGCCTCAGTGCATAGTTGCAAATCCTTTACTAAGTTATCATTATGATCTAATAACCTAGCAAATTTCTCATCTATTCTATCTCTAAAAGTATCACAATCAGAACAAGCATGGTTTTTAAACAGTTGGTCAGTTGTACTTACCTGAGGAGATTAAGTAGAGTTAGCCATCAATGCAGCATCAGATGTCTCTGGTTCTGGTGGTTCTTTCTTTGCTGTTGAAATCTCTTCTTCAGGCTTGAAGCTGACCTCAGTTGTAGTTGTCTCTTCAATATTTGACATTGCTATCTCAACTGCAATATCTCCCTCACTCGCGGAATCATCATCTAAATCTTCTACACTGGCAATATTAGATTCCCCTGGACAGACAAACCGAAAGCTCTAGTCCTGTCCTTCATCATCATGAGCAGTCAAGGCTTTTGGATCCTTGCTTGATGAAGTAGAACTGCTAGCTTGCTTGTCTTGACGAGTGAAGGACGAGAATGGGTTCCCGTTCCCAGTCTTCTTTGGCTTCACACATTCTCTCTTGAAGTGCCCATTTTCTTCATAGTTAAAGCGGGTCACTTTACTCTTGTCAAAGCCAAATGTGGTATCCTTAGTAGCAACCAAGTTCTGTCCGGTCTTTTTCACAAACTTCTTCGCCCTCCGGACAACACTAGCTAAGGCCCACATAATGTTCATTCTCTCCAGCTCCATTTCATCCACCTGCTCGTAGTCCTCATCTGCCAGATGGCAGTTTCTGATCTTCCCAGCAACAAGTCCATCATAAGAATGAACCAATGCTGCCAAAAGATCCATGTGCTCTCGAGCTACTTCCACAGTCACATTACCGAGGTTCTCGGTCTTCAGTCTAGTAGCATTCGCTTCAGTTCCAATGTAATGGGTACAAGAAGACCCTGACGTTTCTGAACCTGAAAGAGAAGCTTGTGAAGGACCGATGAGCTAGACACAAATGCAGTCTGAAGAGGTGCTCCAGACGTCTTAGCTTGAGGCGTGGCATTGTACAAAGCTGGATTCTGAGTATATGAAGACTTTTGAGCTCTGTACTTCATCCTAAGTGCTTCTTCTCACAGCTTTAGAATGAAGTCATTGATATCCAACTTTGCCAGCATCTCATTCTGTCTCAGATTTGACACAAATGAAGCCCACTTTTCCGGCAATCCATCTGCGAAATTTGACACCTTTTCTTCCATGGTAGTAGCAATACCATGTGTATGCATTTCACTCATCAGATGGTAGAATCTATCAATGACATCGTCCAAACTCTCGTTTCCCATCGATGAGAAGTTGTCAAATTCTTTCTTCAGTTCCTTAGCTTTAGTTGCCTTCAGCGAAGCATTCCCGTCGTATCTCTTTTCCAGCTCACCCCACAATTTCTTGGCCTGCTTATTCTCCGAGTACTGGTGGAAAATATCTTTAGGAATAGACTGTGTAATCAATGCATAAACTCTCTTCTCTGTATTATACTTAACTTTCTGAGCATCAGTCATCCCTCTCAAAGTAAGCTTTACCCCATTTGCTCCCACCGGCATACTATACCCAATCTCGATAGCTTCCCATAAATTTGGATCCACTCCATTGAGGTAGATCTCAAAACGTTGTTTCCAGTGGGGAAACTCATCTAACGTTAAGAGTTTTGGTGGTTTATTATGATTCTCCACTTCACTCTCAAGCAACAGTAGGTTCTGGATCCTTGAGTCCTTGCCGACATTAAACGCTGACATCTGATCTTCCATTTCGATTAACTTTTAAGTGTACTAAACAAACTGTCAAACTGGTGCGACTGGGTAATCCGAATGGGCTATCCGTGCAAATGAACTATGCGATTAGTTCAATCGTGCGGCTGAACTAAGCGATTGGTTCAGTCGTGCGAATGAAGCTGATGCGTGTGAACACTGCGAACGGATGGTTCAGTCGTACGAATGGAGATGCGAATGAAGTCCAGTCGTGCGAATGGCTCACTCGTGCGACTGAAGCTGTTGTTTTGCGAAAATTTCTAGGTTAAACGTGTTTTAGCCGTAAAAATTAAAAATTTCGCAAACCCTAATCGCCTAAGGCCGTAGAAACTGAAACTTGATGAGCAGGGAACGTCCAAGACAACTTTGACACAAAAGATTGCGTTTTTTTTGTGTAAAAACACAAACTTTTTGTCAATCTTGATTGAATCACACGTAATCAAGAGCCAAGGCTCTGATACCACTTGTTAGGACCTGGTATTTGAACGAAATACCGAATGATTAACGTGTAAACCAAACCAAATAGTGCGGAATCATATTTGATTGGCGATCCAATCAGTGAGAACGCACGTAGAATCAATAAAGTATTGAATCAAACGTTAAGAATCGATTAAGAATTAATCTACAGCGTTCTATGAACTTGGAGTATCAACTTGGAGGTTTCTGGACGGCTAGGATACTTCTGGAGTCGGAATAGAATGAATGCTTACGTTTTTCCACGAATTGGGTTGTATTTATAGGTTAGTATTGTTCATTCGTGCGACTGAACCATTAGTACGGTTCAGTTGTGCGATTGAACCATGCGGTTGATTCATCCGCATGACTGAGTATTCAGTCGTGCGACTGAGTCAATCTTATGTTACAATCATACGACTGATCCAGTCTCCTGGTTCAGTCGTGCGACTGAGTCATTCGTATGAAGTTATTCATGCGTATGGACTATTTAGGCGCATAGACACTTAGTCGCATGGCCATTCGGACGCATGACCACTGTTGGGGCGCATGGTCCAGTCGGACGCATTAGAACTTCACTTCACCAGGTTTGAGTGTATTCAACATTATAACTTTATGCATAACACTTCAAACAGTCACAAACCTAATTAACCAATTCAACATCAACTCATTAATGAAATATTAAACGTTAGAAATAACAGACAATCAATATCATTTCATTAATCATTCTAACCATTACATCAGAATTAGACAAACAAAATCTATTACATTCATATCATGATCTAGGAACATACATGTACCAACACTATTGAAAAAGTTAGTTTTATTTATATAAGGAGTTATGATACCATACATATTAAACGTTAGAAATAACAGACAATCAATATCATTTCATTAATCATTCTAACCATTACATCAGAATTAGACAAACAAGATCTATTACATTCATATCATGATCTAGGAACATACATGTACCAACACTATTGAAAAAGTTAGTTTTATTTATATAAGGAGTTATGATACCATACATTTCTTAAACGTATAATTTTGACTAAATATACTAAAATAATACATGCTTTAAGTAAAAACGTTTTGTAAAACACATTTCGAAAAAATGTTTTATGAAAATATTATCAGATACGAAATGTATTAAAAGTAATTAGTTAAAAAGGTTAGATATGTTTAGACGAGTACTTATAAAAACAATATAAACTTTTCTTTTAATCACTATATTCTATAACATAAAGTTTTTTTCAGTTAACATTGAAACCAAAACATAAGGCTTTTTGAAAAGGAACACAATGATATAAAAATACCAATTCAAAAGATACTACGTGCAAATTTTTATATTTTTATCATTTTGTTATGTCGTATTGTTTTATTTCAAGTGATTTATTATTATAATTATGGGAGATTTACATATTTTCTCATACGAATATCATCAATTACATATATACTTAACTTAAAATTTTAGTTACATATATTTCATAGTAAAACTTAGTTAAGTACATATATACCCAAATTAAAAGTTTAATTACATATATCCCCTTATAAACATAGTTTATTTCATATATACCTAGACTAAAAGTTTAATTACATATATCCGCTTTATTAAACATAAATATTACATATTTATTTGATTATTTTTATTAAAAATAACTTATATAATTAGTATTTTACTCTTATTTTTAATAAATTATAAATTATATTTTTTACTAGCTTTTCAAGTTTTGATTGTCTACTAATATTTCTATATTAATATTTCCATGTTCTTTTTGTTTTTTTTATGTTTTGATGTTAATTTTTTCAGGTTCATGTATGAAACACTTACAGTCTCATTATACAACATGATCCGAACACATAAAATTATGTTGCATAATGAGACTGAAAGTGTCTCGTACTAGAACCTGAAAAAATTAGCATAAAAAGGTAAAACAAAACAAAAAAACATAAAAACCTTTAGTATGAATAAATATGTAATTTTTATGTTTAATAAATCTTATGTAATTAAACTTTTAGTTTGAGTATATATGTAATTAACTAAGTTTTAGAAGGGGATGTATGTAATTAAAATTTTAATTTGCATATATATATGTAATTAACTAAGTTTTACAAAGGGATATATATAATTAAAATTTTAAGTTGTGTATATATGTAACTAGGTTATAATCCCGTATAATACACGGACTAGATAAATTTATTGTTATATGATTTATAATATAAAAGTTATGTTTTAAATATTGTATATTATAAGGATTGAATAAATCCATGTATTACACATTTGAAATTTTAAAGTTAACATATTTGAAATTTTAATTATGGATAGTTATTAATTAATAAATAGATTATTATAGCATTAATAGTTAAGAGGAGAGAGAAACGAAAAAATAAATTATTAGATGGTTTAAAATGATGACAAGTGTCCAGATTTATTTTTATTTATTAGTATACACTAGCTTTAGTAAACTCGTGTATTACACGGGTTAAATAAATAAAATATTAATATAATAAATATATTAATTATAATAAGAAATTATAAGATATGATATGACTGAAATTACGTATCAGAAATGACTATAAATAATAAAATGGTGATATCAACTTTTTAAATTTTTTTAAAAAATAAATATTTTATTCTAAAATAAACCGTATAAAAATAAAATTTTAAAAAATTTTCTTATTACAACTCCAAAATTGATTATTTTTGTTTTAAAAAATTGACTTATTAAAAAATATCAATTTATTTAGAAATAACCTTAATAAATAGATTTCTTTCTTATTTGTTATATATTAAAATGTATTAAAATAATTTTTTATTAGTTATTAAGGTAATTATTTATTGGAGAGAGAGGCGGGAAAAAATTGATGAAAATAATTGTGGTGCTGACACGTAACACCCTAATTTACCATTTTATTAGAGTAGTAAGATAAGATAAGATGATACAGGTAATTCTCTCAATAATTATATTGTTGTTAAATAGATTAGATACTATGAAGTGAGTATGAATTTAAGTTGAAGGGTGTAAAGTTTTGCATAAGATGATTATATTTAATTTAATTCCATTTTTATATATGTGGCGGGTGAATCTAGTATTTATGGTACTAAAGTCTAATTAGTTACATTATAGTCAAATCCAAGTAACACGTTACAGTAAGGTGTAATTGAAAATAGAATAAGATGTAATTAGAAAAACCCAGTTGATAATCTTCGATAGATAAAGGGTCATTCACCTTTGGAACGAGAGTTAGAGAAGTTGACACCATTGTTGATAATTCCAGGGTATAAAAGAAGTATGTTATTCCTTAAAAGCATCTACCAAAGTATACGAGAATTTTTTTAACAAAGTTGGAATTGATATACAATGAACTTCTTAAATTTGTTGAAACAAATGTTTGGACAATACATGACTTCTTTAGAGAACCTATTGTGGAAGTGTCTAACGGGTTCATCCTTTATAGGAGTTGCATCCGAACACCATATACCATCAATAATAGGCAAATTAATTCTCTTGTTTGCAGCATTGCACCTCATTAAATTAAACTATGAAATAATTTAGGGTTTTCTTCCCCATCTAAAGCCCATTAGAACTAGAAATTTGTTTCAAATCAAATGATAGATTTTATTTGAACGATAAAGATTGTCGAGTTTAACTTTTTTTCCCTAGATCCGGCAGCGGTCTATATGTACCATGGAGTCAAAGTTTTCAATAGAGTCGCGTATAGGCCAATGACCTCTCGAGATTCTTTCTCTTTCGAAAACTAGATCCATATGATCAATCTATATATTGTTCTGGAGAAAAAAATCAAGCTTAGAGAAAGTATTTGAATCCCAAATACTCGCGAGGCCCTGGTCATTGAGCACATCAACTATCGCGTTTTTGTCTCACATTAGCATTATTGTATCATCAAAAAGGTTGAAGACATGTTCCTATCTTTCTCTTTTGTTGTTGTGACATAAACAAAGTGGATGTCATATTCATATTATTTTACAACTGAATGATCAGTTTTTTATCCCATCAAGATCATGCTTTTGCTTTTGATTATGGTAAATGACAACATGTATGTGTGTTATGTATGTAATTATATGTGTATATGCATACATACGTATAAATATATGTATATAAAACAAAAGTAATGACAACCCAAGTCCAAATACAAATGATAACAAAGAATATAACTCCTAACAATAATCAACCTCAACAATAACATAATATATAAACATGACCTATCAAGATATTAGATCAGAAAACCTCAAAACTGAGAGCAACCTCTACATCAGGTTCTTCTCTACGCCACCTGGTGGTGGCCGTTGTGGTGGTGGTGGTCATAACCATTGGCTCCATAAGCACCGTTTCCAACGGGTCCTTGTTCTTTCTCCACCTCCTTTCTCTTCAAAACAATTAACCATGTAAAAGCTTCCAAGATGGCCGCGATGGCGCCTAAAGATATAATCACACCAAGGTATGCATTCTTCCATTTCTTCTCGGGGTCCAAGATATCGAGTCCTTTAAACACATTGGTGATGCTAAGCGCGATCACAGTGTAGCCTACGCTTATGTGGTAGATGTTCCAATAGATCCGGTATTTGTGATCGGGCTTCGGCCTCAAAAGCAATGCGAATAGCTGATCACAATCACAATCAAAACTCAGTCAATATACAATTTCAAAGCATCAACCTTTAAAAATGTTGTATTCAAAATTTTAATTTACAACCGTATAAATATATAGTATTCCAATTCCAATTATTAGTTATAATTAATACGTTGGTTATTTTATAATAGTTAAGATAAGATAAACAAAGGGTTAACACAACTTCCACCAATATAGTTTCAATAGTTTTATTATATTAGAGCACATCTAGACACGGAAAAGTCAGAAAACTATTTTTTTTATGTCACTAAACAATTGTGAATTTAATTTTAAATATGAACTAGTTAACTCTTGACTAGGTTGCGATTATATGTGGTACCTGTAGGGTTCCGAGGGCGAAAAGGGTGATTCCAATGTTGCGGTGAGTAGTATATGTGATGCCCACGGAGTCACTCCCGAGCTTGAGTCCTGTGGCCCATCCTGCAACACCAATACCATACGCGGTGACTTGACACGCAACATGGATGTAAAACCAGGCAGGATGAGCCACTTTGAAAACCTTCAAGTATCTAGCAATCATAGCCCCCATCGGCATCAATACGCCCCAACTCACCGCGTTTAGTACTCCATGAGTCTGTCAAATTAACCAAATATTAGTTCTATTGTAATCAAGATCACAACTCGCATGCATCAACCACTTGTACCTTATGTAATCATGATCACAACTCATATAATTTATCTTTGAAAATTTGATATAAAATAGCAAATTAGGGTTTATGGTTTCACATAAAAACATATATTTTCCAAAAAAAGAGAAATTAAATGGATTAAAATTAGGGTCAACTTACGACATGTCAGATCAAACAAAACACAAACCATTTAGCTAAACGTGTGTTTTCAGTCATACCCGAAACTGATCCGAACATGTTTAGACTAAATCCAAATTCACTAATTATATGTTAGCAAAAACAATCATTACTTTAATCAGTTGTACCTTATGCATAGCTTATGGTTTAAGGTTTAATGAGACTACTATATGTGTGTGTGCGCGTATCAAGTGAATATTAATAAAATTATAAAAACCATATACATAACATGCAAATATTGATCAAGTTACTACAACTTACATTTCTCCGGTGAAGCAACGACCCACCAACACCACCACCACCACCGGCCTGACCGGTGGCAAAGTCCACCGTCCCGACAGCGTTGCGGTTCTCTGCCGCCAACGGGTGGCCGCTGGGTGCCCCATTCGACACAGGACCCCTCTGCCACACCTGGTTAAAACTGGTCCTCCCACCAGGCAACACCAACGTTGCATGGATCACCACATCGCCATTAACCCGCTCGGCCCTGATCGAGGGCACGTCAAAGCTCAACGCACTCGGCTGCAACGTCGTCCCGTAGCTGGTGACCGAGGACGTGTAGGCTTGAACCGAGCCGTTGGAGTTTGGCAATGCTACAAGAGCTTGAGCCCCAACCATGGCTCCACCGTCGACGTTCAGCGCCCATGCGACCCAGTCGGAGGTCGGGACTCCGGTGTGGCGGAAGGCGACGTCGACGGTGGCGTTGGTGGGGTGGTAGTTCCAGTGGAGATGGGAGTTTTGCACTGGGAGAGAGACACATGTGGTGTAGAGTAAGTTGTTTGTGAAGGTGTATGAGTTGCAATCTTGTGCATAGGATATGATCATCAAGTTTGAGAGTAATATTGGGAGAAGAAGGTGGAGGATCAGTTTTCCCATTTGATCAAAAGCTTCAAGATTTGATAATATGATTGATGAGATGATGAGTTTGATCAACAGTGAAGATTTGATGATGATTTTGATACAAAAATGTTGAAGATTTGATGATGATTTTGTGTTATGAAGAAGTGGAAGAAGAAGGTTGTTATATAAAGGAGAAATGGAGTTGAATGGTTCTTTATTGGTAGGGGGAGATGGAAGAAGGTAGGAAGGGTTGATTAAATGTTATTTATGTTTTAATATCATATCTTATGATCAAGTGTTTGTTTTTTAGTCTTTTTTATTTTTTTATTTAAATTCAAGACTTTTTGGAAACCATTATATTATCTTGTTAGTATTCAACTATGCATAGAAGTTAAATTCGCAAGGCGTTTTCTAAACTTCGTTTACAGTGTTACGGTTGTTAGCTACATAAAAGACGTCTGGCGGTTTGGTTCTAGAGATCGGAACATAAATAGAAAAGAGTATTAAAATTCACACGTTAAGACGCAAACAAGATTGGTTATTGAAACAAAAATTTTGCTAAAGAAGTTATAACCAAGAAAGTTAAATTTTATAAGCAAGTATAAAAAGGTAAGGTAAAAAAGAAAAAAAAAGAAAAAAACTACAATAAAACCTAATTTGTCATCCCTATAAGTCAAATTCGCGTCATGAGGTTCAACAGAAGAGCACAATACCACCACATCACTTACCGAGTTTGTGTAAAATCTCATATATATATATATATATATATATATATATAATATATATATATATATATATATATATATATATAGTTGTTGCTAGTGATTTGTGAGTGGCCCCAACATTGATAAATGAGTGTAAATATAATGTTAAATAGAGTGTGTTTATACATAATTAATTTAAGTTCATAAAGATTGTTTAATTCGTTTATACGCATTACTTGGTACATATATGAGAGTTAGAGTATCAACAACATGGTTTCCAATCAATTTCCCCATCGTCTACACTTCTTCTCCACAAACGACTAAACTTACGGAATCCGCTCGCTCTCACAAAACCGCAATATTCTTCCTACAAGGACGGTTCACGGGCACATAATAGAGAGTCTCTCTTTCAGATGACCTTCATGTTAACACCCATAATCATGAAGATAAAAGCTATAGATAAAAGCTATATGATTTTAAAAAGTAAAAGTAAATAAATAGTGTTACATAACATATATGAGAAAAAGAATATAAAATTGATCATATGGTTTTCACTTTTAATGGTTAAAATCGATTAAATCAACTCATTTTACCTATTATATTACTATATTACAAAAAGTAATAAAAGTACATTATAATGTTACTGAATTTATTATAAGTGTGTGAAATGTTCCCATTTAATAGTGTATAAGCCAACTACTCCATTTGACGCAGCCAGCTGACCGTTACCAAAACTTCATATTATTTGAATAAAAATTACACGTAATCCTTCGGTTAGTTTCAATTTTTAATTTTAAATCCATACGTAACCGTGTATGGAGTTATTATTTTACTAAAAAGAATAGTTTGTACTAATTCGAGAAGTTTGATCTAAATAAATATTCAAATCTGTAATCTAAGTTTTAAATAAGGAAAAACATTTGACTTTGACAATTTATTTTTGAACGGGTTTTGTATGGTAGGCGTTCTTTTTAAATAAATATATTTATAAATTATGAAGTAAAATAGTACATTACACTATTACAGTATTACACATATAAATACAATTTAGTGCAATTTAGTCTTTGTTAAACCCTAAAATATTTGGTTCTACTATAAAATTTTATATTTATAACTAAAGAAAACGAATTTAGAAAAGGTTCATCGTCCTTCCACCACCTTGACAATAATAGTGCTATTGTCAGTTTACGTAATCGCCACGGGCAAAATTTGGGGATATATATATATATATATATATGGAAGAGATCAAATGAAAACCACAATCTTAAGAGAAAACCAAGAAAACCAATTTCCACCAATCATATAATTTCTAATATATTTTTTACTTTTATTGTTAAAAGGGTATACTTGTAAAATAGACACGTTTTTATTTTTGGTAACTACTTATATTAATTAAAATCTTTTAGTTTCTTTCTAAAACAATATACATATATCAAATCTAAATTCATATTAAATTTCAATTCTTATAATTTTAAGATCTTGTCTTTCCAACCATTCATCATCTTTATCTTCATCATCGTCATCATCACCACCACTACCATCACCATCCAAGTAGAGCTTAACATCAAAGTGCTTAATCAAAACCATGTTTAATTTCTTCATCTATAATATGAACTTGTTTGATTTCAATCGACATCACAACCAAGGTATATGTAATGATAGGTTGAGCAATTAGCAAAAAATCTGGTCAAGAACATGAAAAACATGGCGAACACAAAGAACAAATTAAACAAGACGAAAACCCGTTCTCATGTACACGTAATTGTATTATTACATATACGTAACAATACTGCAAAACTGATCTTTCGTTTAACTAGAAAATTGTTACATATATGTAACATTGTTGTGTAACTCATGTTTCATTTAACTAGCAAAATTGTTACATATACGTAACACTATTGTTATGTATGTGTAATGTTGTTGTTATGTATATATAATGATGTTGTTATATATATGTACTGCAATTACAAATATGTAACGTAGTTGTTACATATGTGTAACACTGCCAACACAATGATTTTGTACACACTTACATATATGTATCAAATATGTTGATTAGTTACATGTGCTTGTTAGTTGGTGATTTTATTAGTATTATTTCTTCTTTAATATTTTTGAAATTATACCAATAAAAGATGCAAATAGTTTTGTATTAATTAGATTATGTGAAAAAGGAAAGAATAATGAAGTAAGAGAGAGATTATGATAATTTTGTGAGATTTGTTTAATGATCTTAGGGGTTTCTAAAATTTAATATATTTAGTTTTTCTATTATACCCCTATTTATTAAGATATATGTCATTTTATTTATCAAAATACAAAACTGTCATTGTGTAAGGCCCCGTTCCCGGGACGCTTACAGCTGGGTTCTCATCGCACATAAAACGTATAATTGCATTTGTATTTCATAAATCGCAGCGGAAAACTAAAACAATCTTTCATTTCCATGTAAAAGCTTTTGCAAGTTAACACAACATTCATTACAAAATAGCTTGTTCGCATTAAAATGCAAAAACATTAATCAAAAGAATGTCATCCAAAAGAGCTGAGTAGCTTCACGGTATGCCATCCTCAGCAAACATTACATGTCAACTGGAAAACATATAAAAAGTCAGCGTTGCTGAGTGAGTTCTAGTTTTATTGCAAAACATACTTTACTTTCATATAAAACCATTCATTACCTTTACATGATCACACATCGTACATACACATAGATAATATCATTATTATCTTCTTTATTCATTCGTTCGTTCATTCGTTCTTTATGACTTTACTTTCGCATCGGACATCATCCGTACCAATACCATGTGCTACACCCTGGTTAGTCGTAGCTACCGGGCCGAAGTCACTAAATGAACAGCTAAACGTATGCCACGGTACTAGGAGTAACCATTAGTCTTAGCTACTGGGCCGAAGTCAATAAATGAACAGCTAAACGTATGCCACAGTACTAGGGGTGAGCGGTAGGGGTTCTACCTTAAGGGTCAATCACAAAGAAGGACCCGTTATCCGATGCGTGCAAGACGTTTCATTCGTTCATTAATACATGCATTCATCATCATGTTTCTCTTTCATTATCTTTCACTTTACGTTACATAATACTTCATTCATTCCTCATAATAAGTAAAGCCATAGGAAAGATATTATACATCATACTAAGGAACATTAACATGCATTCACATCACATCATACAAGACAACATCATACATACATAACATGCAATATCATCATCTCTATGCCCTACATGCTTCTAAGGCCATATCTGCTATCTTACATGCTCTTACGGGAAACCTTTATGTCAAGACTTACATCTGCACTTTCTCCCGAAAGTCAGAAGTCAATCTACACCTGCCTCGGGTACAACAGCCCTATTCGGGCGTATGGACACCCTTCGGTCGCATGGCCTCCATGTTACTGAACATCATGCGAATGAACTAATACGGATGAACACCTATGGGAATGAACATCCAGTCGTGCGAATGGACAATGCGGATGGACCTCATGTGAATGGGATTAATGCGGAAGAGCACTTATGCGACTGGACCTTCAGTCGCATGACCTCCAGGCGACTGGCCTTTCAATCGTGCGAATGGACCCCAATCGCACCCTAATCGGCCGTATGGCCTCTATTCGGCCTCCAGTCGGTCGCCTAGCCCTAACTGATGCAGAATGCAGTTCATCCCGACTGCAGCCGAGGGTTTTCGGCCTCCAAACTCATCTAAACCCATTTTAAGCCTAAATCGACCATCCTAAACCTTAGGAATGCATACCATAACACCATACAAGCACACACACGCCCGGAAACATACACAAAACGCATCACACACATCACACCCAAATGGGTCAAACACATACACATACAAAAAACGGGTTTTTATGCTTTCCAGCCTCAAAATCGTTTGAAAACAAGTAAAAGTGGGGTTCTAGAACTCACACAAACGAGCACAACGTTAAGGGCTTCGATTTGGCTTGCTTCACGATGATTTTGGCGACCCGAACCGGCACTTTTCCTCTTTTTCTCTTCTTTCTCTCTTCTCCCCTTTCTTTGGCTGATTTGTGAGTGTGGGGGAGAGGGTAAGGGCTGCCCTCTCCCTTATATACTTCCCCTCACCTGACTTTCTTTCGTTGGCGAGTTTGGTCCCTCGACTTTTGGACTTTATTTTCTTTTCTTTCTTCACCGGTTTCAAAATAATAAATATTCGGGTGTTACACATTGTTAATCTTAACCATTTATTAAGATTGATCAATGGTCAAAATGTGGTTTTCTTTTAAAATGAGGTTTTCTCTTGAACCTTCCCCTATATATATATATATATATATATATAATATATAATATATATATATATTATATATATTATATATATGAAGGGGGAGTTATTCTAAAAAGGATAGTGTCTCTAAAAAAGTCTAGGATGAATTTTCAATCGTTAAATTAACATTGTGTATTGTTAAGATGTTTTGCCATTTACACAAAAACTATCTTAATAACACGTGTCATCACTAAACTCTTCCTATACTTTTTAGGATATATGACCTTTTAACGGAACCTATACCTATATCTGAATATATATAATGTTAATGATAAAATAATGATGTCACATGATTGAATTCAATAAAAAAAATTTATGGTTGATAGAAGTAAAACTAAACATATTAGTGATAAAAATCCTAATTTGGGATAAAAAAATCGAAACCACTAAAACATAACATGAAAAATATACATAATTGTTGATATAATAGTAAAAAAACTAAGCATATCAGTAATAAAAACCATAATTTAGGTCAAAGATAATCGAAACCACAAAATAAATATAACATGAAACATATACATAACTGTTAATCGCTTAATTGTTTTGTATCATATGGCGTGTGTATACATTAAAAATATATTAACATTAAATTAAGAAGTTACTACTCATCAGCAACACAAATTAATATTATTAAAATATATTATAATTAACTTATATTAATAATTCCAAGACCAAATTGTAATTTTCTTATTGCTAACAAACATTATTCTAGAATGCTAGCCCATTAGAAATGTCAATTTAAAACGTACATGAGAGTACGAAATACTTAAAAAGGGTTATACTGATGATCGAATAAATGAACTATAATTAGTTTGACCGCCGTATTACTCTCTCTGATTAATATGCAGAACTATCTAAGTTGAATAAATATAAAATCAATAAGACATAATTAAATCATAACAATAATAGATATATATTTAACTCATAATTACCATTATTTTGATATTGTTGTGAGTAGTGCTAGTGTCATTTGATGAAGTGAAGTTCAGGTTGCTACCGAAGAATAAAAAAACCTCGACAGTAAAATTAGTCATTTATGATAGTAAAATTAGTCATTTATGATAGTAAAGTTGAGAGTTACTACTAAAAAGGTTATAGTTGATACTAAGTTTTAAAATGATGGATTCTTTTTGCTTATTATGTTATAATTACTATTTAAGTCTGTTGAACAAATCTATATAACTGACAAGCCTGGAGTCTTAATGTTTTTAAGAGAAATTTTTTTTAATCGTATCTTTTATTCTTTTTCACTCTAAATTGGTGTTCTAAGTGCGTCAATTTCGCATCGCATTTTCAACAATCGGTATCATAGCTCGGTTAGCAGCTCAATTCAAAGAAGGCAATTTCAAATCTATATATCAAGATTGAAGAATGGTGTAAATGAAATTAAAACTTGAAATTTCGATGGTAAAGAAGACTTTGGATTATAAAGGGTGTAGATGAGAGCACTATTAGTGCGTCAAGAATTTATCGACACTCAGAGCGAAGCAAACTTGCTAGTGACTCTTACAAACAAGAACAAGAATGATATATGCGGATAAATAATAAATTATAAAGTACAAACATGATCTTTGCCCAATTCAATATTTCGAGAAATGATTATATATGTTTCAGGCTCCCAATGATTAATATGATTACCAAAATTATTTGTTTTAACCCATTAATCAAAGCCAATTGTTTTTGTATCAAATCCTACCTATATTTATCTATTGTCCAAATCCAACTATTTTAGACAATTGAGCCATAGATGTTATATCGGTATTTATGTAACCATCTGGTTAAGTGGTAGTATCATGATATATTTTAAGGAGGTTGTGGGTCCGAGTCCTATCGTCAGTAAAATGTTGTTGGTGGCCCGAGTTTTACTGCAGTAAGCCTTCGGGTGGTGGGTTTTCCCCGGAAATGATGGTTGGTGGGCTTGGGCTACGCAATATTATATGTGCTGACGGACGTATGAGGTGTCTTTTCACCACTGGAGTACTGCGGGTAGTCAAATTTTATTACTTGGCTGTTAAAAAAAATTAAAGTATTTATGATGTAAAACATTTCACCAATTGTTTAAGCAATTGAAAGACTATTTCACCAACTTTTTGATATTGATGTTTGATGTGCAACTACACACCCAAATGGCGTTGCTTCCTCATACAATAACAAATGATTAGTTGTATCTATAAATGACAAGATTTTCTTTAGTAGAAGAAAACAAATATAATGGAAAACTAGCTAGACGCACCAAGTAAACCCAACCCGACACACGAAATAACCCTATACAAGTTAAGCAAAACAATTAACGTCGTTGTTAGTTGATTTTACATCATATCTTGCAAAAATACGTAATTTCAACATACATAGTGTGTAAGTAGTACGTCACTACTTTGTGCATGCTTTGCGTACTGAATGTATACACATGTGCATGCTTTTAATAACATGGGACATACGTACATCTTTTATTGGATGTATGCACATGCGTACACGTAAGTTTTTACCATAAAAATGTGTTAAAGTATTTCAAATTTACATCTTTTATTAAGTTAATTTGGTAAATATGATATTATAATACTTAAAGATAAAAATATGATATTCACCCTTGACATGATAAAGTAATATATATTATAGCTTATCATTATATATTAATACATGTAGATGTTTGATTTATTTAAATTCAAGTGTTTCTTTAAACTTTTTTAGGTTTGAAGTAGTCACAAGTGTGTTCTAGAAGTTCTACCAAGTTAAATATATATCTCTCTATTTTTTAGTGTTCATATGTTCAGCAATCCTTTTTGACTGGTTAAAGGTCACTGAGAGTTGTACGTTTAGATTGCTTAATTGTACATCTTTTAAATAAACATTTTCTATCCATTTGGTTAGGACAAAACAGGTTTCAAACGAATTGGTTCATTTGACCTACACAATATTGTCTCACATGTAACCTTTTCCTTTAAAAGTGTATTATGTTTTCATAGGAATTTTAAAAAAGAAGTTATTGGAATCAAAACTAAAATGTGAAATCTTAATGAATCATTATATGTATGGTCGCGTTTGGTAGAGAATGTAATAGTCATATAAACATTTATGCATAGCGTAATGCATAAAAGATAATTGTGTATTCACATGCATTGGGGAGAAAGAAAAAAGAAGATTAAAAAAGTCATGTCTACATTAAAAACACTTTATATAAGTTACTTTCCTTAAAAACAATGTGAGTGTCATATGCTACCAACCACTATACATATATTATCATCTTCGAGCATTCACAATTCGTTCCTTAAATTTATTTGAGTGTATTCATTATATTATATAGTATGATTATAAGTGGTTGTAAGTGAATGATATAAGAAATTTATTGTTTAATATGTTTTTTTTAAATACTGTTCAAAACCTTATAATGTTTTTAATATATTTTAAGTGATTGTGAGTGTAAATGAGAGAGAAAAATAATGATAAAGTTGAAACTAAAAGTGAAAAAATAATAGTTTTTAATGTAATTATATGGATAATAATAGAAAATGAGTTGTGAATGCTCTTTACACCCCCTTAAAGTTTTAACTTACACCCTTAAGTTTCTAATATTTTAACTTAACCCTCTTACTATTTGTATATACATGTTTAACTAATTAGTTTTTTACTAATTAATATTTTTCAAATAGTATCATTTGTTTATTTAAAAAATAACAATACTGATAATTTGTGCATGTGTTTTTTTTTTGACGTCCCCGATTTTAGTAAAAATGAAGTTGTATTCAAAATGAAGTATTTTTTGGGTATTTAAAGTTATATCGATTGATGATAATGTACTACTACCATGAAAAATAAAACAGATACCATGGCCAAAGAACACCATTACCATTATACAATTGTTTTTTAGCTATATTTAGATTTGAAGAATTGGATTACCATAATTTCATACACTTTGTTATATGTACTTAACCGC
The DNA here is from genome assembly GCA_025506515.1 of Flaveria trinervia. NCBI lineage: Eukaryota > Viridiplantae > Streptophyta > Magnoliopsida > Asterales > Asteraceae > Flaveria > Flaveria trinervia. Next base: position 14,002,810 of record CM046454.1, on the reverse strand, counting down.
TTTAACATCAGCATCATAGGGTGCATAACGAAGTTAGTGTCACAAATATTAGTGATATGGTTCAGAACACAAAGAACATATCAGATCTATTAAGAACGCACACCAACATATAACAAGATGCATAAACTCAGACATACACCAATCGACTCAACCAAAAACTCAAGAGTTAGACCATGGTTGTGATGATCTTTACCAACAAATAAGAAACAGCCAGAAATATAAAAAATACAAAGAAACTCTAGTGCTTAGGGGTGGACCGAGAAAAATTTTTCTCCGGGATCGGTTTTTTTTCAGTTTTCGAAATAGACGTGTATATCTCAACTCAATGTTGAATTTTTTGTTTGGGTCAGGTCAGGCATACAAAATACATTACAATTATATTATAAGACATTTGACAAAAATACGATTTCATTAGAAAAAAAAACATATTACACTTTATACTTGTTTACGTGGCTTCATCTTTTAAAAAATATCCAATATATTATCAATCGAAACTTCTTGAAAATGTCTTTCTCTTAAAAATGTAGCAAATGCAAACATTGTTTAAGGTATTCTTCTAAAAAAATTTAAAGATAACTAAAGAATGTTAATAGATTAATGAAATATGTGTTAAGTGTTTAGTTAAATAAATGAGCTTAGAAATTTTATACAACATAGACCTATTGGTGTTTATTCTGATATTACTTTTTTCTTAACTAAGTGAACTATTATTTTAATTTTTAGTGGGTTAAACATTCCAATAAAAATAGGGTTTAGGGGTCGTAAAATGTTTTATAATGACCAGTATTAAAAAATACACGGGGTTAATAAAAAATCGTCAATACATATTATACGTAAGGGGGAAAATCTGCGGGATCGATTGACCCCTCCCCTCCCTTCTTAGGTCCGCCAAGCTAATGCTCAGAACTTAGATGAACAACAAGGAGAACAAAAGAGATAACTAGATTATTTACCGAAGGAAAAAGAGAGTAAAATAAAAATAAAAATAAAAATAAAATAAAGCTTAAACAGCTCCATAAACCCAAGAATCGACCCATGGGTTTTATACGGGTCATGACCTTGGACCTGCAGCAGCCTCTTAAGCCCACAAACCAGCTTCATAAGCCCACTATCTCAGCCTGCTTCAGAAATGCACTCAAGCCCAACATATGACACCAATTATTATTATAGTATTATTCTTTCTAATACTTAAAAGCTAAAAGAGAAAGGTAAGTTTGCGGCAGGACATTTCTCCCCTTCAACTTTCAATATTTATAACTTTACCTTCTAATAATATTTAATTTTTTTTATAAAATATCACTTTTAACTCCCCTTTTCATTTCTTAAGTTTTTAAACTTCTGGGTTTACATCTTTACAATTATACTTGAAAAAACTAACTTTTTACATTAGTAGTTTTAGTACATGTCGATATAAAATTGATCCCATCTGTGCTTTGAGGTAAATTTTTTGGGGTCAAACATAAAATGTTTCGTTGCTATATGTATATACGTTTTAACATGGTCGACGTCTCAACATTTATCTATGTTTTGACATAAATTTGGTTCAGAAATGATTCGTGTCAAATATAGAACAATTTCATACTTATTTTTATGTGCGCTTTGAGTCATCCTACATTACAACGTAAGTTTTTTTTTAAACGCATCGGGTCTAATATAGTACATTTTAATTCGACTGTAAAAATCCGAGTTACCTTACTTACATTTTGACGTAAATTAGTTCAAAAACAAGTTGGTGTGATTGTAATTTATACTTTATCATGTCGTATAAGGCATCATTGATAATATCATTAAAGAAACCGTATAAACTAGTATAAAACATTAATAAAGATAAAACATAATCCAACAACTAATGAAGTTTAACCGTAACTCAAAGTGTCACATGTAAATGTAATTAAACAAAATAATATCTAGCCTTCAAATACAACAAAGCATATTACTTCAGAAACCTGTGCATCTTATCGGACCCTCAAATATTTTTCTTGCGGATCAAGCAGGTCAAAGTTCATAATGCTATCTTGTCAAAGTCAAACCTTGTGTTGTTGGTCAACAAGAATAAAATCCTTTGGTTACAAGTAATGGCCACAAAAGGAGGATATAATGGAGAAAAGTGAAGGATTTCATAATCTATATGTATTTTCCATAAACAAGATGTTTATGCTAAGATTTACTTGATTAGTGACCCGAAGCAACCGAGTTGACTCGGAACGGGCGCACACAAAATCTTGTTTTCGATGAAAATCTTAAGATTAATGTCTGAACCAGTGATGGATGTTCTTTACCTAATGACTTTATTGAATGAAAACAAAGGTGGTTGACCAAAACAAGATCATTTGTTGCTCAAAAAAAGCCGATGATAGATGTTCTTTACCTTGTGAATTTGCGCTAGTGCTCAGCGATAATGTATGTCAACACTCAGTGTTAAGGCGCCAACAGCAAGCACGAGTCCAAACCAACAGATCAACTTCAACTACCGGACCCAAAAGAGCTCATAGGGCAGTGTTTGATTAGAGCTCATATATGAACGTTAACATGGTTTTAGAAAGTATGATGGATCAGAAAGACGCGATTACCATGTGACATAGTAGATCAAAACACATGATTCACCTCCAACACATGATCTTGTAATGTAAGAGTACCCGACCCTTTCACATGTTTTCTTTTTGTGAGCTACTCGCGATATCTTACCTTATATGGTCATTAATGGCAAAATCTTGAAGATTGATCTTCACATCCTGTCATAAAGTGATTGTGGTCAAGAAAGTAGCTTTTGCACAAGATTTGGAAGGTGATGATGGGAATAGTGTGGTTATCTCATTTTTGGCCCTCTTTTAGGTATCCAAGACCACATCATTCCTCTTCAAATGCAACCCAAATAGTAAAATGTGAATGCTACTTTTATGGACGATTATCTTCACTTTTACTGCATGTTTAAGTTTTGCACTCGTGTATGTTCCCTAAAGGTCCAACCGATGGTCTTGGGAGCAAGCATTTTCATCAAAGGGTGGTAAAAAGAGCCATAACGTCTTTGCTCTTCTAAAAGTCAGTCTTATTTCATAATCAGCCCGAGTTTTATTTGCAATAGTTAATGATTCTTGAATTCATTCACAGTTGGTGCTATTAAGCTAGACATGTCAATGATGTTGTATTTCTGTATATATTTAACAAGTAATATAATCATATCAGAGGCGAACATTCTATTAAGGTTCGATTCGATTTATATTTGAGGTTGACTCATGTCCTAGTTGTTTGATCATTAGGGTACCCCACAAAGAGTGTAGCAACTAATTCAACTTGTTGGAGGCCATTAGACAACTTGACTATTTTGCTTGACGATGTCTAATGCTTTAGTAAAGGGAAATGTGACCCTAATAATGATGTTGACCTTGCATGGTCAAATTGACTATATGTGATTCCAACACTTTCTGTTATAAATTTAATTAACTATATTATGTTTTAATCATTTCTGAAATTAGACGGTATAAAACATGTCTCCTAAGCTTTTCTTCTCACAATCCACCTAATAAACTCATAAGATTCTTTTAGCATGAGTTCTTAGTTAAGTGTTTAAATGAAAATAGACATTCTTTAACACCTCGAGACACACGGTATTACAATCTAAATTTACATTGTTTGTAAGTTAATCATAAGTTAATTTGTTAGTAATAACTTGTTATCTCTATAAGAAGAAATCAATCGGTCAAAAAAATCTAAAAACAAGCTAGATTGTTGTTAACTTGTTATCACATGGTTTTACGGTTTAGAATTATTAGCCTCCGAATCGTTACTTTTGGCAAATATTTAGTTGAAAGAAAAAACTTTATAGAACTATGTAAAATCACTATATTAGTTACTATATTAACTAATAAGTGAACGATCAATACAGACAGTTTTTAACCAGCCGGTTTAATCGTATTGAATAGAAAATCTCACGGATTTGGAAAAAAACTACCGCGAAACCAAACCAATGACAGGTTGATACAAATGTGCGTAGGCAAATGAGATCCAAACATGAATCACTTCACTAAATAACCAAGCATTAAGGTAATAACACCCTAAATCAACAATCAACCAAACAAACACCCAAGATAGTTCAGGTAACTTATTAATTAGGAGCCCTAGATGGGTATCCTTCAAATGTTTCACACCAGTAAAACTAACAAGAATCTTGATCAAATTCTGAGCAGAAACAACAGTGCCCGATAAAATACGAAAACAAAATCTAAGCATGAAGACAGGCGATAATCAGCTACAAGTTTTTGCAGTTTTGTTTGTCCGTCTACGGAAATCATCATCTATCCTTTCTTACGCATCACCCGTCTCACTAGAGTGCGAGATGATACATGTTTTGACTATAAGCCGCAAACTGATATTACATCTCACTCAAAAAGAACAAAAATGTAAGTCAAAAACATATTATCAATCCTTAAAGAACACAAAAAGAACTCACTTATAAGCCTAGTATCTCTATGGAAGCACTCTACTTAGCCCGACCCGTTGTTTTTTTTTTTTAAGTTTTTTCGACTTACAGACATGTAGTTTTTTAGTTTTTGAACTCCAGATTATCCAGTTAGTCCTGAAACAAACAAAAGAGGCAAATTAGTAAAGATTTGATGCTTATTTCAAAACACGTTAAGGGAAAAAGCAGTTTTAATACGCGATCACAAGCACTGCGTTAATCTTGACTATACAGTGTGTAATTTGAATGATGCGAATGTTGAGTCACATAAACACAGACAGAAAATTCATATGAGCATTTGAGCCGTAAGGCGAAAATAAAAAGAGTAACGATACCTCTATTTGGGTGTCGTTTCGCAACACTATAACCGCCAACATAACCTGGAGGATTTTTAGTCTGGACATCAGAACCACCAGCATCATCACCACCACTTATCCCATACCCGCCAAACGAACCAGATCCGTCTTGCTCACTATTTCCCGACCGCCACGTGGGGTCTCCACCATATACAGAGCCGCCACCACCACCACCACCACCACCACTTCCACCGCCATAGAAGTCTGAAAAAGGTCCTTCAAAGCCACCATTTGCGGCAGCATAGGACGATGTCTGAACCCCGCTAGTAGCAACATTTCTACCATACCCACTACCTCCTAAACCATAACCATTATCGTTCCCATAATCAAGATTCCCACTTTGAGCGGAAGACATCCCGCCACCTTGATTAGTAACCGGATTAGAGCCCCAGTTGAGCCCAGTGTTCCCAAATATACCCCGCCAAAAGCACTCGAGCCCGTTGAGTTTGACCCATAGTTAAACCCACCATTACCCCACAAGTTCCGGGGATTCGAGCTGAAGAAAGAAGCACTCCCTCCATTCCCACCACCATTCCCACCATCGAACCCGATAGGACCCACAAACCGATTAGAATTCCCAACAAAATAAGGATTCGGGCTCATTCCCCGCCCATAACTCAAACTCCTATTGTAGTTCGGGCTAGTCATGCCCGGTTCAAAGTTTAACCCCATCCCATATCCGGAGTCAAATGGACTGAATCCACTTCTTCCAGCCATCCTAACACCATAACCCCCGACCGCACCAGGAGAATAAGGCCCTTGAGTATATCCGTTAAGAAAGCTGTTGGTTCGACCCAAACCATAAGGATAAGCACCAAGCATGGCTCGGTTAGGACTAGGTGAAAGCTCTTTAGGGACCGCACGTTTCACTTCAACCATTTTACCATTAAGTTCATGGAAAGTTTTCATGAGTACTTTATCTACTACCTCCTCTGAATCATAAGTAATGAATCCAAAGCCTCTTGGCCTTGGGTATTATGATCATACATAACTACAACATCTGTAATGGTACCAAATTGTTCAAAATAGCTTTTGAAATCGCTTTCGGTGACTGTCGATGCTAAACCTCCTACGAATATCTTTCTTGTTCTGTTTGGACCAGGAGAACTTTGAAGGCTACTACTGTTTCTACTGATTGAACTCTGATCATCCCTAGGAACAGCCTTCTTAGCCTCAACCTGACATAATATTAACCTTTAATATAACTGTAAAGGGTCCTACTATACATACACCATCCGACATCATCATACAAACCGTATGAGAGTCATACAAGCCATATGACTTCCTCAGTTTCAGTCACTTCTATCTCTGAATGCGACTTGTATAATTGTACGATCACCAATCTCATACGGCTTGTATAACGTTATAAACCTCATACAGACCATATAAAGTTATGGGCACCACATATGGCATCGTTTGACACCTCATACGCGCCATATTACATATCTGTGGTGCGCAGATAGTATGTCAGTGGTGTATGTATAGCACTGTCAAACTATAATCATGTATAATAATCAAAACCCAACAAATTACTTTAAAGATTTAGCTAATTAGCTCAATGATCATGAAAGTAATCAACTCAATTTCAACAATTTACAATTCCAATTAGAAATGCTCACCATTCTACCATCAATGTTATGTTTCTCCTTGGTGACTCTCTCTGCAACAGCAGGATCAGAGAAGACAACAAACCCGAACCCACGAGCCCGACCCGTGGTGTGATCCTTCATAATCACAGCCTCCAAAACCTCACCAAAACTGCTGAAATACTCTTGCAATCGTTCTTCATTCGTATCCCACGAAATCCCACCGATAAACAGCTTCCCAAGATCCGATTGCATCTTCTACACACCAAAATCAATCAATCACCAACAAAAATTCAATCTTTACAAGATCAAACTGAAAATGCAGATCAAATTAAACGCAATATACCTTTGATTGACGTTACACGCAGATTAACACGCCCTAATATGAAATGGGTATTGTTGATTCAATCAAGAAAACATCGGATCCCTCGATGACGACAATTGAGACAATTGAGATCCTCCTGAAAAGGGGTAGCAGAAATTAAGGAGATCAACCAATAAAGAACATTTTTTGTCGAATAACAGAGTAATTGACAACAGATCGGATTGAATCAATACCCAAATAGAAAAGACGATGAATCTTGAGATAAAATTGTTAAGATCTGAGAGGAGGAGCAATAAGAACTGAGGGCGTGTTCATCCTCCTCGATATGCCCCCTTTGGATTGATGTAGGTTCAGATTGATTTCAATGGGGTTTCAATCTATGAAGAATTGAATTGATAGAGAAATCTTGATGTGAAGTTGTGTGTATAGAATGGGGGATATCGAAAAAGATTGAATTTTTATAATCGATTGGAATGATGAATATATGCGGTAGTGTGTGAGAGAGAGATGAAGAGAGAGGGGGTGAAAAAGAAATATTATAAGAAATAGAAATAAAGTTGGTGTTTCACCTTGTGTACTTATTTGGGAAATCTTGATGTAGTCCTATAGATTTAAGGTGACAATTGAAATTGTATCGACGGATATCGGTAATTTCAGTCTTATATCTGATTGTAAAATTTTATTTATTTCTCATCTGATATTTGTTGGGTAATTACATGTTAAACATCAGGAGTATGTGTAGCTATTGATATATCCGTTAGTTCTATTAATCAGAACATTTTTTGGATTTTTAAACGTATTTCATTTTCTTAGATTTATAAGTTTTAATTTGATTTTATGTTTATAGCAACCGTACCAAATCAAAAAATAAATAATTACATACGTATCAATATCGTCACAAAATAAAGTATGTAAAATACCTAACAAATATAAATTTAATGATGATATACTCTCATAAGATAAGCTCATATGATATAGCATAAAAATTGTCATCAAATACATATTTTAGAGCATTAAAATCATATTTTCTAAGTGTGATATTTATATTATATAGAATGATAGTGATTGGTTGTGAGTAAATGAGAAAGAAATTGTTATTATTTATCTGTATATTTAAAGAACATTGTTTTAACTCCTATAATTTTTTAAATATTTTTAAAAAGTGGTTGTAAGTGTATGAAATTAAAAATGTGTTGATAAAGGTATTAAAATATTATTTAATTAAAAATAAAAGAAAAATTAAAATGATTTTTAGTATAATTATAAAAATAAGAATAAAAATGAGATGTGAATACTCTTAAGAGAATAGTTTATTTTTTGTATAGTTAACCTAGTTGAATAAAACAATATTTAACAAGGTGAAGAGAAAATAGAATTTAAACTTAAATCTTTTGTAAGTATATGCTAATGCCTTACATGTTTTGTACATGTGAAAATATTTAAAGTAATCACATCTGATTTTAGATCCGCTTAGGAGACCCAGATATCATATATTCCGATCAAAATTTTTTTCATCCCTATATAGATTATAGGCTTTAAGAGCTTTGTGTTGGGTCTACAATTTTTACACAGATGTTTGTTAATAAATTATGATAAATTTTCATGTTTATTCTATACGGGTGTTTGTTAGTAAGTTATGATAAATTTTCATGTTATATCGTGAAACTGTGCTAAAACTAAAGCACGAGAAGAATGTATAGGAAAAGATGTTTGTTTTTTTCTAGTTCAAGCGTGAAATACAATAACAATAGAAGAAAACTTATCTCATATATAACTCTAATATTTAATAGAATAACATAAGAAACTATAAGTTACCTGCATGCATTATAAGAGAGAATAACATGATAAATTAAGGATTTAATGTATACTTGATAAATATAAAGATCTATAGTTACATAACATCAAGTACCACATTAATTAAGTCGTCACCTTTTAACACATATTACTCAACATATTATCTCATTTTCTTACTCCATCCCTCTTTCACTCACAAATCAGTAGTTTTTTAAATTAAATAATTTGATATTAAACTAAAAAAATATGTAATTTTGAAAAAGCATTTAAGAAACATTCTTTTAATGTAGCATACTTTTAAAGAAAGATTTTATTTTTTGACAAAACTGTTTTTAATAAAAAAGCAAAAAGATTAAAAAAATTAATAAAACATAAATATTTCTTTTCTTAAAAACAACTTTGAACCACATCATTCATTGTCACCTTGTACGAATTAGTTCCTTATAACTCACGTTGAGTCGGTTCGAACTCATAGGTGAATATAAACGTTTGAGACGAGTTCGAGCTGAACGTAACTCACCCGTATAAAGAAACAAGCTCATTCGATCGGAGAGTTGATTTGACTCGTGAGCTAGTTTGGCTCGAGTAATTTGTTTGTTAGACTTATATAATTAGCTCGTTTCCTTTGACACTATATTATTTGAAACTTATCTAATTTTATTGTTTTTACTAAAAGCACAAAATATATAAAAAGATGAAAACACTAGTCAAATCGTCAAGTCATTGAGCAATACTAACCAACAGGAAAATAGGGATGGTGGAAAAGAAACCAAACTTGATGAGAATAACGGAAACTCGTATCGTATTGGACACGTATTTAAGTATGAGATTAGTTTTAAATTTTTTTTCATCGGTACAAGATTTAGTCATTTATCCGAACCATATATTAGAAAATTTTTAGTTTTAATTTAATATGTCTTTAACCCTTGCCCAGTTATATTCATTCCAGTAGATTAATTATATCCACTGAATTTTCGTTTGAGATATATATATTTGAAAAAATGTAATTTACCATGTTTTAAGTTTTGTTATAAACTAGTTTTTATCATCCACGCGTTGCGGCGGGATCGTAAACAACGTAATAAAGTATAGACTAACGATCGATCCAATATGTTTCCAACTTAAATTCATGTTGAACATTAATATAAATCAAATTTATACCGTTTAAACGAAAACATGTTATACTTGACCCACTTTTTTTCCAAACAATACTATGTTGAAATATATAACAAGTCAAAACATATATAAACACACATAGATTACAATCGCGTCGACTCGTTACCAAACTAAATTTACGTTGAAATATAAAGTAGAAAACTTTCTATATTTGACCAGACTGATCATTTTTAATAAAACTCATGTTTAAACATAGGCGAACATCGAAATGTTGATAATCTCAAATAAAATATGCACAAAGAATTTGTCCGACTCGTACCGACATGTACCTAAAAATACAAACGTAAAAAATTAGTTTTAGGTAAAATTTGTACTGTGATAAACCTAAAACTTAACTATAAAACCCGAGCATTCAGATTTGAATTTAATAACAAATATTATTATTACTTAACTATTATTATATATAATTCTATAAATAATAATAATAATAATAATAATAATTTATTTATTTATTTATAGAATTATATAATTCTATAAATATATATATATATATATTATATATATATATATATATATATATTATATATATATATATCATCATCATCATCATTATTATTATTATTATTTAAATATCATTATAACCACTGTTTTCGCGACCGGATCGGACAGGCCGGTCCGACCGGTTCGCTTCGATTCGTTTTTGACTGGTCGAACCGGCTGGTTCGTCCCGAACCGCTGGTGGGACCGGGAAATCGGACTGGTTCGGACCGGTTTTGATTTTAATGGGTAAAAACGGGGTGTTAAACCATAAATTAGTACATCAGATATACAAATATAGTTAAATTTTATATATCTATACTACTATATAATATATTTCTTTGGATGGAGATGTAATTTTGTAAAAAATACAAGTTTTAAAGCAATATGTACAAATGAGTGCATCATATTTAAAATGGGTAAAATAGGGATTTAATTAAAATTTTAAGACACTTTAGGGGTAATATGGTAAATTTATCCATTAAATTTTATAAAACTTGACATTTTTGCCCTTGTCTCTTTTATTTATTTAATAAAAATTATTAATATATTATTTAATAATATGATATTATTGAATTCACTTTATTAAATTATATTTGTTTTATGATACTATAAATTGACATTTAAATTTGTATTAGGTTGCTTGATAAAAATTATATTTGTTTTATGATACATTTAAATTGACATGTTTTAATAATGAAAATTATATTTGTTTTATGATACATTAAATTGACATGTTTTAATAATGAAAATTATATTTGTTTTATGATACATTTAAATTGACATGTTTTAATAATATGTATATATATGAAGATTTATATAAGTTATATATTTAAATATTTAAATAAAATAATATACTAGGTTGCTTGATAAAGTTCCGATCCAAAATAATGAAAAAACGACAAGTATGATTATTTATTCTAATATTTATTTGACATATGATTATTGTCAAAATCAATCACGATTATATATATATATATATATATATATATATATAATGGATATCATGATTCCTTTTTGTAGGTATTGGGTTGCTTGATAAGGTTCCGATCCAAAATAAATGAAAAAACTGACAAGTATGATTATTATTCTAATATTTATTTGACATATTGATTATTGTCAAAATCAATCACAATTCCTTTCGAATGATCTAATCTATCATATTTAGTTGTTATTTCAAATAAGGATTTTATATTGAATTGGGATAAATATGAAACTCAAATGTAGCAAATCTAAAAATTAGTTATTAGATAATGTTTTGTCAAAGAAAAAATTAAATAGTGAAGTTTTCCAAAGAATGAATCAGTCTTATCTCTAATAGATTACTTGTTCTATTAGATCGAGATTTAATAGGTTTAAATGGTGAATTCTACTCAAAATGTAGTTGTTTCTTCAATAGACATGAATGATAAAACTTATTAAATTTTATTATTTGATTGAACAGAATGATTACTGAATAGATGTTTTCATGATTCTCCTCATAGATCGGGTGCTCATATGCAATCTATCCTTCAACTAAAAAAGTTTCAAGTTGAGGAATTTGATGAGTTACAAAAAGTCAGTAATGGTTAGTCAAATTTTAAATGCATATACGGGTGCTTATAAAAGATCTAAAACATAAGACTCCTTCAGACTAGAAGAATATGATATAAAAATATAAGGTTCTTAAAATGTACTAGGTTGTTTGATGGATAGAGCGATGTTCTTAATTCTTCATTGATGATTGCTTAGAGTTATTCATCGTGTATTCATATGAGTTCTCATTGAAAGGGTATTTGGTTTTTTATTACATATTATCGGAAATCATAGAATTTAAACTACGTCAAATCGATCATTTGATTAGGTAGTTGTATGCTTGGCTATATTTGAAGGATTTTTTTTATTCAGATGAATCACCAGCACCTCACAACAGAACTTTAGTCTCTTTTGAGCCCTTCTTTTTTCGCTAATTTGTTTGTGTTTGATTTTTATGTTACTATAATTAAGATTGTTGTATTTGTAAAAATTAATAACGTAAACCAGTATCGTGTTGTAAATTATTACTGCCGCCGCATTGCGCGGGTCTTCTACTAGTAACTATACAATATATATGTAAATCATATATAAATTACTTATATTTAATTACATATATAAAATAATTAAAATATAGTTAAATCTGGTCCGACCGGTCCTACCGGTCGATCACCAAACCAGTAAGACGTCCGGTTCGACGTCCGATCCGATTAAGAAAATATTGATTATAACCGTTCAATAACACTTGCATTAATATAGGAGTAATTATAGGAAAAAAAGGCATGAAAGAGTCGTAAATTGAGCTTCAAATTGTGTACATGCAGCGACAAAAAGTACTTCCAGCATCAACTACTTGTAAATTATTGTGCATGATTTAAATATATATAATTTAAATAATTTAAATATATATAATTTGTTACTATATATAATTTAAATAATATCAAATTAGAATGATAAAGAAAAATGTACATGGATGTCACACCGGATATTTAATAACAAACTAATGGGATACTCGCCGGATAATTAATTGTTTAGCTTTACTTATAATCAGGTATGAGACTCCAATTATAAATACCCGCTTCATTGTCATCTAGCTTTACCTTGCGCACGCGTAGTTAAATCTTTAAACAAAACATATCAAAGTCTTATTTGCCACTAAAGTTAGACTAACAAATTTATCTGGCAAGGGGTTTTCACAAGTTAAAATAAGAGAAAACCCGCAAACTTATGAGCCATAATCTTGAATTCTTGTTAACCTTTTGGTACATTAGCTACAGCTCTATTTAAAACTAGTTCAACATCAACAAAAAGGACAACCAAGTGAACCATCTTCATTCAAGAAAACACTCACTAATCACTTGATCTACCCGATAAAAAGAATACGTTATATACACGAAGGATAAAGAAAATGTCATAATATAATAACGTGTGTGATACCTCTTCATCTTTTAGGTAGTACCATCGATCTCTTCATCATCGATCTCCAAAAGAAATGGGTCCTTGAGAAGATCAGAAGCTGAAGGCCTCGCTCATATAATAACGTGTGTAACTTTCTTGTATATTAGCGCAACACAGTCGCATTCGGTGTATGGTATCTCCGTTGTAGCCATTTCTAGCAAGCACATTGCAAACGAGTATATATCCACCAACTCATTGTAATCCTCCTCATACAGCTCGGGTGCCATGTACTCTGGTGTTCCTATCAATGAACGAGCGAGCCACGTGGCTCTTTCCCACCACGGCTGCTAAACCCAAGTCACCAATCTTAACCTTATCATGTACATTGGAAGTTGGTATGAAAATGTTTTATCCTTAATATAAGCATGGAACTTGAAAGCAAAAGGGGAATTTACCTTTCCAATGTTCCCATTGATGAAGATGTTGCTGCAGTTCAGATGTCGATGAATGACACATGGGTCGCGGGTGTGTAGATATTCCAAATCTACCTGATGGATCGACCTCAACAAACGGTTCTCTGTCTTGCTCGGATAGATCAGGACTTCCCAATGGCATCCTATACATTTCCGACGATTATTCAACAGAATAAACAGATATGCCTAATCACTGAATGAAGAAAGAATCATATATCAGCTAAGGTTACATAATTGCACCCACACCAAGATCAACATAAAAAATTAAGATTGTAATATTCATATTTCACAACTCACTAAGAAACAAAAATGTAGCTAGGGCTCATTAAAATTTATAACATATTTACACAAGAAGATTCATTACAAGTCATAATGCTCAATTCCGGTAACGCAAGTCCATTATTAACAATCTGTTTGATAGAATTAAACTAAGGGAGCGTTTGGTTGGAAGAACGGAATGGATTTTGAAATTCCCTCTCTAGGTGGAAGGATTTTGAAATCCCACAATCAAGGGAATTTGAGGTGAAACATTCTCTTGGATTTACATTTCATTACCCACTCAACCGATGAAGAGAGTAAAACAACAAGTGACTCTTAATATTAATAATCATTGAAGTGTAAGCATTGCGTAATTTTATTACATATTATAAATTGAATTGTATTATATTGAGTATATCATTTAAAATGTAACCATATGTTATCGGACTACCACTAGAAAAATCCAGTTAGTAGAAAATCCATTAGTAATTCATTGATAAAAGTATTTTGTTATGGATTTTCATCATAAATTTGTCACTAAATTCCTATAAAAGTTTTGAAAAGGATTGTCTTTTTTTCTTGTTTTCACATTTTTATTCTATGTATAAGTACATATCCGCATTAATATGTAAAAGACAAATAGAATCAAAATTAGAAAATTATATCAATAAAGGACACATTTTCATGATATTTTAAAGTATTGCATGACTCTGTTAACCTAGAAATTTACCCAGCACGATGCGACTCACGGTGTATTCGTATTGCGGGGTGACATTAACTTCTTTGGTAGCATTGTGGGCTAAACAAGACTCGCTTTCATAAATTTATGTTATTTCAACACGATAGAGCAAACAGAATGATATGTAAGTTGATTATACGTTGATAATAATCAAAACTCTATATAAAAATGAAACCAATTAAGAAATTAACTTTGTAACGAAGAAGCCCTTTCACCACCCGCCATTGTTATGTGAACTCTCATCGATGATATATAGCAAAGCAAAAGTCGATTGCTTTCTATCGACCATCGACTTTACTAAATGTGATATGGTAGATCAATAGTTATTTAAGTGAGTTCACCACTTTCTTCTCTAGTATCCAAATGTTATCATTCGAAGGCTATAATAATCCAAAAATGAGTTCGTCTAATTGTGTTTAGACTGTTTATGGGGTTTTTGGGCGAAGAAAATCCGCAAACTACATCCAACCCTAGATGACATCATGACAGACAAACTTGTAAAAACTCTAAATTCTCAATAAGTAATAATACAAAGAACCACCACCAAGACCATCTTAACGGATTAAGAAAACCGACATGAAAGCATGTCCTTGCTTAGAAAGACATATCTACACATTCAACACGCTTTAAATCTCTGTATAATGCTATTATAAAACTTCCACAAGCTTTACACAAAAAGCAACTAGAATAAAAAGCGTCACATAAAATACAATAAAACACAGGCTTTTGCGAGTGCTTGATGAGGAACCACCGCACCCTTTTCAAATACACTTAAGAAAACATACTATTGGCTACTTTGATTTCTAAAAGAAAAATGAAACAAGAGAACATGTGCGGATATTGTTGGTGGTTGGATGGGATGTATCCAACGTCTTTGATCCTGTGACCAGGATTAAAGATGGTGGATACATCCCATCCACGTGTTCGGTCAAGGTTCTAGTTTCATGGAAACAACCCGTGATTGCCTGTTATGCTTTGCCACTCTCACAAAGACTGTCGATAGGCAAGATGGGGCCCACCATGGTCGTCGGACTTTTTGTTCCCCCTTCAAGCAAGCAACTGTAAAATACAAACAAAAAACCCAATCAGGTTGTACTTCATATTAAATCGCAAAAGGATCAGACACAACACTGCAAATTAACACTTTAGTGTTAGTATGTCACTTAAATGACTGATAAAGTTACATGATGAAGCCCTCTTCTGTTACTAGACTCCACGGCTCCACTATGTTCTAAAACAGCCATAGTAGCGTCAAACTTCGGATTAACAGATGAATCAACGGACAAGGAAACACAAAAAATAATAGTATTTGGTCTTGTGAGATTCCAATATTTAGTTGGATGTCCAAGTCCTTATTGTGACACCTTAGGCAAATGTCACATCATTCTGTCCACATAAGCGATGGTGGGTCATAAGGAATGCCCGACCTAAATATTACCAACGGGTTTCAAACGTATTGGTTGTGGATGAGAACTTCATAGTCAAACATACAAAATTGTAAATTCCTTATGGCTAAAACAGACGGTATCAGATTGAATGAGAAGCTTTGTAACCATGAATTTGATTTATTATGTTGACAAAGACAAAATAATAATACATGATAACTGAAAAAACATAAGTTTGAGAGATATAACCTTTGATCCTTCTGAGTTCCTTGCATAGTGTTATGAAATCTCCCCATTTCATGTGGCAACGTCGAATAAACCGAAGAATTTGCTCGGTTGTAAACATGGACATACTTTCCAGATACTCCCCGTTAACACCATTTTCTTTAAAAGTTTGGCGATACCCCCCCAGATTTATTTCCTCCAACCAAAGGCCAACATCCTAAGAGACAATATTTGACCACATAGCATCAATCACTCTACAATATTCTTCGACAGATATTCATACAGCCGTATAACTCAAATAAAAAGAATAATACCAATTCATATTTCACACAGATACATTTATGCTGAGGTAGGATTTATCCTTTGTTTAATACATTTTGGAAGTTCTATGACCATGGTATGGTTTGGTATGTTATGATCATTCGTCATTGTAGCTAACCGATGTTACAAGCATGAATCTTGCAATAATACACCATTTCTTACATTGTTTGTGTGACGGGTATACAAAGGGTACACGAACATCAGTTGCACACATGAGTGTTCTGTTACTATACAAATCTCAATCAGCTAAGCTTATTTCTTTCATGGTATGTACACAACACAAAAGAACAATTATGACCAAAAATGGGAATCAATAACAATTATACAACACATGTAACTACTGATACATCCAGTAAACTTGAACCAATCGTCTCTTGATCATCCTAATTCTTAACACCAAAAACCACAAGTGAAAACAGATTCTAAAAGAAAATTTGATTGATTTGCACTTTTGCAGGTATGCAATTAGCTCCCAACAAGATAAAAAGCAATCTAATGATTAAAATGAGCATGAATCTCACAATAAATGAAGCAAATTGAACAAAAAAATCGATCAACAATGCTTGTAACTATGCACAAGCCGAAGACATGATCCCCAAAAACAGCTTAAAACCTCCAATTTCCCACAACATTCATCGATTACAGCAACAAAACACAACTGACCCACAAGATCTACAGATACAAAACAAGAAACAATCAATCAAACACACCTCAACAGTCCAAATAAAGAAATCAAGAGCCTCCGGTGGCCGTTCTTTGCTCATCTCACGAAATCAAACCCTACAAAGAAAAACCCATGTTCAAAACAGCAATTTGATCGATAAAGATCACGAATTGGGTGAATATTCAAAGGGGAAACACAAGAATCGATTAGATTTACCAAGAAACAGGTGTTGCAATTCACTTCATATGATATGAATGCCCCTTTTTCAGTGTGTGTTTGTGTGTGTGAAAGAGAGGTTGTAGTTGTAGTTGTAGTTGTAGTGTGTGTGACCCAAAGTCTTTTTTGTTTTTAAAGTTTAAACATTGACATGTGGACCTTCACTCTTTGCTTTGCTACTTGCTTTTAGTATTTTCCATTTTTGTCCCTCTTGGTTTTTTTAAATCTTAAAAGTATAATATGTTCGTGTAATACGACGGGACGATATTTTACATCCAACACGTATTTTTAATTTTTTATTTTTATAGTAATTTTATAGAAATCTATTATATTTTTTCTAAGCTAAAATATAAAACACTAAATAAATGGGTTTTGCATTACGACTTGTATATTTACGTATTAACTTATTGTATCTTACAAAATACAGATCGGTTCAACAAAAAATTTACACCAAAACATTTAAAAAATACACAGGTTACGATTGTAGTCTCAAAACATTTTTAAAGATGATTGATTAAAAGATTTAGCTAAAATCTTAAAACATGAGTTTTTTTATTTATGGGTAGATAATGTAATATTTTATGTAATTTACAGTAAGTGTAAAAACTAATTGTAAGAGGTAAACTGTAAATAATATTAAAAATACTATTTTACCCTTTAAAATGGTTGTATCTTATGCATTAAAATAAATATGTGTTCTTAATTATAAGGTATCTTAAAATACCTCTCTTATATATTTTATATATAATATAAATATAGATAGAAAGAAAACTCATATTTAGAAAAATCATCTTACTCAAATCAAAATATTTGTACTTCAAATGACATTTGAACTCAAGATTTTCATAATTCTATAATTTTGGGTATCTTACCTCAACTACATGGGTCGAGGATTATTAGTATTTTGTCCCCTTGGTTAATTTATCTTTCTCTAAAACCAAAATGATAATAAACCGGTCGTTATGTTTGTAAATGAACAGTTTATCAGAAAGCTTGTTTATGTTCGTTCGTTTAATAAATAAACAAATACTAACAAATAAATTTATTCATTTAAGTAAATGAACGAACATGAACACATGTTTTTTGATTCATTTATGTACATGAACGTTCGTTTATTTACTTTCAGTTATATCCGTTTATTTTCATTTATTAATATATTGTATAGAAAGGTAGTATGCGTTAATATATGGTGGATTCATATCTTTGAATGAATTATGGTGTACTAGACTTGTTTCTTTTGTGTTTGTTTATGCGTTTTTTATTATATTCATTTATTTTTATTCGTTTGTGTTTATTTATGTTCGTGAACTGTTCATTTAGTTTTATAATGAATGAACACGAAGATTTAAGATTTCTTAATGAATGAATATGAACGTACAATCATGTTTGATTACGTGGCTATGTTTGTATTCGGTTAAATTTAAATGAATGAATACGAACATGCCAATGCTCATGTTTGTTCGTTTCATTTACAGGCCCACCGACCATTTTACTGGTTATGTTCTCCTCTTTGCATATATGCTTTTGTTGTACTAAGATTAGGTGGTTTACCTTAAACAGAACACTAAACCAAACTACTTGACTTTCAATTGTCATGTGCAATTGGTTATTTAAATGACTAAATTATTTCCTTTTGCATCCATCTATATCTACCCTGTTGTCTCCATGTTAGTTTTTATTTCAAATTCATAGACAATAATAGACCAAACTAAACCATCCCTCGTTGCGTTGCTTTAAGTATTTTTCCATTTTTGTCCCTCTTGCTTGCTTTATCTTTCACCAAAATTAAAAGAACAATTTTTTTTTACTTCTTAAAAGTAGGATAATGTCATAATCGGTTTATTAGGTTTGTTTTAACTACAAAGAAAATCAAAAATAGATTTAAACACTTTCAAAAGAAGGTTACACTAGTTCGTTTGTCCTGTTTTTTTTATTGTTTTGTATATGAGTTTCAACATACCCTCTTCTTCCCTTACTCTATATAAATTTGCTTAATGACATGGTAAGCCTAGAGTGTTTACGGATCAAGTATTAATTTTTATTTTGTTTATTTTGAGTTGGTGGGTTTCAAGATTTTTAGCATGCGAAGAGATTGGTGATCGGGTGTGTCTAATGTTACGTTTTTGAATTCATTTAAGGAGAGAAAAAAAGAAAAGTGAAAGGAAAGAGAAAAAACAATCCCCCCTCTTCTTTTTTTTTATGTAAATTTTTATATAAAATTCGAGTTTACCCCTCTTAAAAAATTAATTTTGTCTCCGACCCTCTTTCGGGGATATTCAAACTCCGTCACTGAAGACCACATATGGGTTTTTTATTGTGGATTCTATTAAACCCGCTCCTCACTCTACCCCAATTATAATTTATCCAGAACTAAACAAAACTAACTTACTCGAAACATAGTGGTTTAAATGAATTAAATCAAAAACATGATGTGTGTAGTTTATGCATCTACTCATCTTTATGGTTATAAAAACATCACCTTCACATAAACATTCATGATTAAAATTTATAAACCAAACCAAACAATCCATTGAATGTATATCTACATGTGTCATAATTTGATGAGTCGTGTATTATATTTGTGCTTCTCAAATAATATGTATAAACAGTATGTATAAATTAAATTGTGTTTACTTAATTACTTATATAAATTTACATTTAAGATTAGTATATTTCTTATTTTATTTAAAATCTTCATAATTTTATCTATTACTGGTATCATGTTTTATTTCTATGTCTATGTTTTTTAAAATTATATTTCACATTTACAGTTTTATTTATTAATGAAAACTAAATTAAAATTTTGACTTAGTTTGGGATTTTCGTATTTTTTTTAGTATTTCTAAATCTGCATTACTAACTATTTATTATTATTGTTTTCTTCTAACACGTGTTATATATATACACGTTTCTAGCCTAATATAGTAACATAAATCAAATTTTTAATGAACATCACACTCAAAATACAATATTTTTAAGATTGAAATGAAAATTTATATGGATAGGATCGTTTTCTTTGATAAATATATAATAAGAATCAAGATAAAGCTATATGCTAAAATCTAAACATTTAGCAATAATAGATATATAATATGTATATGTGATTTTGTTGTATTACGGTTAGGTTGTTTACTTTAACATGAAACTAAAAGGTTATTTAGCATTTAATCGTTCGGACTATTTATTTCACGAGCAAATATCTGAATGGTTCAGACATTTGCTTCTAAATTGATAAACATTATACTAATGTTGAATGATTAAGAGGTCTAATATCGAATGATTAAAATTTCTTATCTGAATTGGTCAGACATTTGCATTTGAATAGTTAAGCGATTTACTAGCTCTTAATGATTACCATTTAATGGTTCAGACATCTTATTGGTTCAGCACTTAATCATTCCGAAGTTGCCAAACAGTCCCTAAACCAAACTATTCGATTTTCTAATTGTCATACGAGGCAATCGGTCGTTTAAGTGACGTTAAGTAATTTCAGTTTTCCTTTTTGGTGCCCTTTAAAAAAAGTTGATTATTTCAAATATTTAGATGTTAATAAAACTTTCTTTTATCATTATATAAAATCCAAATATGTATCCATTTCATATTTAGCTTTAACCAAGGGTTAATTACTACTACAAAACAAAGTTTTTGCCACCACACATGCGGTCGCAAAATGATAACAATTGCCCTCTTACAATCGTTTTGTCACTAAAATCACGGTCGGAAAAATGATGATGGCAGTTGCCTTGTTGCCACCAATTTGTGACCTGTAAGGCCCCGTTCCCGGGACGCTTACAGCTAGTGATTCATCGCACGTAAAACATATACTTTACATTTATTCATCAAAACATTGCAGCGGAAAACATAAAACAAGTGGCATTTCATTTCATCCTAAAAACTTTTGCAAAATAATACATCATTTGTCGGTTACAAAATTATATCGTTGTATTACATCACAAAAGCCTTAATTAGATAGATGCCATCCAAAAGAGCTGAGTAGCCGCCTCGTGCCATCCCCAATAACGTTTACCTGCCAACTGCAAACGTATAAAAGTCAGCGTTGCTGAGTGAGTTCTAGTTTTATAATAAAACATACATAAAATCGTTATTTATTTCTTTACAGAGACCATACTATACGTTTCGTTCGTTCGTGATCATACATCATACGTACATACAGATAACATCGTTATTATCTTTCATTATATTTGTTAACCTTCGTTCATTCATTACATCTTGTGACATGTACAATACCCCGAACATTGTGCACGAAGCTGGTTACTGGGCCTGAGGTCTATCATAGACCCCGAACATTATGCACGAAGCTGACTCCAGTACCTGAGGCAAGTACATTCACCGTTCATCTTTTCATTTTATTTCGGATCAATGCCATAGGCTATACCCCGAACATTGTGCACGAAGCTGGTTACTGGGCCTGAGGTCTTTCATAGACCCCGAACATTGTGCACGAAGCTGACTCCAGTACCTGGGGCAAGCGGCAAGGATCCCATACGTGTGGTCAATCACAAGGATTGGACCCCAGTGTGCATCCTTCTGGAGTAGCTAACCCGCACACAGTTGAGCTAACACCATTCATTGGGTGTGAACCTCCATACGTTTGCTTGCAAGACTTTTTACGTTCATTTGTTCGTTAATGCATGCATTCATTCATCATGTTTCTCTTTCATTATCTTTCACTTTACGTTACATAATACTTTCGGTTCATTCATTAACATAACACGTAAAGCCATGAAAAGATAAACATTCATCATCATAGGAACATAACATAACATACCATACATACATCATCACAGGGCATCATACATACATAACATTCATCATGCATAATCATGCAACATCATCATCATCATCATCCATAACATGCCCATCATACTATTTATGACCCCAAAAGTCAACTTATAGTCCCCCGGGAATTTCCCAAGTCAAAGCCTACTTTACACATTTTCCCCAAAAATCAGAAAAATAATCTAAGTCCTAGGCGCATGGGCACTATGCAGGCGCATGGACACTATTCAGACGCATGGGGAACACTTAGGCGCATGGGGACTTCTGGACGTCTGGACACTTAGTAAATTCCATCCTAATCTAGGCGCATGGGTACTATTCGGACGCATGAACACTTAGGCGCATGGGCCACTTGGGCGCATGGGCACTATTGGGGCGCATGGCTCTTCCCTTAGTCATCCGACTAACATTTCTAGGCGCATGGGCCACTGTTCAGGCGCATGAGCAGAACTTAAACATTTCTAAGGTAAATTTTGGGCGCATGAGTTACTGTTTAGGCGCATGACTTACACTTAATTCTTTCTAAGGCAATTTCAGACGTATGAACACTTATCTAGGCGCATGAGCATTCTGTAAACATGTTTCTAGGATATATTCAATCCTAATCATCGAATCCATCCGTTCTAAGCATAATGTGGCTATTCTAAACATGAGTAGCCTACAAACCATCCAGAACTAACATCCAAAATACACATTACATACGGGTATTCACATAAACTTTGTAAAATCATTTTAATACGTTTTCAGCCTCAAAGATCGTTTAAAACATGTAAAAACCGGGGTCTAGAACTCACCTGGTGCAACTTGGGTGTTCTTCCTTTTAACCCGCTTGCAAAGAGTTCAAAACACCTAGTAACAACACCAAAAACACACACACACCCGAGCACAAACACAACACATAAGCACATAACCGGGATAAAACCCATCATAAACATGTAAAACCACGAATTCTTGCCTTGAATTCGACCTCTTCTGTTCTTCTTCTTCAAAACCGAGTTCTGCTCTTCTTTCCTTGTTTCTCTCTTTAAAATGACCGAGAAGTGGGTGCAGAAAAGGTGATGGGCGGTCATGCCACCTTTATCACCAACTTTTCTAAAGTTGTCCTTTTGGACATTTTTGGTCCCTCCACTTGGACCTTATAGCTTTTCTTTCTTTTATTCTTAATTTTCTTGTCTTTTAGAAAATAACCGGGTGTTACAAGTCCACCCCCTTTATATAGGTTTCGTCCCCGAAACTTGTTATTCCTCGAATATATAAGAATAATGTTGCCTCATCTCCTCCTCAGTCTCCCATGTAGACTCGGATCCCTTCCTGTGCTTCCACTGTACACGCACAAGAGGAACCACTTTATTTCGCAGCCTCTTCTCTTTACGATCAATGATTGCCACTGGTTGCTCTACATAATTGAGCCTTTCATCAACTTCGATATCCTCCAGTGGAACAATCATGTCTTTGTCAGCTATACACTTTCTCAGATGAGACACATGGAATGTCGGATGAATCCCACTTAACTCATCTGGTAATTCCAACCTATAGGCCACCTCTCCTACTCGAGCAATGATTCGGAAAGAGCCTATATATCTTGGGCTCAACTTGCCCCGCTTCCTGAGTCTGATAATTCCCTTCCAAGGTGAGACCTTCAACATAACCCGGTCACCCACCTGGAACTCGATCGATCTGCGCGTTTATCGGCATACGATTTCTGTCTATCTTTAGCTGCCTTCATGAAGGCTTTAATCTTCTCAAGCTTCTCCGTCGTAGCCTCGATTACCTCGATGCTCCCCAATTCCTTTTGACCAATATCACCCCAACAAACGGGTGTTCTGCATCGCCTACCGTATAGCATCTCGTATGGTGACATACCAATGCTGGCATGATAACTATTGTTGTACGAGAATTCAGCTAACGGTAAGTGGCCGTCCCAACTTCCTCCAAAATCAATTACACATGCCTGAAGCATGTCTTCCAACGTCTGAATGGTCCTTTCTGACTGACCATCAGTTTGGGGATGATAAGCCGTGCTAATATGTAACCTAGTCCCCATGGCATCGTGGAATTTCTTCCAGAATTTAGATGTAAACCGGGTGTCACGATCCGACACAATAGACACCGGCACACCATGACGAGTTATAATCTCCTTGATGAATAGGTCAGCCAACCTCTCGGATGAATATGTCTCACGGATCGGTAGGAAGTGAGCACTCTTCGTCAAGCGGTCAACAATCACCCATATGGCATCGTATCCTTTCGGAGTACGCGGCAACTTCGTAATGAAATCCATGGTGATGTGCTCCCACTTTCATTCCGGTATATCCAAAGGTTGGATCTTCCCATACGGCTTTTGATGTTCCGCCTTCACTTGCAAACAAGTAAGGCATTTGCTCACATACTCCACCACGTCACGCTTCATACCCGACCACCAATAATCCTTCTTCATGTCTTGGTACATCTTTGTGGCACTGGGATGGATAGAGTATCGGGTCTTCTGAGCTTCGTCCATAATCTTCACACGTAGATTCCCGAAACGAGGAATCCACACTCGTCCAAATCGAGTTTTAACACCAAGTGTGTTTTCACTCAATTTCCCAACCAGACCTCTCATTCTTTCAGGGTTTAGATGATCTTCTCTTAATGCCTCATCCTGAAACTCCTTGACTTGCTTCATTACGTCAGAGGTCATGATTAGTTGGTATGCTTTCACCTGAATCGACTCGGGCCTCTCCTTCCGGCTAAGGGCATCAGCCACCACATTAGCTTTGCTCGGATGGTAATGGATCTCACAATCATAATCCTTTATGAGCTCCAACCATTGCCTTTGCCTCATATTCAGGTTCTTCTACTCAAAGAAGTACTTTAAGCTCTTGTGGTCGGTGAAGATGGTGCACTTTGTTCCATACAGATAGTGCCTCCAAATCTTTAGTGCAAAGACCATGACCGCTAGTTCCAAGTCATGAGTAGGGTAGTTGACCTCATGAACCTTCAGCTGTCGGGATACGTAGGCTATAACTTTTCCTCTTTACATTAACACACACCCCAACCCCGAGTAAGAAGCGTCTGAATACACCACCAAATCTTCGCTTCCATCGGGTAACGACAAGACAGGAGCTTGAGTCAACCTCGCCTTCAACTCCTCGAATGCCTTCTCCTGAGCCTGACCCCATACATACTTTACATCCTTCCGAGTCAACTTAGTTAGTGGAGAAGCAATCTTAGAGAAGTCTTGGATAAATCTTCTATTTATTCGTTAATTTTCATTCATACGTTCATCTTTACTTCTTTACATTCCATCCAAAACCATGAACTTTACCCCACCGTCATTCATAAAGCGGGTACTGGGCCGAGGTCTATCATAGACCCCCCATCATGGCGCTTAGCAGCCTGACCACAGTACTTAGGGTAAATTCAGGTGTACCATTGTCATGTGTTATACCCCACCGTCATGCATAAAGCGGGTACTGGGCCGAGGTCTATCATAGACCCCCCCGTCATGGCGCTCAGCAGCCTCACCACAACACCTAGGGTAAGCAACAAAGGTTCTATACAAATGGTCGGTCATAAAGACGGACCTTGGTGTGCATCTTTCTGGGGTAGCTAACCCGCACACCGTTGAACTAACACCTTTCATTGGGCGTGTTTCCACATACAAGGCTTGCAAAACTTACTTTACTTTCCTTCGTTCATTAATGCATGCATTCTTTCATTATGTTCCTCTTTTCATTATCTTCCACTTTACGTTAAATAATATTTTCATTTCATTCATTAATATTCAACGTAAAGCCACAGGAAAATACTCATACATAATAAGGAACGTCAACATAAACATACAACATCACCATACAGGGCATCATCATACATACATAACATACATCATACATACCATCACGCATAACATCATACATAACATCATCATCATCATCATCTTATATCATTCATGCCCATCACATCATTTTTGACTTCAAAAAGTCAACTTACATAGCCTTCAGAAACCTCCCAAGTCAAAGCCTACATAACACTTTTCCCCCGGAGATTAGAAAATATTCTAAGTCTTCATCCGCATTTCTTATTGTTCATCCACATTTCATATTGTTCATCCGCATTTCATATTGTTCATCCGCATTTCTTATTGTCCATCCACATTTCTTATTGTCCATCCGCATTTCTTATTGTTCCTCCGCATTTCTTCTGGTCGCACAACTTTCATCCACATTTCCTCTGGTCGCATAACTTTCATCCGCATTTCCTCTGGCTCATCCGCATTAGCAAATGCGGATGAGTTAGAATCGGAGGGTCATCCGTATTAGTATGTGGTTCATCCACATGAGGAACACTTAGACAGTTATTTATGGTTGGGCGTATGAGCTACTGTTTGGGCATATGAGCAGCCTAAGACACATTTAACATCATAATTCGGTCCCCAAACACCATCTATCATGTTCTAAGCTTAAATCATACATTCTAAGCCTTAGGAACACAATCAAAATATCATCAAACACATACATACATACGGGTATGAAACCCAACTTTTATAAAAAGTTCATACATGTATTTCCAGCCTCAAAACAGTTAAAAACAAGTAAAAAGAGGGATTCTAGAACTCACCTTTGCAACCTCTTCGGGTAAGACTTCCTTCAAACCCGTTTGCTACAAGTTCACACCTAGAAACCCACCAAAACACACACCCAAACACACACAAACACACATAAGCATACAACTAAGGATAAAACCAGTTAAGAACACCATAAACACACGAATTCTTACCCTGAATTCGCACTTTTCTTTTTGTTCTTCTTCAACCCGAGAGTTTCTGTTCTCCTTCACTTTCTCTCTCTAGAAATATCCGAATGAAAAGATGTAGGCAGACAACATGGGCTGCCATCACCTTTTACACCCATTTTTTCAAACATTTTGTCCATTTGACACTTTTGGTCCTTCTGCTTGGGCTATATTCCTTTTCTTTCTTTTTCTTCTTTCTTTGGCTTAAAAGAATTTAACCGGGTGTTACACAAGCTCCTTGATAACCTCATAACGCTTTCAATCTACAAAAAAACCAATGTATAGATACAAAAAGTTAGAATTATAAAAATTAATAACGAGTCAAGTCGGGTTGTTAAGTTAATATGATATATAAATGCAAAATTCAAACTTTATCACTAGCCAATTCAATTATATAAAACAAAAGAATCATATCTAACCACTTCTTATTCCCATCAATCGAATAGGTATAAGAATCTCATAATACTTCAACAAATCCTTTTTTTTCATAACCATATCCAAAGACTAAGTTACTCCAAACTATAAGAATAAACATACGTCGGGATCTTGTCTACCATGTACATGTGGGTCACTAACATTGTTTAACCCATACAATTTTCCTCTATTCTTAACCCCAACAGCTCGTGACCATAAATCGTTATCAAACTCGACATTTTCGCTACCTTCTTTCCCGTACTACGACCATTTTGCGATAACACTTAACGGTCACAAATTTTGAAACTATTTTGCTATCAAATCTTATTTGGTTGTTTATTTTGAGACCGTTTTTCAACAAATCTTGTTTGGTCACTAATGTTGCGATCGTTTTAATTTCGGCTGCACATTGGTCACAAATTCTGATACCGTTTTGCGATCGAAGTTAGGCGGTCTTAAAATTGTCGACCGCTTTGCCATTGTATTAAAGCTTTTGTTTTTATTTTGTAATTATTTTCATTTATCTGCGACCATTTTGCCATAACATTTTAACGGTCGCAAATGTTATGACTATTTTGCTACCAAATCTTATTTGGTCGCTTATTTTGAGACCATTTTTCCACCGAGTATTGTTTGGTCGCTAACTTTTTGATCGTTTTGATTTTGGTTGCTAATTTTGCAATCATTTTGATTTCGGCCGCAAAGCGGTCTCAAATATTACAACCATTTTTTTGTCGCAAATTTTGGTGGCAATTGCCCAACTTTCTATAAACCATGGGTAAGTAAGGTCCGCTTAACGTTTTTTGAGGCCCCAATTAAACAAAAGAATAAGACCCTTTTCATAGATGCAATCTAAACAAATGTAACATAATAAGAAAGAAACTTTATTATTATTATTTTTGAATAAAAACGGTAAATAAAAAACTTAGTATACTAACATTGAGTCAATTATCAAGTGTTATTCTCGTTTTAAAATTTTATTGACCCATACGATACCAAAGCACATCATAATTTTTTATACAAATATAGAGGCTCTTAACTGTGAAAGAGCCAAACCTAATGTGTCACAAACTAAAGCATAAATCCGACTTTTTTGGATTCAGGTGAACCATGGATCAATAGTGTTCGTTGACGCCCATCACCAATATTGATTGAATTGATTATTAATATGTCATTTTCTTTTAGAGAAAACATGATTCGACTGTCTAACTATAATCGATATAAAATAACTTATGATTTCATTAATTCAATAAAACAATTGCAATAATGTGTGTTGTAGATATTTGAAAAGTTAAATTGTAGATATTTTCACACTTTTGAAGTTAATAAAAATTAAGATTATATGTGCAAATATTTATTTTTATTGATAAAAATATTATCTTTGTTTTAAAAAGAAAAGTTATGTTAAAGAATTGTTCACATGAAAACAGGCCCGACCACTCAACCATGTTACAAATGGGTTAAGACATAAAGGTTAGATATTGATTTGGGCCTACATCTATATGCTCTTATAATTTCTAGGTTATAACATGGCCTCTTTAACTCTTTTTAAAAAAATAAATTAGTTTTAATAAACGCGTGTTTACGAATTTAATAAAAAATATTAATATAGTAAAATTTATTTATTATAAAATAATATTTTAATATATGATATGATTACAATTATGTATGAGAAATAACTATAAGTGATAAAACAGTTATATCAACTTTTTAATTTATTTTAAATAGTCTTTCTAAAAAAATAAACATTTTGTTCTAAACGAATTGTATAAAATGTCACTTTTAAAAATTTTCTTATTATAACTCCCAAATTTAATTATTTTTAGTTTTAAAGTTTTGACTTTTTAAAAATACTAATTTAAAAATATTTCGTATTTTTTTAAAAAATTTTATGCTTTAGAAAAATTTATTACTTTACAAAATTTATTTATTTAAAAATAACATTAATAAATAGATCTCTTTCTTAATTTATTAAATTTATAAAAATGTTACATAATAGTATTAGTAATTAACGTTTTAATAGGAGAGAGAGAGAGGAAGAACCTTTTTATTAGAGTATGAAGATTTAAAGATGATATCAATATTAAATTTATATTTTTAATAATGATGAACACCCTGATATCTAAAAGAGTGATGTTAATCGTAAATTATTACAATATATCTAAAGACTTCTTTAAAAAAGAAATTTATATGGATATGTTATCACGTTACTCTTTCTCCCTCGAAGCCCTTGGAGTCCTTGGGGTGGAAGAAAATGCGTCCGAGTCAAATGATTAATTTATAGTCACACGATAACAACGACAAACATAAAACATAAAACAAAACATCATGAGTTCAAGTCTCACTTTAAGCAAAAATACTCAGAGTTGAGCCATTGGATTTTCTCAACAATGGGTTTTCCCCTGAGGGGGTTGAGGATGCGATACCGATTGAGAAACGAATAGACGGACCCGCTTAAAATAACACCTATCATCTGAAACAAGGTCGTACATTTATCGTTCAAAAGAAAAAAAAAACATCATAATCACCTAGAAAGTAGAATCCTAGGATAAGGGATCTTAGCTCGAACTCAGACCTTCGGTATAACAAGAAGCAGAAATATATGAGAGAATTGTAACATCTAACATTCAAAATTGTAAGAAACTAATCAAAATGTTAAAGTGAATTATTATGATATTTAGATTTTATTATTATTTTTTTTTGTTTTTTATCGTTTAAAAATGTGTATAGTTTCTCAAACTTCATAATTTCTTACAGAAAGTGGAAGGGGTGTGTTTGAATCATTGAAAATAATAGAACAAAAAGTAGGATAGAAATGTGTAGAACATAAATTTAGGTTTCTTTATACTTGCTAGAGGTGATTTTTACAAAAATTAATGTTTTTTCGTATAGTGGATTAAAACAAACACTTTTAGTAGCTTAGAAAAGGATATATGGAAGCCAGAAGGCTTAAAACTTGTTAGACATGTTTAGTTTGATAAAATAGCAAGCAATTGGAATGTATGGAAACAATTTTTACCATAAATTATAGCACTAACAATTTTTTCGTGCTCGTTACACCCAAAGTTGCAAGTGTTTGGGTGATGTCAAAATGTTTGAATTTGTTTTTGTGATTTTTTAAAGAAAAATAATTATTTTGGCCAAACTGATTCAAAATTGTGAATTGATCAAACCGGTCAATATAGAAGATCAAGGTAATTGGTTGTAGATTTTAGTATTCTTTTCTTTAGGTTTCTTTTGGTTTCTTTTATTCTTGCAAGCTAAACTTTTGGTAGGCCATCTTTATGCTTGATGGAAAAAATGAGTCGTGATTTTTGTTCTTCCATTACTAAAATGTTAGTGAAAAATAGTCATAAAATCCTAACAGTTATTTGAATAACGTATGCCAAATTGAAAAATCATATGATGCCACGACCTTTAACTTTATGGTTTGGTGTGAATGGTCACCTCGGTAGTTGTGACCTTGCCAAGCAATAAGATTGTTTGACCATTTCTAGTGTATGCATCAATGCTACCAAATATCATAGGTTAACCGAGTACAACTTCATGCATCTCATATAATTGTTGACTGTCACCTTACTATTTCATACCATAGAGATTACCATAGACATTAATTACACATTTACAAAATTTTAAATACTTTCTTGTTAGTTTCTTTTAGAATCTTGAGATATTCATTTCATGAGTTTTACTAGTGTCATAGACATTGGACAAATTGTGGACATAATTTTATGGAGTGGTAACACCCCATCTGCCTCTTCTAATGTATTGTTGTTGTAAAAATGACAACTCTCGCTTAAAATTGTTAACTATTCATGATTATAGTTGACGACTTATGTGAAACGGACTCTAAACAAAACATCATCATATACGAGTTCATTAGAATAATAATCATGGACTAGACTATTGTTAGTAGCCTCAAGGTCTTGGCTACGCCGAGCTTTTCGTGTTAATGGATATGGTGTTATGACCACAGCTACGATGCACCCATGAAAATCTCATCGGCCTCAGATGATGAAGATGATGATTATAAATCCATTTTACATTTAGAATAGAAAGTGTGAAAAAATCAAAAAGTGATTTTACGAGAATAGAAAGCAAGAAGTGGTTTGGTTTTATAAGATTTTAATTAATTTTTAGTCTTTTCATTAGTGTTCATTATCATTCAAAACTAGTCAATCTCGAAAATTATAAAAGCTTCTCTTCCCACGATCATGATCAGCTAATGACAATAGCGCTCACATTCTTCACATGGAAACTCGAATCCCTTGTTCCAAGAGTGTGGGTCCTATTTGTCCACCTCCACGTTTGACAGTTACCATGTATAAAGCATTGCCTAAAACATGTATTTTGGTTATTTATTTATGTCTTTTGTATTAGTATCTTAGATTACTATACTAGATAATGCGTTAGTCCAAAATCAAAAGTAAGGTGTTACACACTTGCTACCACAAGATAGTGAGATTAGAGGTGTATGTTCTAAACATTTGGTTATTAAGGAATACTAGGATAAATTGAAAGCAAGGTATAAATATATCATGGATGCAACCAATTAATCTATTATTCTTGAGGTGAGAATAATTTTTAGAGTGAATTATCGTTTTTTCTATCTGTAGTATGGTCACATTTGCTATTTTTATTCAAAAAATATTTTTCTTGCATTTGGCTCTTCAAGATTTTACAAAATTTCCATTTTTATCCAAATAAGTTAACTTCGTTAATGTAAAATATTAAACCATCTATCATTAAAAGGGGGTAATTATGTAATTTCATATATACAGACAAAATCATAATGTTAACGCATTGGTATTAAAATATCATTCACTTGATTATGGTTCTGTAATTAAGAGATTTTGTTTTGCAGTTTAAAGGATAATTTTATCAATTTACATGTTTTATAATTTAAATTCTCGGAGGTAACTTTTTTGAATGAAAATGACAACTTTTTAGAACCATGGGTAGCAAGATGCAATAAATTCATGTTTATCGCAAACGAAAGAAGGATTGATGGTAATGAGTTTACCTTGCAATACATCATATTGGCCGTCCTTTTCACCTCTTGATCTTTTACCCTAATTCGGGTTGTAAACCAACCAAATGTTTAGCATGTAATATGGTACTCGTGGGCTTATACTAATAACCCTAGTAATATTGTCTAATACTCCCCCATAGTTGTGACACCCGATTATTTTAAAGCCAAGAAAGAAGACTAAACTGAAAGAAAAGAAGGAAAAGAAATAAAACCCATGTCTAGGGGTAAAAAGTGTCCAAAAGGACAAAATGTTTGAAAAGTGGGTGTAAAAGGTGGTATGGCCGCCCATATGTCACATACATCACTGATCTTCGGGTTTTAGAGAGAGAGAGAGTAGCTGGGAGCAACAACTCTCCATTTTTGAAGGAAGAACAAGAAAGAACTCGAATTCAAAGTAAGAATACATGTGTTCGTGACGTTCTTGACCGGTTTTATCCTCGGGTTTATACTTATGTGTGTTGGTATGTGTTTGGGTATGTTTTAGTGGGTTTCTAGGTGATTGAACTCAATTGCAAAAGAGTTTGGAAGAAGCCATACTCAAGACCTGCTAAGGTGAGTTCTAGAACCCCTCTTTTACTGGTTTTTTAACTGTTTTGGGGCTAGAAATGCATGAATGTTTGTTTTCATTAAACTGGGTTTCGGACCCGTATGTTTGATTTTGGGTATGTTGAGTGTATGATGTGATGTATGGTTATGTTCATGCTTGATAATGTATGATGGGATTTCTAAGGCTTAGAGGGTAAGATTTAAGCTTAGAACATGATGAATGGTGTATGGGGATGTAATCTGATGTTTTAGGCTCATGTGTTAAGTTATTAAATCTGCCTAAGTGTTGGAAAGTAAATGCGGATGAGTAATGGGAAGAAATGCGAATGAACAGTTAATGCGGATGAGCATTGACTAAGTATGGGAAATGCGGATGGCTCATGCTGATGAGCAAGGTCAATGCAGATGAGCATTGACTAAGTATGGGAAATGCAGATGGCTCATGCGGATGGTAAGGTCAATGCGGATGAGCATTGACTAAGTATGGGAATGCGGATGGCTAATACGGATGAGAAAGTCTAAATGTGGACGAGTGCGGATGACTAATGCGGATGAAACATAGGGAAATGCGGATGAAGCATGGAAATGCGAATGAACAAAGGGCAAATGCGGATAAACAAAAGGGAAATGCGGATGAACTACAGCAAATGCGGATGAACCCTTAGACTGTTTTCTGACTTCTTGGAAAAGGGTGAAATGTAGGCTTGACTTGGGAGGTTCCCGGGGCTATGTAGGTTGACTGTTTAAGGTTCAAGCTTTTATGATGGGCATGTTATGATGTATGATTGGTGCATATGCATGATGATGATGTGCATGATTATGTATGTTATGTATGTATGATGTTGCCCTGTATGATGATGATGTTTGTGTATGTTATGTTCCTTATTATGATGTATGTTTATCTTTCCCGTGATTTTATGTTGAATGTTAATGAATGAAATGAAAGTATTATGTAACGTACAATATTTTGTTAGCAAATGTTTAGCATGTAATATGGTACTCGTGGGCTCATACTAATAACCCTAGTAATATTGTCTAATACTCCCCCGTAGTCGTAGGGAAAGTAACCTGACGTTATGACCGGGAAAAAAACATAAAACAATAATAATAAGATAAATATGCTTCAATCGACTTGACTATCCAAACTATTACTAACAAACAATATTTTGCTTGATTTCGTCATTCATATTTTGGTTGATTGTGACATTTATAGTTTACTTGATACATCATAGTTCTTGAGTCTTTGAATAATAAGTTAAGACCTGGCGATCATAGTCATTGGTGATGTCTCAAGGCTAGCAAGCAACACTCTTTTGGATCTTGTCACACCCCGACCGACGGCGGAATCATCGAGACGGACGAATGTGAAATGATTGTTCATAGCTCATGGAATTAAATAGGTTGAAATAATATTAAAAGCCATTTTACATTGAATAAAACTAGACAATTAAGTCATTACCATACAACAAAGAATTAAACTCAAGATAAGTTATTTAATTAAACTAAGTCCAAGTCCTATATGAACAATAAGAATTTCTCAAGTAGCAATCCTGAAACCCGTTAAAAATAAAGGGCCAACTATGAAAGCTGGTGAGTTTCCATGGGTTAAACATACATATATATAAAAGATTTACAAGTAGCAATTCATGTCAATAGTTATGAATTATGCAAGTTTACAGAAACACATATAGCTACATTCAAACCTTGACCAAGATTAAGATTACAAGTATATAACGATTACCTAAGTGTACTTAGTTCCCATGATGTACAAGCATACATCATTAGGAACAGGCAATAACCTCTGCTTTAGCACCAAATAGGCTTGACAGACCTATAGATCTATGACATCGTCAGACTAGCAATAGTTAATGATTCTTAACATATAATGTTCATCATAAAGACTCACAATATTACGAATAATCATAAAAAAAAAGTAAAGATGAATTGCATGTGCATTTACAAGTATCAAGATGTTTACAAGTGTAAGTTTATAAGATTAATATATTTCACCCCAAAAGATGTGAAATAAAGCAAAAAGGGGCATGAAGAACTCACATGTAAAACTCACATGCTATAAGTTGCACTTAAAATAAAATTAAGAAGGTCAGATGGTTCCAACGATTTCTTCACGATTGAACCTAAGATTCGGTGTCTTAGGTTTAGGATAAAGATATGATTAATGACCAAATATGGGTTAGAGTTTCAATTGGAATTTGGGGTTTTGATAATTAGGTTAAATAAAATAATAAAGGAAACTATATTTTATTTTCATAAAGATGAATAACTTTATTAAATAATTAAGATTGAAACAATATTAAATTATTAGTGCAATTGAAACATAAGTATTACTTAAATATTAATAATAATTGATTAAGTAATGGTTGAGTATATAATGTGAAAAGAAAAAACTAATCTAAAAATTAATTATTTACAACTTGATCAAAATAATTAATCGGATAATTAATTGTTTAGTTGGCTTGCAAATTGCTTAAAAGTATTTAAGTTTTATTTATTATGTTTTTAAACTTTTGAGTAATTCTTTATAAAAAAACTAGGAAATTATATGATTTAGAATATTTTAGGAATTAAATAAAGATTTCAAAAATAATATTTATAAATATTTAAACTTGTAAATACATTATATATTTCTATAACTTTAAATCTCATAAAAATTAACAAAGTTTTTATATTATTAAACTATAATAGTAGATTATATTGTTATAATTTTTCAGAAATTAAACTAATAATTTCTAAATTAAATTAAAGTATCATAAACTTTTATTTCAATTTAAAAGAATAATAGTAATTTTTGTGATTTAATTTATAAAAATAAAAGGTTTAAAAAATGATTTAAGGGTGCCCGGGGTCGAACCTAGGACCCCTTCTGGGTATGCACATGATGTTAACCGGTGGGCTATTAGCCCGAATCTGATTTTAATCCCAGTTTAAAATTTAAAAGTTCTAAATATGAAATCCCCAAATTCCAAGAACCCTAGAAATGGGATTGAATCCAATTGAACATAAAATCGATTTCGATACTCAAATTAAACTTGGGGCTTTGATTCTACAAGAAACGATTATTTGGAATAAAAATCAACTAATTCGTGTGGTTTTAGTGTTGCCAGCGGCTGTCAGAGTTTGTGAAGTCGGTTTTGGATCGATAAACATCCGAGCATGTTCTTGACGGAAGGATAAACAACAACACAAACCAAAAAGTCAAACAATAATATGAACTATAATTGAACAGTTTCATTGATAAAACATAACGATTACAAGCTCGTTACAATATAAGAATCAAGACTCTTGGCAAGGGGAAGATCGAGCATGATCTCCCCTCTCATCCGGCAGCCCTAGGCTTCCGGGCACACTCTCTCTAAAACCCTTTAGAGAATCCTCTATCTCTCTACACATTGAAAGTGATATATATAGGCCTCGGCCCATATTAGATGCGACTGGGCCCATTCTTGCGATTGGACCATGCGTATGGTTCAATCGTACGACTGGACCATGCGTATGATTCAGTCTTACGAATGTCCCAATCGCATCTCTCAGTCGCATGACTGGTCTATTAGCATGGCTCAGTCGTACGACTGAGTCTCATTCGCATATGCTCCTGCGAATGACCCAGTTTCATGTGTTTACAACATATCAGGTGTATTACATTAAGCCTAGACTATTCGACAAGCGACTGGCACACTATATATGACTATATATGCTCCAACAAATTCCCCCTTGGACGTTGCCTGCGAATAGTAGATAACACCTCTTACAATCTTCAGTCAATCTTTGCTCTGGTTGCCAATAGAATCAAACGAAAACCATATTAGCCAACGTTGCCGATC
The DNA here is from genome assembly GCA_025506515.1 of Flaveria trinervia. Taxonomy (NCBI): domain Eukaryota; kingdom Viridiplantae; phylum Streptophyta; class Magnoliopsida; order Asterales; family Asteraceae; genus Flaveria; species Flaveria trinervia. The sequence goes on along the minus strand of CM046454.1, from coordinate 13,966,042 downwards.
CGTCAGGTTACACACATCCCCGAAAATAAATTTCAGCACAACAGCTTTCGTTTACTTTGTAGAACACCATCATAGCAGCAAGATTCCCCATGTGACTGATTTTTCCAGATAATGATACGAACATTTTTCCATTGCTTCAATCTTCACACAGGCTAACCTGATTAACATCACCAGCTGCAGAAATTCCCCCTCACATTCATCATATCCCAATATATAGACATTATGCTCTCCTAGCATCTTCACATGGTGTATTAGGCAAAAGGTTGAAGGTTCCAATCCACAGCTGACAATATCAAACAAATCAGCATGCACGAAGTTTCATCATCGGAAACGGTTCACATCATCACTTTCTGATTGCATCTTCACTTTCTCTATACATGGATTCCCCCTAAGAAGCAGAATCCTTTCTGTGCGGATGTATATAACTTGATTGGCCCATAAGTAGTCAGATGCTCCTGACTACCCCACAAAATCAGCATTAATTGTTGACATCTTCTCTTCTCTCTTTCGTGTTCCAATTACATTCACCTATTCTGGAAGTCCGACGAATCATGGGGTACACATCGAACTTATTTGACAAAAGAACCTCAGGGTGAATATGCTTTGCTCATCTTCAAATCTGTGCAAGAAGCTGTTCCAGACTCCTTTTTTTTGGTCTGGAACAAATGCGGATGAGTCAATGCGGATGGCTCATTCGTGCGATTGAACATACGATTGGTCTAGTCGCACGACTGAACATACGACTGGTCCAGTCGCACGAATGGTCCATTCGCATGGTCCAGTCATACGAATGGTCCATTCGCATGGCCCAGTCGCATGAACGGGTCTGCACGCAGATTTCAGATCTGTAGCCGCCAGGGCTACCCAAAACCCTAATCTGACAAATTCAACATGAACCGTAACAAGGTAGATATCATCAGATTCGAAAGGGTGATAGGAACGTGGTTTTGAATTCGATTTTAACATAGAAGCAACACACGTAACAAGAGCTGAGCAAAACACAAAGAACACGAAGTGGGTTTAATGTCAAGATCTGAACTTTGATCCAGAAATCAAGAGCTCAGGTTGCTAGAATGATTGTTAGATCATTCCAGCAGTAACCTGGATCTGATACCAATTGTGAATTCGGTTTTTGGATCGATAAACATCCGAGTATGTTCTTGGCGGAAGGATAAACAACAGCACAAACCAAAAAGTCAAACAATAATACGAACTATAATTGAATGGTTTCATTGATAAAACCTAATGATTACAAGCTCGTTACAACATAAGAATCAAGACTCTTGGCAAGGGGAAGATCGAGCATGATCTCCCCTCTCATCTGGTAGCCCTAGGCTTCCGGGCACACTCTCTCTAAAACCCTTTAGAGAATCCTCTATCTCTCTACACATTGAAACTGGTATATATAGGCCTCGGCCCATATTAGATGCGACTGGGCCCATTCGTGCGATTGGACCATGCGTATGGTTCAATCGTACGACTGGACCATGCGTATGATTCAGTCTTACGAATGTCCCAATCGCATCTCTCAGTCGCACGACTGGTCTATTAGCATGGGTCAGTCGTACGACTGCTGCGAATGACCCAATTTCATGTGTTTACAACATATCAGGTGTATTACATTAAGCCTAGACTATTCGACAAGCGACGTACACACTATATATGACTATATATGCTCCAACGAAGTTGGTGGCCGGAGAGTGGTCGGGAAAACGGGGAGGGGGTTGGGTTTTGTTTCAATTATTACGAATTTACAGATTTTGTCCCTGTAGTTTTAAGGGCTTTCTATTTTATGTCCAAACTTTTAAAATAAAGCTTCATGAATTACATTTTAACCCCAAACTTATTAAACCCAATTTATAATGAAATTTTTGTTGTCCATTGAAACTTTATAATTAACAGAAAATATTTTTCTCATTAATTATTAATTTTAATTAAATCTCAAACATCATAAATGGCAATTAAACTTTGTAAACTTATAAAGCTTTACTTTATAAATTATAAAATTATTATATATTTAATGGTTTAATATCTTAAATAAAACAATTTTTTTATGTTGCTTACATTTATAATCAATATGATGCTTTAGAGAAAATAAGTTTAATAAAAAAAATTATATCATATGAATGTTCAAAATAAGTTCGGGTTCGAGTCTATAATTTAAAAATGACGGATGTTATTGATCCATAGATCAAGAGATAACATAAGTAGATATAAATAAAAAAGAAAGCAAGACCGGTGATCATGGTCAAGTGATGGTCTTTTAGATCCGTAGATCTAAAAATATAGAAATATTTAATCAAATCGTAGTTTAAGATCAGTGGCCGTGGACCGTGTTTCTTGATGCGGCTAAAACATCGATAAATGAAAAATAAAAAAGAACAAAGAAAACATAATGACCTCTGTAAATTGGGAAACATAATCCAGAAAAGAACTAAGAGAATGGATGTACACGAACCAAGAGAATGGATATAGGTAATAGGTTTGAATCCTCAACCGATAATGAAGCTTTATTAAAAATAAAATAGAAAATAGATAAGAAACGAAACAGAAGACGAAGGTGGGACAGGGCGGTGGCGGTGGTGGCCACCGCCCTGCCTAGGGTTTGAACTCGATGGCGAAGGCTAGGGTTTGTATGTTTTTGTGGTGGTGCAGCAGAGAAGAATGTAACCAAAAACCTAAGACTCCGATACCATGTAAGATGGTAGAAGACTTATTAAATATTATTGATAGGTTTGGTTATAATATATAAAAGATATAATACAAACTCTAAAATCTAACTGTGCTCGTGGGCTCATACTAATAACCCTAGTGATATTGTCTAATATAGAAAATAATTCGTGAAATCAGCAGAAAGTTTGTTTATGTTCGTTCGTTTAATAAATAAACGAACACAAACAATACAATTGTGTTCATATAGTAAACAAATGTACATAAAATAGAGGTCTTGTTCGATCAATTTTGTTCGTGAATGTTTGATAATGTGTTCGCTTATGTTCGTGCATGTTTGATCATGTTTGATATGGTTTTATATTGTACGTCTCCTCTCCAACACCCTTCATATGACCTTTGTATTTGTGTATGTTCATGAATTTTAGTTTGTGCTAGTTTATGTGCATGAACATATGCTTATGTTCGTTTGTAGTTGTTTGTATTTCATAAGTGTTCATGAACATTTTATGAACATGTTCATTTCCTTAATTAATAAACACAAACACAAATCTCATTCGGTAAGTGTTCAACAATAGTCATGAACAAGTTTATTTTCCTAATAAACGAACATTAACAAGGTCTGGTTCGTGTTTGTTTGGCTTGTTTGCAACCCAATCCCCAATACCATAGACTTTAGTTTTGGCAAAGTCCAGTTTTAATCCTAAGACAACTTGAAAGCATCTAAGGTTTGTTTTGAGATTATGGATATTAATTAAAGATCATGCCTATAAGAAAATTACATCATTAACAAAAGTAGTATGGGAGATAATAGAGTATCTACCAGGAAGATAGATGGCCTTGAACAATCCATTTTCTATCATAGTGCACATAATAAAATTTAAAACTTCCATAACAGTGATGAAGAGAAATGGAGTCATTGGATCTTATTGTCTTACACCATTGTAAACACCTTCGTTTGAGATTCATTTACTAAAACTAACACTCTATCAGAATCTAAATCATTTTATCCAATATTTCTAGTTTCATCATAGCCCATTTGTAAAAAAAGTTAGTTAATGAACTTTTAAATTATTAAGTCAACTGCTTTTTCAAATCCATCTTGAATAATAGACATTTTTTGTTAGTCTTCTTTATCCATGAAATTTACTCATTAATGATTAAATGCCCATCAAGAATATTTCTGCCCGCTATGTAAAGTAGTTTGTACCCACCCTATTAGGCTATTATCGTTGCAATTGTCTGACACCTGTCATTAAAATAGGTTGACCTTGCCTTTGATGTTGACTTTGACTTAGATTTTTCCTTGACTAAATGATATATATGATTACATGTCAAAACTAATAGCTTTAGTCACTACAAGTGTACAAAACATACATTGCAAGTCTATAGAAACTTAAGTGTAGTCATGTGTTTTCTAAAGCAAATGACTACTTGCATATGGTATAGCAGCAAACTCAAGAACTTACAAAGCACAAGATATTGGTGACTTAAAACTATTAACACATGAATCGTAATGAAAATGTTACAACTTATAATTAATTACTTTCAAGTTGCATTCAAAACAACAAAAAAGTACTTATATTATTATCATAACAAAAAAATTAAATGAAACACATATAATCATGTCACACATAATATAAGTAATAAATTCAATTGGAAAAATACAATTATACCACTATTATTTCAAATAATAATAATAATAATATAATAATAATATAATAATAATAATAAATAAACAAAAATAAATAAATAAATAATAACTTTTCATATTAATAACTTACATCTTAAAGATCACCATAAACTTCTATCAAGAGTTCATTCATCGTCACACATTTCCAAATCTTTCTTTTCTCTCTATCCTCATGACACACACAAACACATATTTCATCCTCATTTTTCAAGTAATCCAAGATATCACATGCATTTAGTGATCATTTAGTGTTTGATAAGTTCTACACTTTGATTCCTATACATTTCTACAACTCTTCTCAAGAACTTGATATTAACATAAAACTCATCCTCCGTCTGTTATTCATATTCATTTACACAAGACATACAAGTGATGATCATTACCGCAATTCATCATGCTAACACTCTTTCATTCATTTATGTTCTTTTTATCATTTTATATGAAATCTTCATTTTTCAAGCTCTTATATATCTTTTTTGTTAGGATCTGGTATTTGACCAAACACCAACTGATTAACGTGTTAAACCAAACCAAATAGTGCGGAATCCTATTTGATTGGCGATCCAATCAGTGAGAACGCACGTAGAAACAATAATGTATTGAAACTAATGTCAAGAATCGATTGAGAATCGATCTATAGCGTTCTATGAACTTGGAGTACGAACTTGGAGGCTTCTGGACGGCTAGGGTACGTCTGGAGTCGAAGTGGATTGAATGCTTTAGTTTTTCCACGAATTAGGTTGTATTTATAGGTTAGGATTGCTCATTCGGACGACTGAACTATTAGCATGGTTCATTCGTGCGATTGAGACGTGCGGTTGATCCATTCGCACAGCTGAGTGTTCAGTCGTGCGACTGAGTCAGACACATGAAGTTGTTCAGGCGTATGAACTATCTAGGCGCATGGACACTCAGTCGCATGGCCATTCGGACGCATGAGAACTTCACTTCACCAAGTTTGAGTGCATTCAATATTCTAACATTATGTACTTCAAACAATCACAAACCTATATAATTAAGTCAATATGCGTTAAACAACTCATTAATGAAATATTAAACATTATAAACACAACCAAACATTTGTATTTCATTAAGTACCTAATAGTTACATAAGTGTAAGACATATTACATTCAGATCAGGATCTAGGTACATATATGTATCAACAAACTCCCCCTTGGACCTAGATCTATCTATTGTCTAACATCTTTCATGATTTCCTCAAACTTTTTGTACTTAGCTTCTTTGGTAACTCCTGTGTTTATCTAAAAAACAAAACAGAGTCTTATCACCTTTTGGAACTGTAAAGCTTGTACAATATCCTGAGGTTCGTAGAACAGTGGCCACTTGTATAAAGTATAAACATCTTGTGCTGACAAGTTGGTGAGCCACATCGGGTCAAACACCCTTATGGTTTCCATTGTGCCATTCCTGTTCAAGACTATCACAGCCTCTCTTGTTCTCCAATCATAGTACCACCATTTGAAGTGTGGAGTGAAGTCTTGTGGCATCTCACGTAGTGGGATCCTAGACATTGTACGTGGTGGACTCCACTTCAACACTACTCTAGGTTTACTAGTTATGGCATCAACCTCAGATCTTCTGATGTACCTCATTGGTTGTTGAGGTTTGAAGTTGACCCATCTGGTATGGTACTCCCTCTTTAGAGCAGCTTCAAACCAGCCTGACATCTTACGAGGGTCAGCATATAGCAAGTTTAACTTAGCTAACTGGTTGAGCTCAAAACCTAGAAAAGTCTTCAGATCATGTGGAAATCTGAAGTACTCTATTCCCTTCTCACGTTTAACTGCGTAAATGTTGAGATCTGCAAAATGTGCCCACGCTATGATCCTGCCTGCCACCTTTTGATGTTTCTTGACCTGATACAATTTGGTGTAGACAGTAGACGTTGTAGTGCTGCGTTGGGCTCTTATCTCTTCAAAACATGCTGCCCATTCAGCCTTTTTGATGTTTACTTCGGCATCTGGGGCTTGGGCCTTCTCTTTTTCCTTTTCTGACTCTTTCTCCATTCTGCCCAGAGTCGCAAAAGTGTCACTAACATCAGATTGGGAATAGCAGTTCCCTCCTTGTCAGTGTACTCAGGATAGTGTTGAGCCGTGATATCTTCTATCTCAATCTCATCTACATCCTGAAGCTCATCGTCACTTTCTGTTTGCACAGTTGGAGCATCTTTCACAATCTCATTAGCGTTTAGTTGGAACATTTCGGCTATCTACTCGTCAGTGAGATTGTGAATGATTTCTCCTTCTTCAGGAGTATACATTACCGATCTCCTGATAATACCCTGCAGATCAAGAATCAATGTCAGTTGAGTCTTGACCTGTTGGAGGGGAGCAATGTCATATTCATCTCTTTGGGAATTAGGATCTGCTTGATTTAAACATTCAACACAATAATCATTAGCTAATAATCAAGGCATAATCATTTACATGACATATAAACATTCATTTCATTAATTTTACTCATGATCCAAATACAAGTGATCTTAATAACAATAAGACATCTAAGCATTACTCTTGTCCTGGAGCATCGGCTCTTCTGCTAGCGGGGCTGATATGGAGGCACCTTGATCTTGTGCTCGTTTGGTCCTCCTTTCACTGGCAGATGTGGCACCCGCAGCAGGTGAGTCATCATCATCATCATCTCTAACATCATCTCCAACATCCCCAGTAGCATCAGTGTCATCATCACCATCATTATCTTCATCATCACTATCTTCATCATCACTATCATCATCACTATCATCCCCATCCCCCTCTTTGATCTTAAGTGGCTCTTCCTGGGATCCTTTTAGGCGTAGCATGATGGTCTTGTTAGCAGTCTCCAACTCCTCAATCTTCTTTGCTGATAGAACATTTTGCTCTCGGAGTTGGGACATCTCTACACGTTGAATCTCCATCTGTTGTGCCTGCTGAGATATCTGCTGAGCTTGGGCAGCAGTAAGATCTACAAGCTGTCGTAGCTGAGCAGTCTTCTCTTCGTCTGCCGCTAACAGCCTCAGCACCATGCGGTTAAGTGCCGAGAGCTGTTCCTCTACCCCACTGGGAGGCAGAGGTGATCCTGATGGATATAGAGAGAAAGAGGATGGTGCTGTAGGGTGGCTAGTGGTGGTGGTGGTGGCAGTGGTGAAGATTGGTGGCGGTATAGATGATGGTGGTGGTGATGTAGGTGTGAATGGTGTGGTGGTGGATGGAAGGGTGGTAGTGGTGGTAGGTGGAAGGGTGGTAGTGGTGGTAGGTGGAAGGGTGGTAGTGGTGGTAGGTGGAATGGTGGCTGTGGTGGTGGCTGTGGTGGTGATAAAGGTGATTCTGCGTTTCTTACTTTTCAATCCATGGGGCTGAGCCATCCTCTTCTTCCTCGATCCTGTCGAGGAGGATGCTCCCGTGAGTACACGGCTTGGCGGATCGGGAGCATAAGTGGGGTCAGCAGCATTCTCTCCCGATCAACCTGGGCGTTCACCAACCGCTCGGAGCCCTCGTTCTGTGGGAACAACTTTACTTCCTACAGTCCGAGTCAGCGGCTCCTCATCTGACTCATCTTCTTCTTCACTAGGCATGAAATCCTGGTGGAATCCAGCAGTCTTTGCTCCGTCCCCAGTGGGAGCAGATGCTGGAGATGGAATAGCAGTAGTGGGACCCCTTTGTTGAGTGGGTCCTTCATCTCCAGCATCTCCGCTATCATCATCGGAGTCATCAACAGGGAGCTGTATCTGCTCTTCTTCAGAGTCACTATCAATGTGACGCCATTTACGCCTAGCCGGCACCACGTAGTCTTCCTGGGCCAGAGGCCCAAATAATCTCCTCACAGGGGGCTTTACCTGCTTCCCCCTGTAAACCTTCATCCTTCCCAAAGTGGTATCGTCCATCACCTCGAGTACCACCGCGTCTTCCTTGTCCTTCGGCAAGGCAGGAAGCTTCTGGTCTATGATCATCTGCATAAAGCGAGGGTACATGCAGAAGCCCTCCTTCCCTTTCCCTCAATTTTCTCCACCAAGTAGATGAAGATCAGTGCCTGTATAGTCAGTGGAAATCGTCAGTGCACAAGAATTAGTGGTATAGAAAGATTAAATGAAAATTTGGCAGAGTAACGACAGTCGTGCGAATTAGGGTTAATTTGGGAGTGATGAGTCTCTGCGACAGACTCCCCCTTTATTTATACTAAAGTTGGATTCAATCGTACGACTGGACTCATTCGCTCATTTCATTCGGGCGAATGGACTTCAGTCGTGCGATTGGATCAGTTTCTTGCCTTCAGTCGTCCGACTGGAGGTCAGTCGTGTGACTTGTTCATTCGCCCACTCTCAATCGCCGTATGGCTCATTTGTATAAGTCATTCGGTTGAATGGTCCATACTCATGTCCAATCGTGCGAATGGGTCATACACTTGACATTTGACTTTTAAAACCCTTTTAACCTGTTAATTTACCATTATGAATATTTAATCATCTCAGACATGATCATTTTAACTTGAAAAACCTTGATCACCTCAGACGTGATCATCTTAAAACTTTTTGTCACCTCAGACGTGACCCATTACTTGAAAGCACGTGTGGTCACTTCAGACGTGACCTTTTCGATGATAAGGTCCCTTATCAACTTCCATGACATAGTCCGATACTACACATACTGAATATGAAAAACTTTGTACATAAATAAAAGAAATAATACTGAAATTTTAAAAATTTAGACATGTTTTGTGTTTTTATGAGAGTTAATTCCCAAGATGTAGTTCTAGGAATAATTATTCTGAGAGAGCAACCACAATCATTTAAGTTATACATGGATCAATTTAAGTTGGAATCATACAGGATATTCAAATCATTCAGGACAATTTATAAAAAATAGCTTTGATGCTCTTTCCTTGTTGTTAATCTGGAGTCATTTAGCAAATTTAGGAAATCATACTAGTACTATTAGGTCCCCACACTGATTTGAACTTTCAAGAATTGTAGCCACAGTGATTGTTAGTATACTTGTCCTCTTAAATCCAAACACAGACTTTCAACATAGTTTGGTGATCGTTTTAAGGTTTGTTTATTTCAACAAGTATTTGTGGATCCCACACTTATATGGTAATCAATATTGCTCAGGAGATTTTGAGCGGTCTAAGGGTAGAAATTCAAGAAGAGACTATTCTTAGAACTTTCAAAGAGAAGCCAATCCTCAGGTCAGTGCCATCGCACAACAGAGAGGCGGCAAACAACAATGAGTTCTAGAATATATAGGTTATGCTTATCCTCAGGTCAGTGCCACCGCACAGCAGAGAGGCACATAACCTATCTTCTTGTTTGAGCAATTTTTCTTCTTTTTGCACAGATCTCACTAACAACATAGGTTATCAGTTTGATTGTATTTGCATTTTTCATGTGCTTTTGCTCATGCTTTGGTCTTACGCACACTTTTGTGGCGTTTATTTTGCTCGTCACCCTTATTGGAATCCTGTTGATTGTGTTAACCAGGGATAGGTGTTTCCCACAGCTTGTCAAACATTTTAGTTTAACTTGAGATCACCAACCGCTCTAGTCATCTAGTGTGTTCGATCTACCAACATATCAGCTGTAGTCTAGCAACCTCTAGGTCTACTTTCTTTGTGTTACCTTAGTAGTAGCTAGCTTAACTATCATATTTCCTTTTATATTGCTCAGACTGCTTAGACTTATACTTGAACTTTGCATCTTTTTTTCAATTTTGGATTTTTAAAGTCCCAAATGGTTTGTACCTGTGTACTATCATCTTCCACACGTTAAATTGGTATCACACGTACGATCTTATTTATTTCATTCGGCTTGCCTCTCCTTTTCCTCGTTTTTTTATTTTTTTATACCTATTCTCCCCCTAAAATACTAAAACCTCTAAGGATTTGCTTTTAGAATTTTAAAGAGCAAGAACTGACACTAAGTGTAATTAACAAACTATCGTAAACAAAACAAGAGAATTTAACTTAAAAATACTATAATTTAAGAAATTTTAAAAGACACTAGACGCGACACATCGGACTATAGATGGTCATCTTCAGGAATGACCTCACTCTTCTTTTTAACACCATTGACGTCTAACAGATATAGAAAACGTGGTTTATCAAAAGCCTTTGTATAGAGGTATGCGCGTTGAAAATAAGTGTTTATTTTTATCACATCGACTAAGTTCTTTTCAAAACAATCACGTATGAAGTGATATTTGATCCCGATGTGTTTGGTCTTGGGATGTTGGACCAGGTTCTTAGTGACTGCAATCGCAGCAGAGTTATCAATAAATATAGGAGTAGAAGTTAATTGCAAACCATAATCTCGCATTTGTTGTTGAATCCATATGATTTGGGAACAGCAGCTTGCAGCAGCAACGTATTCTGCTTCACAGGTTGACAAGGCAACCGAGGTCTGCTTCTTACACTGCCAGGTTACCAATCTTCTCCCAAAGAACTGACACCCTGCTGATGTAGACTTGTAGTTCATCTTGCAGCCACCATAATCCGAGTCACTATACGCTGTAAGTTCAAAGTCATCATCATGAGGGTACCACAATCCAAGTGTGGGTGTGCCCTTCAGATAACAAAATATCCTCTTGACTCCAATTAAATGATTCACCTTAGGCTTTGCCTGATATCGCGAGCATAAACATGTAGCATACATGATATCTGGTCTTGAGGTCGTGTGATACATGAGAGATCCAATCATCCCTCGGTACATAGTAGCATCTACCAGATCACCGTTCTCGTCGGGTGCTACATCATGGTTTGTAGCCAATGGAGTGCCAGCTATGGAAGCATTTTCCATGTCAAACCGACTGAGAATATCTCTTACATACTTGGTCTGATGTAACAAGATTCCATTTGGTGTCTGATCTACTTGTAACCCAAGAAAGAACTTCATCTCTCCCATGGCACTCATCTCAAACTCAGCCTTCATTACTGCTTTAAATTCTTTGCATAATTCTTCATTCTTTGAACCGAAGATTATGTCATCTACATAGATCTGTACTAGCAGTAAGTCTCCATCTTTTTTTTGATAAATAGTGTGCAGTCAATGACTCCCTTGCGAAATCCGTGTTTCACAAGATGAGTAAAGAGTTTTTCATACCAAGCCCGTGGAGCTTGATGAAGCCCGTATAGAGCCTTGTCGAGTTTGTAAACTCTATCCCGATGATATGGATCTTCAAATCCCTCAGGTTGACTGACATACACTGTTTCTCTGATTTCCCCATGAAGAAATGCACTCTTCACATCAAGTTGATAAACTTTGATTTTCATATAAGATGCATAGGCAAGGAAGATGCGGATGGCTTCCATCCTTGCCACAGGTGCAAATACTTCATTGTAGTCGATACCTTCAACTTGTCTAAAACCCTGAACAACAAGTCGAGCCGTGTTTCTGATGATCACACCCTGATCATCTCTCTTACATTTCAAAACCCATTTGGTACCAATGACTTTAGCACCTTTAGGTCTATCCACTAGTGTCCATACACCTACCTTCTTAAACTAAAGAAGTTCTTCCTGCATGGCACTAACCCAAGCCTCATCATTTAGTGCTTTACTAACATACTTTGGCTCAAACTAAGACACAAAGCAGCGGTAGGCACCGTCGTGAAGATATCCTTTTTCCATCACAGAAGCATAATCGGCTGAATACAGCTAATTTCTAGTCTGTACCACTGATCTCACATCTCCTATAATATTATCCAATGGATGATAGATGTTTAGACGTGAGCCAGGAGTTGTCGGAACAACCACCTCAGAGTCAAGATTTTGAACATTTGGTTCTGGATCTGAGGCAATAGGAGTCTGAGGTTCTGAAGGTTTAGAAGCATCACCAACCGGTGCGTGTGAACTTGTGGTAGTCGGAACCTGTACATCCTGGTTGATCTGATCATTTCCTTCATTTTCTTCGTCAGAAGAATAATCACTCACATCAACTGCTCCCCCTGAGTTGGTAGGATCATGACATGTTGAATCTTGAGATGGTGTATTCAAGACATCGTACATCATCTTGTTTGCCCACTCGTCTTCTGAAGAAGAAAGAGATATGTTGAAGGACTTGAAGAATCCATCATAGTCGAAGAAGTAAGCAGGCCCTTTTCCAACAGGTGGTGTGATATATCTCTGAACATCAACATTACACCACACCTCTACTTGACCTGTTGAGTTATTGTACACTCTCTTGTTCGGTATGTTGTATCCTAAGAAGATCCCTTCATCAACCTTCTCACTAAATTTTCCCTCCTGAGTCTTTTTCAGTAGGGTGCACGGAGCGCCAAACGGCTCGAGATATTCCAAGTTAGGTTTACGTCGCTGTAATAACTCGTAGCACGTTTTTTCATGGCGTTTACTATCAGAACTCGATTAAGAGTATAACATGCATTTGCCACTGCTTCATTCCAAAATTGTATAGGTAGTTTCGAGTCTGCAAGCATTGTCCGTGCCGTCTCTATCAAGCTGCGGTTCTTATGTTCAGCAACACCGTTCATCTAAGGAGTATAAGCCGAGGTGAATTGATGCACAATTCCCTTTTCCTTGCAATAGTCCTCCATCCTATGATTCTTGAACTCTGTTCCGTTATCTGAGCGTACCTGTCTTACCTTCAACTTGTATAAGGATTCCAGAGTAGTTACCAAATCCTTGAAGGATTCAAATGTTTCTGATTTGGATTTCAGAAACATTACCCAAGGGAACCTTGAGTAGTCATCAGTAACTACATAGCAGTACAAGTCGCCTGCGATGCTTCTGTACTCACTGGACCAGGCAGATCCATGTGAAGAAGCTCAAGTGGAAGTTCTATTATGAGATTTCTTCGTCTGTTTGCCTTTTTTGCATGCAACACAAAAATCTAGGAGTTGAAAGTTTTTGACATTTACTCCTCTCACAAGATCATTCTGGATCAAGTGATTCGTTTTCCTCGAATTTATGTGTCCCATTCTCCCATGCCAGGAGATGGATTCCTTCTCAGTAGCTTTGGACAAGAAACATTGGAATTCACTATCTGTTGTGGATGCCTTTAAGAGATCCAAAACATAAAGATCATTATATCTAGAAGCTGACATAAGGATCTGATCCTTCGGAATCACGTAGTCCTTCTTGAGAACGTAACACTTCTTGTTGTCAAACACTACCTTGAATCTTTATCACAGATTTGAGAAACAGAAAGTAAGTTATTTTGTAATTTGGACATAGTTTACCTTATCAAACTTAACTTTCTTATTTCCCACTTCTCCTTGGGCTGTGATGTACCACCTTTGCTTCCAGAAAATGAAACATGCCCTCCTTTATTTGTCTGACATTTGATAAGAGAACTCTGTTCCCTGTCATGTGCCTGGATGCTCCGCTATCAACTATCCACGTGTTAGTTTCAGAACTGTAGCGAACACCCTGCACAGTCAATGAAAACATTAGTTCATGTCAGGAACCCAAGCCTTAACCGGCTTGGGTTTCCCTAAGGCATCACATATCACAAACTCAACCCACTAACCCTTTGAGGTTAAGGATTCATCAGAGTTCTGTTTGTTCTTATTTTCAAGCACTGAGGAGGTTTTTTCTTTCCATAGACCAGATTTGTGTAAGACATGTTTGTGATAAACAGACGACTGGCTGATGGATTGAATTTTGGGTTCACAATCTCTTTTAGAAGGCGTCATTGAGTTCCTTTTAAAAGATCTTGATGTAGATGTAGAAAGTTCAACTTTCTTCCTCGGTGTCTGATAATAAGGACAGTAAGATGCTATGTGACCATACTCTCCACAATTATAGCAGGACCTGCTTTTAACTTGATGGTTTCCATTTTTTGGTGGAGATGCAAATGTCACACAGTTGACCTTAGTATGTTTGGATTGGGACACTTCTTTGTTTGATGTATGAGTTGGTCTTACAAACTTAATTGCTTTACCTGGTTTTACATCTTTGATCTCTTGTTTACCTGGACTGTGACATGATGCACGTGATTGATTAGGTTTTACAGTCTTTTTAGGTTCTTGTTTGACTTTGTTTGACCCTGACTTAAAACTTATCTTTTCAAATTCTTGTTCCAGATTAAACAAGGCATTTTTCCTATTGCCTTTGAAGTGTCCTCCTTCTGGTTAGTGTCTGATCCAATTGATTTACTTAATGAATCTGGATCACTCACCAGAGGAGTGGACACCACGTGATCCTTGATGGGGTTATTTTTAATTGGTTTACATTTGGTGTTCATCAAGGTCTCAGGTGGTGGTGGAACCACTTTGTATCCTAGTCCCTCCCTATTATTTCTCTCTCTTACTAAGTGTTGGACAATATGTGATGTGCTTGTCTAACTATGCAGTTTTTGTTTTAATGAATTACTTCTACTTCTAAAACTGCTTTTTCTTCTTAGTGTCCTCAAGAGAGTTCAGATAGTACCTAATGTCATTTGCTTGGTTAAAGGCAACTACCTCAGTTTCCCTAAGCTGTTTATTTAATAGGTCTATCTTTTCCTTGTAACTATGCTCGTTTTGTTTCAATACTCTATTAGCTTCTGTGCACAGTTCTAGGTCCTTTACTAGGCTATCATTATGATCTAATAACCTAGCAAATTTTGAATCTATACTTTCTCTAAATTTATTACATTCTAAGCAAGCATGATTATTAAACAGTTGGTCAGAAGTACTTACCTGAGATGTAGAGGAAGAATCAGCCATGAGTACTGGCTCGCTTTTCTCTGGTTCGGATGATTCAAATGATGATGCATTTGCAGATTTTTCTTCTTCACACGGGTAGTTGCCACATTTGCAGTATCTTCAAAATTTGACATTGCGATCTCTACTGCTACATCACCTTCACTTGCAGAATCGTCATCAATATCCTCCACACTAGCTATATTTGACTCTCCTGGTGGGATGAACCAAAAGCTCTAGTCCTGTCCTTCATCTTCGTTGGTAGTTATGGCTTTTGGATCCTTACTTGATAAGTCAGCATTACTAGCAGTGGACTTGTCTTGACGGTTAAATGACGAGAAGGGATTTCCATTTTCTGTCTTCTTTGGTTTTATACACTCCCTCTTGAAGTATCCCTTCTCACCACAGTTGAAGCATGTAAACTTTGACTTATCAAACCCAAAGGTTGTATCTTTTGTTGCAACCAGGTTCTGTCCGGTCTTTTTGACAAAATTTTTAGCTCGTCGGACAGCACTTGCCAGAGCCCACATTATGTCCATACGTTCCAACTCCATTTCATCCACCTGCTCATAATCCTCATCTGCCAGGTGGCAGTTACCTATCTTTCTAGCAATTAATCCATCGTAAGAGTGAACCACCATAGCTAAAAGGTCCATATGTTCTCTGGTCATCTCTACAGTTACATTCCCGAGGTTGTCGGTTTTCAGCTTTGCGGCATTTGCTTCAGGTACTATATATTGGGTGCTAGACGACCCTGACATTTCTGATCTTGAAGTTGAGGGTTGTGTTGGAACTCCTGTGCTTGAGATGAAGGCGGTTTGCAATGGTGCTCCAGATGTCTTGACTGAAGGAGTAGTAGCATTGTAGAGTGCAGGATTCTGATCATAGTTTGCCTTTTGGGCTTGATACTTCATCCTAAGCTCTTCTTCTCTCAGTTTCAGAATGAAGTATTTATGTCTAACTTCGAGAGCATTCCATTCTGTCTAAGATTTGAAACAAACGAACTCCATTTATCTGGTAATCCATCAGCGAAGTTGGATACCTTATCTTCCATCGAAGTAACCACTCCATGAGTGTGCATCTCACTCATCAATTGGTAGAATCTATCGATCACATCATCAAGGCCTTCTTTTCCCATTGAAGAGAAGTTGTCAAACTTCTTCTTCAATGCTTTTGCCTTGATAGCCTTCAGAGAGGCATTCCTGTCATACCTCTTCTCCAACGCATCCCAAAGTTTCTTGGCTTGAATATACTTTGAATACTGATGGAAAATATCCTTCGGAATATACTGAGTAAGCAAGGCGTAGACTTTCTTTTCAGCGTTGTGTTTTACCTTCTGTGCATCCGACATGCCACTTAGAGTAAGTTTTACTCCGTCAGCTCCAACTGGCATGCTATACCCCGACTCTATTGCCTCCCACAAATTTGTATCTACTCCATTCAAGTAGATTTCGAAACGTTGCTTCCATTGTGGATAGTCGTCTAACTTGATAAGCTTCGGGGGTTTATTATGTATTCCCACTTCGTTCTCCAACAATAGTAGATTCTGAATACGAGTATCTCTACTAGCTGTGTATGCCGAAAACTGATCCTCCATTTCACTTGACTTTTTACGGTTCAACACACCGCTGATGTATGCGAATAAAGGTATGCGATTGGGCTTAATCGGGCGATAGAACAAATGCGGATGGTTCAATCGTGCGACTGAACAGATGCAGATGAGTTAATCGTCCGAATGAACTAATACGGTTGAACAGACCGAATGAAGTTCTCAGTCGTACGAATGAAGGTACGAATGAGTCCAATCGTGTAGCCGGAAAGTGCGAATGAACTCAGTCGTGTGATTGAGCCAATCGTGCGACTGAACTTGCTGAAGTTTGATAATTCGTAGGTTAAACTTGTTTTGGCTGTAAAAACTCAAATTTTGTCAAACCCTAATAGCCGTATGCCAGAAAAACTACACTTTTCGATTAGGAACCGTCCAAGACTTCGTTAAACACAAAAAGATTGCGTTTTTTATGCAAAAACACAGTTTTGTATCAAAACAATTGAATCAACACGTAATCAAGAGCCTGTTGCTCTGATACCACTTGTTAGGATCTGGTATTTGACCAAACACCAGCTGATTAACGTGTTAAACCAAACCAAATAGCGCAAAATCCTATTTGATTGGCGATCCAATCAGTGAGAACGCATGTAGAAACAATAATGTATTGAAACTAAGGTCAAGAATCGATTGAGAATCGATCTATAGCGTTCTATGAACTTGGAGTACGAACTTGGAGGCTTCTGGATGGCTAGGGTACGTCGGGAGTCGAAGTGGATTGAATGCTTTAGTTTTTCCACGAATTAGGTTGTATTTATAGGTTAGGATTGCTCATTCGGACGACTGAACCATTAGCATGGTTCATTTGTGCGATTGAGACGTGCGGTTGATCCATTCGCACGGCTGAGTGTTCAGTCATGCGACTGAGTCAGACGCATGAAGTTGTTCAGGCGTATGAACTATCTAGGCGCATGGACACTCAGTCGCATGGCCATTCGGAAGCATGAGAACTTCACTTCACCAAGTTTGAGTGTATTCAATATTCTAACATTATGTACTTCAAACAATCACAAACCTATATAATTAAGTCAATATGCGTTAAACAACTTATTAATGAAATATTAAACATTATAAACACAACCAAACATTTGTATTTCATTAAGTACCCAATTGTTACATAAGTGTAAGACATATTACATTCAGATCAGGATCTAGGTACATATATGTATCAACATTTTTCTTATAAACTATTTGTAAGAACCATTAAGATGACCATAATAAAATAAGTAAAATTATAAGAATGTGATAATAATGATGATCATAACAATATATAAAAACTTGGTAATAAAGATAAGAAAAAGGAGTAACATATTTTTTAGCGCATTTGATAGATTCATTGTTCCAACTTGTAGGTGTCATAAGATGAACAAAATTTAATGTTTTGTAATGAATTTGGAGTCTGAAAGTAAGTTTAAAGAGTCTAATTTTCAACTCAATTGGTACCTCAAATGATTATTACAAGATAAAAGTTCAAAACTGAAAATTTTAACATATATTTTATTTGACTTTAGAGACACAACTTCAAATTTATCAATATAATATAATTTTCTTCGGAAACTTAATTCAATGTGTTAGTTTTAAAAAAGATTGGCCAAAGCAACTTTTGGATAGTAGATTTATGCCCGACTTTAAAATAACATAACTCACTCAATTTTGGATTTTTGATATGATTATTTTCTGAAATTTAGATTTCTATGTTACCTTAACAATGACATACCCCTAAATGATTGTTATTCTTGGATTGCTCATGACAAAATCATAAATGTTACACGGGAATTAATGATCGAAATAAGTTAAGAAAATTCACATTAAAAATTACAATGCATAAAATCATAAATTCTCACTAATATCACTTGTACTAGTTTCTATTATTGGACATCAATTAGTCATTATACATCAAAGTACTTTACCTCTCAAGTATTAAGCAACATGATTTGGTCATGAAGGTCTTACATATGGTTTTACATAAAGAAGGCTAGATAGCCTTGGATTGGACATGACACAATCATAAACGTTACTGATATGTGAATAATATACATGTTAATAATACATATCTTTTCTCATTTTAAGTGATTTTTGTTTCAAATTAATTTTCATCGACGCTTAATTATGATTAATTTGATTTTTGTAGCTTTGAATGGTTGTTTGATGGTTTCAAAAGAAAGATCCAAGGAATTCATGAAGATTTTAGAAGTTTAGAAGTTGTTATGGCCATGACAGGAGCTGTCAGGACCATAACAAGCTGCATGCCCCCTTTTCTTGTGTATTATAGCCA
Source organism: Flaveria trinervia (assembly GCA_025506515.1). Taxonomy (NCBI): domain Eukaryota; kingdom Viridiplantae; phylum Streptophyta; class Magnoliopsida; order Asterales; family Asteraceae; genus Flaveria; species Flaveria trinervia. Next base: position 13,947,163 of record CM046454.1, on the reverse strand, counting down.
TGATAGCTCTTGTCATGGCCATGACACGCATTAGGCCCCCTTTTATGCTCTTCTTCTTTTCCAATTGAGGGGGACGTCTTTGGAAGATAAAAACCTTTCATCTTTGTGGTGGCTTTGAATGAAATTTCTCAAGAGTTAAAAGAGGTTAAAGATCAAGCAGTTCAAAGGGAAGATTCAACTCCACACAACCCACCTCTACTCATATTTGGTTTGAAAATCTCTAAAGCTATCATGTTTTCTTTCATTTTTATGAGTTTGGTTGTGGTTTTTATAAGCCTCGTGGGCTAAACATTTTTTATCATTTATATTAAATGAAGCTTAGCTTACTTTGACATTTTACATGTAACTTTTTATGATGACTAGGTCAATATTTATTACAAGGGTATGAATGTTCTTAAATGATTGTGTATACTTGTTGAAATTGATGAAATAATGAATCTTATGTGTGTTTTAATCATATATTGTTAGAAAACTTTGTGTTTTAGACCATCTATTCTTGAAATGCATACATTAGTGTGTGGTTTATGGTATTTGACTAGGAATGGTAAACGATGGTTGATTATTTAGTCAAGTTGAATAAGTGTGCATCCAAATAAATATGTTTGTGAAAACCATTATGTTTGTTATGAATATCTCCTAACATTGTGTATGTGTAACCATATATAATGCACATATTTATGATTCGTGTATTCATGTTAGGACATTCATAAATTCAAGGATTTACATAGCTATTGTTACATTACGCAAATTGAGGTGGTTACTATATATTTATCGTGCCAACTTTCCAAATATTTGTGGGTTTGGTATTCTTGACGGGAGTCCTAACCATCTTCATCTTTGGCTTAATAATCATTAGGTTTTCATAGCATAAATTTAGGCGGCTATTATGTGTTTATCTTTTTAGCTTTCCAATGAGTTATATAATTAGATAGCCTTGACAAGAGTCTAGTTTAATCCATGTTTTATGCGAAAAAGATGATCGCATCATAGGTTCATGTATGTTGACATTGTTTTGCTAAGCGGATTCGAAGTCTAAGTGATATCTTCCTCTAATTGATTATCTTCATCATCTACTTTCTTCGTTAGTTTAACTATTGGCTAAATTAGTTAATCATAATATTCACACATCATCTTTCATTGGCTAGATAATGACAAATGCTTAGTATCAGGAGCTCTCGTGTCCATGGATCGATACTTGGGTCTTTCCAAAAACCATACTACTATCCCATAGGTACACTTTCCTATTGTGTGTAGGTTAGTCATAAGGTGAAAATATTTTTTTAATAATTTAAATCTTAATTGTGTAATATATATATATATATATATATATATATATATATATATATATATCTATATATATATATAATATATATATATATATATATATATATATATATATATATATAATATATATATTATATATATATATATATAAACACATCAGTTACTTGTAGATTCCTAGAATAAGTTTAATTTTGGTTATCTTTGCACACAAATAAGGTGAGTTCGTGGCCTCATTCTCTTTTATTTACTTTAAATAGAGGGAAAAGTTTGCTTAAAGGTTATAAACATTACCATGAGTTTAATTTAAAAAATTTGGTTGTATTATGTGTTGTGAATGTAAGCTTGAGTTAGGTTACTTTTTAGGTTTTTTCATTCTGTTAACTTTGGTGTTTGGTCGTGGAAACGGGTTGAAAATTCCACCCTTTTTGTTAGTATGTATGTTAAGACTAACATGTTCATAGTGAGCCCTCAGGTGATGGAATTCATTTACTAATTTGGATTTTTTGTTGGTTGTTATGGTTGATTTGGTTTGTCATAGTTTGTGGTTATGATTTCTAGCTAAGTAAATCTTTAACTAATTGTTTAAATATGACACACACAGAAGATTTGGTTTTTAGTATACACAATATTACTGTTTATTTTACTACGAACTTACCAACCTAGTGTTGGATACTGAATACTATTGATTCGATGTAGACAAATTTTGTACAAGGCTTACAAACTATATGACTTGACTTTACCTTAGATGACTTTGTGTTATATACCTATTTCTATAATAGTATGGTTTTGCAGGACCATTAGAAGGGGGTTATGCACTTTTATAACACAACAACACAATTGAGGATTGTAACACCCGGTTATTTATTTATCTTGAAGCCGACGAAGGAAGAAAAAGAAATAAAGTCCAAAGTTGAGGGACCAAACTCGCCAATGAGAGAAAGTTGGGGAAGTGGGAGTATTTAAGGGAGAGGGCAACCCTTACCCTCTCCCCACGCCCACCAAAATCATCCAAGAAGAGAGAAGAGAAAAAGAGGAAGAAAAGTTTGTTCGGGTTGGTTCGAGTCCAAAATCGTTGAGAAGCGAGTCAAATCGAAGCTCTTCTCATCGTGGTCCTTTGTGTGAGTTCTAGGACCCCTCCTTTAAACTTTTTTGAATGATTTGGGGCTGGAAAACATCTGAAAATCGGGTTTTTGAGTGTGTGCATGTTCGACCCGTTTGTGTATGTGTGTGTGTATGATGCGTTTGAGCCTTGTTTGTGAGCTTTTGTGTGCTTGAATGGTGTTGTGGTATGCATCCCTAAGGTTTAGGATGGTTGATTTGGGCTTAGAATGGGTTTAGATGAGTTTGGAGGTCGAATGGGGCAGTTTGCGTTCGGCTGGAACTACACTCTACATCAGCTAGGGCTAGGCGACCGACTGGAGGCCGAATGAAGGCCATAAGGCCGAATGGGGTGCGATTGGGGTCCATTCGCATGATTGAGGGTCCAGTCGCACGATTGGGGCCAACCGCGTGGAGGTCATGCGACTGAAGGTCCAGTCGCATAAGTGCTCATCCGCATCAGTCCATTCGCACGATTAGGTGTTCATTCGCATGAGTGTTCATCCGCATTGGTTCATTCGCATGATGTTCAGTCGCATGGAGGCCATACTGAAGGGTGTCCATACGCCCGAATAGGGCTGTTGCACCCGAAGGAAAGTGTAGTTTGACTTCTGACTTTCGGGGGAAAGTGCAAATGTAAGTATTGACGTAAAGATTCCCGTAAGTTCATGTAAGATGATGATTGAGGCCTTAGAGAGCATGTTGGGCATGATGATGATGATAATGCATGTTATGTATGTATGATGTTGCCCTGTATGTTGTGATGACTGTCTATGTTATGTTCCTTATTATGATGTATGTTTATCTTTCCGTGGCTTTACGTGTTATGTTAATGAATGAACCGAAAGTATTATGTAACGTAAAGCAAAAGATAATGAAAGAGTAACATGATAAATGAATGCATGCATTAATAAACGAATGAATGTAAGAAGGCTTGCAAGCAAATGTATAGAGGTGCACACCCGATGAAGGTGTTAGCTCAACGGTGTGCGGGTTAGCTACCCGAAGGATGCACACTGGGGTCCAATCTTTGTGATTGACCATATGAATGGGATCCTTGCCGCTTGTCGTAGGTGCTAGAGTCAGCTTCGTGCATAACGGGGTGAACTTGTAACACCCGGTTATTTATTTATCTTGAAGCCGACGAAGGAAGAAAAAGAAATAAAGTCCAAAGTCGAGGGACCAAACTCGCCAACGAGAGAAAGTTGGGGAAGTGGGAGTATTAAAGGGAGAGGGCAACCCTTACCCTCTCCCCACACCCACCAAAATCAGCCAAAGAAGAGAGAAGAGAAAAGGAGGAAGAAAAGTTGGTTCGGGTTGGTTCGAGTGGCCAAAATCGTTGAGAAGCGGGTCAAATCGAAGCTCTTCTCATCGTGGTCCTTTGTGTGAGTTCTAGGACCCCTCCTTTAAACTTTTTTGAATGATTTGGGGCTGGAAAACATCTGAAAATCGGGTTTTTGAGTGTGTGCATGTTCGACCCGTTTGTGTATGTGTGTGTGTATGATGCGTTTGAGCCTTGTTTGTGAGCTTGTGTGTGCTTGAATGATGTTGTTGTATGCATCTATAAGGTTTAGGATGGTTGATTTGGTCTTAGAATGGGTTTAGATGAGTTTGGAGGTCGAAAGGGGCAGTTTGCGTTCGGCTGGAACTACACTCTACATCAGCTAGGGCTAGGCGACCGACTGGAGGCCGAATGGAGGCCATACGGCCGAATGGGGTGTGATTGGGGTCCATTCGCACGATTGAGGGTCAAGTCGCACGATTGGGGCCAGCCGCGTGGAGGTCATGCGACTGAAGGTCCAGTCGCATAAGTGCTTATCCGCATCAGTCCATTCGCACGATTAGGTGTTCATTCGCATGAGTGTTCATCTGCATTGGTTCATTCGCATGATGTTCAGTCGCATGGAGGCCATGCGACTAAAGGGTGTCCATACGCCCGAATAGGGCTGTTGCACCCGAAGGAAAGTGTAGTTTGACTTCTGACTTTCGGGGGATAGTGCAGATGTAAGTATTGACGTAAAGATTCCCGTAAGTTCATGTAAGATGATGATTGAGGCCTTAGAGAGCATGTGGGCATGATGATGATGATAATGCATGTTTATGCATGTTATGTATGTATGATGTTGCCATGTATGTTGTGATGACTGTCTATGTTATGTTCCTTATTATGATGTATGTTTATCTTTCCGTGGCTTTACGTGTTATGTTAATGAATGAACCGAAAGTATTATGTAACGTAAAGCGAAAGATAATGAAAGAGGAACATGATAAATGAATGCATGCATTAATAAACGAATGAATGTAAGAAGGCTTGGAAGCAAATGTATGGAGGTGCACACCCGATGAAGGTGTTAGCTCAACGGTGTGCGGGTTAGCTACCCGAAGGATGCACACTGGGGTCCAATCTTTGTGATTGACCATATGAATGGGATCCTTGCCGCTTGCCGTAGGTGCTAGAGTCAGCTTCGTGCATAATGTTCGAGGTCTATGAAAGACCTCAGGCTCAGTTACCCGCTTCGTGCATAATGTTCGGGGTATAGCATATGGCATCGATCTGGAATTAAAGAGAAAAGATAAATGGTGAATGTACTTGCCCTAGGTACTGGAGTCAGCTCCGTGCCCAATGTTCGAGGTCTATGAAAGACCTCAGGCCCAGTTACCCGCTTCGTGCACAATGTTCGGGGTAATGTACATGTCACTAGAAGTAATGAATGAATGAATGAAAACAAGAATGTATGAAAGAATGAAAGTTAACATATAGATGATGAAGATAATAATGATGTTATCTGTATATGTATGATGTGTGATCGCATGAACGTAAAGTATGGTTTTAACAAGAGAAAAGTATGTTTTATTTATAAAACTAGAACTCACTCAGCAACGTTGACTTTGATGTGTTTCCAGTTGGCAGGTAATAGTTGCTGAGGATGGCACGAGGCGGCTACTCAGCTCTTTAGGGACAACATCCATGTTTATAATGCTTTTGTGATGTAATGCCACTTGGGTTTTGTAATCGAATTACGATGTATTATTTTGCAAAATGTTTTATAATGAAATGAGATGTCTATTTTGTTATTTTCGCTGCGATGTTTTATGGAAGTTAGGTGAAATTATATATTTTATGTGCGATGAATGACCAACTGTAGGCGTCCCAGGAACGAGGCCTTACAAGGATAGTTCTTTAGAACATTTAACAGATCAAATAGGGAACTGGTTGACTAAAGGAAGAGATTCTAAGAACACAAGTAAATAAGAGACAGAACAAGATAACAAATAACACAAGTATTTGGTTTTCAAGAATGTTGTATATTGTTTCTCACATTCTATTACAAAGCGTTACAAAGCATAATGGAAAGTTATAAGTACTTGAGATACATATACTACATCCTACAACCGGCCATACTTTGAAAGCCAACTGGATACATAAAACTAGACAACAAAATCAAATGTAGAGTCAAAAGGCAGATTGCCTTTTGACTTGTGACTATGAGATGCCATAGCTCACATCCTAATATATTACAAAAAGGATAAAGTACATAAAGTAGAAAGCTCAGACTCAAGACCTCAATGTATAGTTTTTCAAAAGTATGGACCTTTTCACCAACTTGTGAAAGTTAGTGAACCAAACAGAGTTGCAGCGGGAAAGGTGGTCTAGCTTTATGGAAAAGTACATCTGATAATAGCATGTACATAAAAGTCTTTGGAAGAAATTTGTCTTCATAAACTGGCTTCGGAAGATATTGGTCTTGGCTTCGGAAGATTTTACACTTAGAATATTCTTGTGCAAGACGTAAACTTCCGAAGCATTTCTACTTCAGTACTTTAGTGCATGCATGCAGAGAGACTCTGGATGCTTTGAATGTTTTTGACTGTATCATAATTATTAGAATCCTTATAGGTTTTAGATATAGTGTTACTTTATATAGGCTTTGTTGAGACAATGTAATTGTACTTATAGATATTATCTTGTAAATAATATGTTCTTGATGGTCATGGTTGCCCTCCTTACCATTGATTCAGATCAGAATTTATGTTTGGAGGCTCGGTTCTTTCATGTTAGATCACTTGGTGGTGGATTTATGATCGTTAGGAAACATCGATGTGCTTTAGATCCACTGTAGTAAGACTCTAAACTACTACATGATGCATTACTAAGGATATAGGGAGTAGACCAAGGTATTGAAAAGAAACACACTAGTGTCTAATGGTTAGCATGCATATTATAAAGAAAATAACCATATTTAGATAAATGGATTTTTCAAAGGACAATATCCGTTCTAGGTATGGAACGAGTGATGTAATGGAATGTTATGTCATAATCATGAGGTAGCTATGGGAATGCACATGTAAAAGGGTTTCGTATACTGGTAGTTAGGTCCATCTGTAAAAGGGTTTAATGAATGTCTTGGGTGGTGATGGGAATGTCGACCAGCGTCATGGAGACTCTAACTTGAGGTCAATGACGTGACTAGGGCAGGTTTGGTGAATCACCTTAGGTAGGGAAACCCAAGGTATTTCATGACCAATGAAATAATAATTTGACAGGGATGCCAACATGTTTCAGGGTTGCAGTACGCTTGTAACGCTTGTCGACTGGTGTAAGGACACTAACAGATTTCTCATCGTTGTGAGTATAGTTATCTCCTTTCTTAATTGTTTTAGGGTTATATCCAAGTTGGTTAAATAATTTAATGAAAATGCTTTAATGTATGTGTGATGGCAAGTTAAAGTGTCTCTTGTGGATTAGCATACCATAGCTTAGGTGCTTCTTACATTGGTCATTCTTAGTTACAAACAAACCATTAAGGTAAGCAGAAGGTATGCGCATGGAGTGACACTAGGCATGATGGCAAGTCGTCACGTGGAGTGGCACTTATCTTACCTTGGGGCATATGTGCCCTTAGTTGTATCTATCTAGGTACGAGTGCCTTACTCTCAGGTTTTATGTGAGGATGGGCTCTGGACAAAGTCATTAATCATCAGGATTATGATCCTTTAGATTTGGTTATAGTGCGGGATCCATAGGGGCTTCCTATTACTTGCATATTACGACAAACCGGGATTCAATTGGCCGGAATGCCTTTATCTACCCACTGTCATGTTAGTGAAACAAGGAGTGACATATATGTTGACATACACTTCCCTATATGTGAAAGTGTTAGTGAGACTTGATTTGATAAGCAATTTACTTGCATACATGGTTATATTGTCTAATTGTTTAAAATTCGTTGGTTATGACTCACCTATAATGTTGTTGTTGTCGTGTTTTAGCTCGTGATGAAGGAGCAAGAGGTGCCAAGAGGCATTAGATTGGTTGGGAAGACTTAGTGATTATAATGAATAAAGTCTTCATGTTGATGATATTGACTAAATTAAGACTGGTCGGGGCAATGTGTGTGTGTAGTATTTTTACCTTTGATTTATGGTACGCAAGGGACACGTGGACTATGTATGCACTGTTAAGGTTTTAATTCAGCCTAGTATTTGTGGTCTTGAATGCTAAGACTTCCGTTGTATATGTTGTTAGAATAATACAACGATTCATGTCCATGGAATGGGGTGTGATAATTTAGGTAAAAGATTAAACAATTCCATGAGATATAAATCACTATGAAGCTGAACGAAGTAGCTACAAGAAACGGTTGTGCGATCGGAGAAGCCATGTGATGCGGATTTGGTGGAAGAGGAATCGATCTATTAAAGACTGATGATCTTTGTGATGCGGACTCGTATGGTATGTCGTTAACTAGTGAAGGGTCGTTTGGGAGTCCAAGTCAAAGGAAGTGATGTGAAGGTCTTCAAAAGTAATTTATCAGATTCAGATTGTGAAAGGATCAAGAGATCTTATAGCTTGAGCTTTTAAACAAAAAGAAAGAAAGAGAAACAAGAAAATAAGAGACAGAAGGAAGATGCAAATCATGATAGTCATTATCATGACGATGATGATAAATGAGAAGGGTATGCCAAGATCGAGTGAGTCGATAAAACACAATGATGTATATGATCAAGGAGTGAATCAAAAGAAAATTATGAGAAATGGATCAAGAATTACGACGGATAAAAGATGGATCTTGATGTGAATTTAAGATCTAGATGACACAAATCAAGATTAAGGAGAAGATAAAAGTTGTAATCTAGATAATTATTAATATTGGTTGGTGGAGTTTGGCTATGATTTAGTTTCTTAATTTATTTTATTATTTATTAGTGTTTGATTTTTGTTAAGGTTAGTATTTGTTAGTATAGAGGTAAGAGGTGAATGTAATGTGTGATCTTTAATATCAATACTATAGAGTTGTGATCTAGTGATTGGAATATGGGTTAACTGCGTTCCATAAAAAATTTACGCTTCATTTGGCAGCTTTTGATGAATAAAATCCTGACACCAGTCAATCTTCAACACGAGGTGTAAATATTCCGTCCATAAGCAACCTGAGTAGTAATCACCACATTGATACGACGGTTCACGTCCTCTTTGAATGTCCCTTAGCATCTAAAATCCGGCTAGAGACGTGGTCCTAGTATGGTTGGAATCCTAGTAACCAATGTTTTCAGAACCGGATCGGACGTCGAACCGAACGCCTTACTGGTTTGGTGGTCGGATTGGTTGGACCGGATTTAACTATATTTTAATTATAGTTATATATGAAATTAAATATAAGTAATTCATATATATATATATATATATATATAATATATATATATAATAGTTATATATAAAACTTAACTATATTTGTATATCCGACACACTAATTATGGTTTAACACCCCGTTTTACCCATTAAAATAAAAAGAATTCAAAAACCAGTTCGAACTGGTCCGGTTTTCCCGGTTCGACAACCGGTTCGGGAAGAACCGGCCGGTTCGATCCCTTAAAAACGATTCATAGCGAACCGGACCGATCCCTGGTCGGACCGGCCGGTCCGATCCGGTCGCGAAAACAATGCTAATAACTTAGGTATCTTACATGTTAAATTATGTAGCTTCCTTGCAGGTTGTAAAGATAGGCTAAGGCTCACTTTCTGGTTTATCTGGAATGCTAAAAACAAAAACAAGACCCTTCTTAACCAATGTTGTTGAGACCGGATCGGACCGGCCGGTTCGATCGCGAATCGGTGGTTGATCCGGTCCGGTCTGGTATGTTTCGTTTTGAAGTGGTCGAACTGGCCGGTTCGTCTCGAACCGCTAGTCAGACCGGTTCGGACCGGTTTTCGTTATTTTTTAATTTTAATGGGTAAAAACGGGGTGTTAAGCTATAATTAGTACGTCGGATATAAAAATATAGTTAAGTTTTATATATAAATATATAAATCATATATAAATTACTTATATTTAATTACATATATAAATATAATTAAAATATAGTTAAATCCGGTCCAAGCGGTCCGACCAGAAAACCAGTAAGACGTCCGGTTCGACGTCTGATCCGGTTTTGAAAACATTTTTCAAATAAAATCTTCTTTTTTATGTGCTTCTCACAAATCAAAGAAAGTTGAATCATGTTGGGAGAAATGGCGCATATATCCATTCACATGTCTTATAAATAGATCGGTAAATGCGTAGGCTCTTGCATCGTGTTCTTAGTCGATTTATTGATGATTCTTTTTTTATGTCTTGGCTAACATCTTTCCTTTTTGTATGTTCTTTTCTTACTTTCCTGCTGCTAATTGAATGTTATAAAAAATAAACTATAAAATAAATAAATTTGATTTTGGCTTTTTGGAATGTCAACTATATGCCGAGCTAAATTGCACATTACTCCTACTCCCCAAGTAAAAAAAATCAAACCTTTAATTGGAAGATAAATAAAAGTCAAATTACAGATGCAGAAAATCCCTGTAAATCCTCGTATAAGTTACTGACATTTTAAAATTCTCTTTGCACCAGTAAAAACAGTCAAAATAGAATATTCAAAGCTGTAACTTCCACCTATGGCCAAAACCCATTTGATTTTAACGAAAAATGATTACAAATTGCCTGTCTTTTTCATCAATTTCTTGTTTATAATGATCTCCAAGTTTACAAAAATGGAATATTGGACTACAAACAAAATGCTGTCATTTTCGACATTCTTTTAAGAGTTCTGTCTTTTGTGCGGAGAATAGAGGACATAGTTTGTATATAGATTCATTATTAGCAACAACAAGAGCAAGAAAGAAAGTGATATAGATATATATATATATATATGCATACATACATATAGAGAGATATTATATTAATCAATCATGGAGGAGATTTTGAGGCCATGAGGAGGTTGTTCTGACTAGTTCTTTGTTCAGGAGCTTAATAGATTTGGTGGGTACCTCAAATCTTTGGTTAAAAACTATTTTTTTCACCTTAATTTTTATAAATTATTCAACTTTATGTTCTACACTTCTTTATGAATCTAAAGGGTTTGAATTTTGACATGGGTTATTAATTCAAGATTAATGATGTTGAAGATTGAATGTTTGAGAAAGAATTCCATCAATTTCTTGTTCTTATGTCAATTTTCATGTAGTGAACCATTTTTTTTGTGAAGAGAATGGGAAATTTGTGTGAAATTTCTAGTCATACCCAAGTTGTGTTCTTCATTTTTCAAGGTTGAACATACACTTGTTGTTTGTTGAAAAGCGCAAAAGAGCATACACTAGTAGTAGTCATGTTGAAGAAGACTTTTTTTAACCCTTCAAATTCTTTCATTTCTTCAGTTGGTTTGTTTTATTTTGGTGTATTTATGGGTAGAGAATGTCTTCTTTCTTGTTCCTACTTCAGATAACTCTTTTTCCCATATGTGAAACTCTCAAATCCATAGCAATTATGGTACAAACACTTGTACATCATGCAGTTAAAGGTGTACACTCCTCTAGATTTGAGAGTTTCCTCTAGCAAAAGGGCCTAACCCAATTCAGGTGGAAGTGCATATTTGTTGTTCAGTTTATAGTGTTGTCAACCAAGTTTTTCATGAAGAAAATGATTCATATTTTCTTACACTAACATTGAGTTCATATACAGTTTAGAACCTGAAATGGACTTCTCAGAATCTACAAAAGTTGTATATGATAGGATTCAGAAACTAGAACCTGAAAAGGTCTCCAAGATTATTGGTTATCTTCTGTTGCAAGATCATGGTGAAAGAGAAATGATCAGACTAGCTTTTGGCCCTGATAATCTAATCCACTCTTTGATCAAAAAAGCCAAATCCCACCTCAGTTTACCCTCGAATTCAACTGTTTCGACTCCAATTTCACCACCCGGGGTCAGTTCTGTGTCAAGTATGCCCATAAAGTTCACACCTTTCTCTCCTTGTGATCCTCATGGTCAATCTTTAACCGTTTATCCAGCTTCATTTCCTGAAGATTACCACTTCCAAAACCAACTTCAGTTCATGTCATTAGACGATCAGATCGAGCCTGTGAAGCGATCAAATTACAATTATTATTATTCTGAACCTATTTCAAGTCCTAGAATCAGTACAAGGTCTGCTAGTTTACCTGAATTCCCTATCAAGATTTGTCATTACTTCATGAAAGGCTGCTGCAGGCATGGAAACAACTGCAGGTATTCTCATGGTAATCCTGTTTCCGAGACCATTAGCCCCGGTTCAAACGAGGACAATAACATCTTTCCACCTGGGTCTCTCAAGAAACTAGAGATGGAGCTTACTGAACTTTTGAAATCAAGAAAAGGGTTTCCAGTTTCCATTGCTTCTTTACCAATGTTGTATTATGAAAAGTTTGGGAAGACACTTCAAGCTGAAGGGTATCTTACTGAGAGCCAGAGGCATGGAAAATCTGGTTATAGTTTGACTAAGCTTCTCACACGCCTCAAACGAATAACTCTCATCGATAGGTTGTATTATATACTTTGATCATTATTTTGTTCTGTTATTTATTGATTTCTTATAGGGAATTTGTTCGTGTAAATAGGCCGCATGGGCAGCATTCGATTATTTTAGCTGTTGATGTTGCTAAATATGTGGATTATAGTGGAGAAAGAAATGAACAAGGTGGTATAGTAGCCGGTTCTAGGCAAATATATCTAACCTTTCCAGCTGAGAGTACATTCACAGTGCAAGATGTTTCTAACTATTTCAAGTAGGTGGTTACATAAATATAATTTTTGTGTGTTTATATATGTTATGTGTATAACATATGGATTGAAAAGAAATGGTTTACATTTTCTTGTATTGGTGTAGAAAATTTGGGCCTGTTCATGATGTGAGGATCCCCTGTCAGCAAAAGAGAATGTTTGGATTTGTGACCTTTGTGTTTGGGGAGACAGTCAGGGTGGTTTTGAACAAAGGCAACCCACATTTTGTGTGTGGGGCACGGGTTTTGGTCAAACCATACCGCGAAAAATCAAGTAACGATCGGTAAGTTCATGGTTAGTTAAGCAACTTGTGGTGTCAGACAATCAGTTTGACATTGTGTTTGAAAGTGATTATGTAATATAACAAAATAAGCTGCAAGTGATGGTGTTTGAATGTGCTTTTGCTGTTTGAAGTTGTGATAACCAGATAATAATCAGATAATCACTTTCAAAACGCAATGCCAAATAGCCCCCTTTATATTTGTTCTGTATGCATGATTACCCCTTTATATTTGTTCTGTATGCATGATTTTTTATGGTAACAATTGCTGTTTCATGGGTTTCATATTAGACATTAACCTAATATTTATGCTTTTTTCCTGCAGGAAAATTGAGGACAAATCTCGACATGCTATGTACTATGGTGCTCATAATCTTGATGTTGAACCTGAGCTTCAATCAAGTGAGACTTAAACAATAATTTTAACATTTTTCCATACAAACATGCTAATAATTCAAGGCAATTTGACTTTCTAATATTATGCAGTGTCTAGAATTTGTGAGAATTCAACATCTTTAAAGAAGCAAATGCTTATCAAAGAACAATTACCAGCAAAACCCACAGACCCGTTATCACGCTTTGGATATTCACTTGAAGAGTTGCAGCTGTCTGAAGGTTAAAACTTAGAAGTCATAAATTCTCAAATTTGATGTATAAAGCTTTAAACTTTTTATTATTATTATTATGTTTGCAGGTCATAGAGGGCACATGAATGTCTCTTCTGCGGAGCAATTTGGTCACCTTTTTGAAGTTTTTAACAATGGTTCGACCAATGACGAAAGAATTAGGCAGATAAATACAAAATACAATGATCAGGAGAAGTAAGTTATACATCATCCATAATCATAATCATAATCATAATCATTTTACCTAAACTCTTAATCTTGATGTATCATTTTCTTGACATTTTTTTTCTTTTTGGTTAAATTGCAGCAGTCAAGGACTAAATCTACCCGATAGTCCATTTGAGTCTCCACTAGGAAATGGAATATCAACAGCTGCATAATATTAGTCAGTAATGTGCAGGAAATCAGATAATACAACAGCAAAGTTTATAACAAAAAGTTTAGGTTTTTTAACGGTTTTAGATAGAAAAAAGAATATTTCACCAAGTTACCATTGACATTTATAGTTTTCTCATCATATATTTAGGAAGAAAAGAATGCAAGTGTAGTGAGTTAGGCTCAGTTGAGTTGAAAGCTACAAGTGAAGAAAGAATTGTCTGCATTTAATATATACATATGATATTTATAAAAGCTTAGTTTATACAAAGTTTCTCCTGGTATTTTGTTGTACGTGTGCATATATAGTTGTACTCTGTATCGAACCGACAAAAGGCATGAATGAGACGGATGTTAGTTTAACTGCTTTTACTTGTTTGTAGTCAAGTCGGGTCAGGGACATTACCAGTAGTTATATTATGTTCACACGTTAAAGATAGAACTAATTATAATATGATATGGTAGGTGTTTATGAATATTAGAACTTAAAAGTGACATGTGGGCACTTTAATAAAGGGAACACCTTTAATGTACTTCATGCAGTGCAATTTGTACATTGTTGATTAAGATTAATCACAAATCATTAGCTGTGAAGCATGAAGAACCACTGATTAATTTAGACACAATTATGGTTTATTAGTGTCAAATTTTAGTGGGGCCTCTTAAAAGCATAGCCAAAGTGTCCTCTTTTTTCAAAAGAGAATTTCAATTTGAAAGTTTTGGCTTGTGGGGAATTTGTTTCATCGAATTGTTGCCTATACACATCCCATTGACTATAATTTTATCCGTTTGTTTAAATTTTTAAATGAAAAATAATCAAACTAATTAGATATAGTATTAAAATTATTTGTTTTATGACTAAGATATGACAAGCGGTTCGAACCTGTATATAAAATCGTATGATCGATCAATTGGAACACAAGACAACAAGATCGAAGTAATTTGATCAATTATTACTAATTAGTTATATTTATTTTAAAAAATGGTATATCATATTTAAAAAAGTTTTATTTGTAGAAAAAAGTACAATAGTTCACCAAAGGGAATACTGGGAGCCAATCAGAGAATTGAATTTCGGATAATTAGGCTTGGAAATCCATGTTCTTTATCAGTCGCCTTCATAAGAATATTTTTTTTTATATATTTGAAATATTATTTAGATTTATATTTGTATTTTTTGAGGTGGGTAGTGGGGTATGCAAATCTTTTATAAGATTTGTCGATTTAAGAATTGGCCCCTTTAGGAAACCTTTGAAATTATGATGTGACAAATATACCATTAAATAATATTCACAATCAAGTAGGCCAAATTGAAATTTTTGTGATGTTCATTTTCATAAACCAAAATTCGAGTTGTTAAATCTACTACTTGTTTTTAAATTTTTACTAAATCATGTCCGTATTAAAATCGGAATTATTTCATTTGGAGGTTATTTATTTATAAATATTTTTGGTATCCAGATCTCTAACAATCTCAAATTAGAATTTTATGGTTGGATCATATAATAAAATATGATATCATATTTTTAAAAAATACAGTGTCACTAGGATTCACAAATTTACGTGTCTTTATGGGTTTTCATATTTTGTAAATGATCATTTATATCAATACACAAAACATTCATAAAGAACTCATTTAGTGTAATAGATACAAGAATCATTCATATATCAATGACTAATTAGGTATGCAAATCCGTCTTCCAATCCTTCATTGAAGAAAAATATATTCAAATGTTTCATAAGTTATTTTAATTCAGTTCAGAAATTTCATAAGTGGTTTCAATGTAAATTCAAAAAATTAAACTTTTGGATTAAAATTATAATAAATGATAAAACTTCTGGACTCAAATTGATTTTTTTAAACTTTTAAAAGAAAATAATTACTTTCGTCTAACCTTAAAAAGTAAAATTAAAATTAACTATTATTAATATACTTAAAAAATCATGACTAATTTGTAAAATTTTGATGAAACTTTGATAATTCATCAGAGAAAAAAAACATATCATCATTGTGAAACAAATATTAGTTACAGCTTTTGATGCACAACGAACAAGACACAAACTGTTCTATTAATCAATTTATTATTTTTTGTGGCCCAGAATCAGCAAAGCAAAAAAATCTAATATCCACATGGCAGAACAAGAACCAACATTTCACCCACTCAAAATCAAAATCTAAATCCAATAAACCAATCAGATTTTTTGCAACTAAATCCATCTCACCCACACAGATGATTTTTTTAAATATTTTATCATACACATCCTAACACATATATCTACTTAAATTCCACAGATAACATCCAATACTACACCATCATCACACCCTTCAACAAACAGTCATCTCTTCAGTCTTCACAGCCCCAAATGGCAACCTCTGCAATCCAACAGTCAGCATTCACCAGCCAGCCGGCATTGAAGCCGCAAAACGAGCTCGTCAAGAAGACCGGCGACTTCAATGGCGGCCGCTTCACCATGCGCCGCACGGTCAAAAGTGCGCCACAAAGCATTTGGTAAAAACTCATACAATCTTGTTTTTAGTTTACAAATTTATACCAATTAAAACTAATTGTTAATTATGATTGATTTGACAGGTATGGCCCGGACCGCCCGAAGTACTTGGGCCCATTCTCTGAGCAAACCCCATCATACCTAACTGGTGAATTCCCAGGTGATTATGGTTGGGACACTGCTGGATTGTCAGCCGACCCAGAGACATTTGCCAAGAACCGTGAGCTCGAGGTGATCCACTCTAGGTGGGCCATGCTTGGCGCACTGGGGTGTGTGTTCCCCGAGATTCTTGAAAAGAACGGTGTCAAATTCGGTGAAGCGGTCTGGTTCAAGGCGGGTTCCCAAATTTTCTCAGAAGGTGGGCTTGACTACCTCGGGAACCCAAACTTGATCCATGCCCAGAGCATTTTAGCTATCTGGGCTTCTCAAGTTGTTCTCATGGGCCTCATTGAAGGATACCGGGTTGGAGGCGGCCCACTAGGTGAAGGGCTTGACAAGATTTACCCTGGAGGCTCATTTGACCCACTTGGATTGGCTGATGACCCAGATGCATTTGCGGAGTTGAAGGTTAAGGAGCTTAAGAACGGCCGATTGGCTATGTTTTCGATGTTTGGGTTTTTCGTTCAAGCCATTGTAACCGGAAAGGGCCCGATCGAGAACTTGTTTGACCATCTTAGTGACCCTGTGGCTAACAACGCATGGGCGTACGCCACTAACTTTGTGCCCGGAAAATGAGTTGAATACCTGTAAACCAAAAATAATGGTTATGCAATAATATTACAAGCTTGTGTTTTTGTCAAGATATATTTATGTATGTGTGTATGTATACATATACCTGCCAAAAGAATAACAATGGTTTGTTAGTATATGAAGTTGCAAGCCTTTGAAATAATAGATACTTGAGCTGCATTTGAAACCTGTTAGCAGCGCTCGAAAGGATAAGTGTCAGGGACGGTTCTCTGCTTCTTGAGTTCTCTGTCTACACAATTAACAACACTTGGCCCTATCACATCATACTCTAACATGAGAATAAGTATCTGATAATAAATGAGAATTTGAATTGACATACCAGAACCTTCGTATTTCCGAATTGTTGGTGACTGCATTCATAAATAACAAATTATAATGGTGATGGACGAGTGTTATCTAGATTTGACCCTGTATTTACCCTTCTACATGTGTGTTCATGTAATTGTTGATGGCCGAACCAAATTACGACGCAGATGAATGAGTACTATCAACAGCAAAATATGCGTAGTAAAGAGAAAAGCTATAGTCGGAAATAATCTGTGTTCTACCCTTAATTAAGACTGGAAAGGGTAAGTAGAAGATGCCACTGAAACTTATTCCCTTAAACAAATACAGGCCTGATACAAGTTTTTTCGTCTATGACAATTATAGGCCAAAATTAGTAAATTACACATTTTATTTTCATTGAAATTAATAATGTTGATTCGCATTAACGTCATATGAGGTGAAACAAACCTAACATGAAATTTGCACGTCAAATCCCTAAACATGTTTAGTAAACAGGTTGGTCTCAATAACCTAACAAGTTTATTGGTTGACATTTTTATAGAGTATCTGTGTCCATAAAGTGATTTGGTATCGTATATCAAAAATTAAAATGAAAGGTTTCTACTTTTATAATTTAAACACTATTGTTTCACAGTTTCACATAACATGTAATTTATGTAAATTTAAAAACTTTACTATGGGAATGTTACACAAAAAAGTCACTTTAATTGCCATCTTTTGTCCACAGCCCACTCATTCTTGCAAAGGATTTAGAGGACTAAAATCAATTTGAATTTAGTCTAGTCTTGGAGCATAAGTAATTGCTAAGCTAAACCATATACAAAAGAAACAATTTCTGAACTAAATAAACCAAGAGCATGAATAAACAAAGTGATAAAAGCATCAGCAATTGAAATGATGTCTCACAACCCCCAAACCTTTTGTAATAGACTACTATAACAGTTCACTGTGATTTTAAGTTGATTTGGAGGTTACTGGACTATTAAGAGGTGTAAAATACATGGGTCAGGTCGGTAACAGGTCAAAATGGGTAACTTTTGATATGTTCTGAAATGGGTCAGGTCGGTTAGGTTGAAAACAGGATAGTTTTAAAAAACGGCTGAGGCATGCCTTGAGGCGAGGCATCCAAAAAACGAGCATATGAGGCAAAGAGAGTTATTTTGTATGTGCGCCTCATAAGGCTGAGTCGGTAAGAAAAGCTACGCCTCAAGGGCGCCTTAAGGGGTTTTAATGTTTGTTTTTGATGTTTTAGACTTTGTGTCGGTTTCAAACTTTTCATATCTTTTTAATGTGTGTTTTGGTGAATCTGATGATGAAATTAGTTTGTATTTTAATTTTTATAAGACATATAATTTTTAAACTTGTATTTAAATTTTGCCTCGGCTTACGCCTCGGTTCGCCTCAAAGCTTGATTCTGTACTTTTAAATCTTCGAAAACAGAACACTTTTTGTCCAAAAAATAGTATTTCCATATATTATTGTCAAATATGGTTACAAAATAATAAATCATTTCAATACTTTAGGCTTGAGGGGTTACATGACACAACATTCAGAAATTTAAGGGTTTAAGTTCCAAACATTACCATACCATTGCCGGTCTGTAGAAGTAAAATCTGAAACTGCAACCCAGACTTAAAATGAGTGATCAATCTTGTAAGATGTAACTGAACCGAAAATGAACAATCAATGCGTAGACATTCGTATAATCTTTTTACGGGTGAATGTCATAATATTCACCAAATCACCAATAATCCATGCAAGAACAAGACCCATTTTTGAAATGGTGAAAACGGCTATTATCCCGAACAATAATCTCACGGTCATAAATCTTGGACAGAATTTTTGTAACCGAGTGACAATCATTGCAGACACGAAGGTTCTTCACTATCCGAATTGGGATCCCAGGTTTCAAATTAATTAAGCCAAAAGCAATGGCTAACCTCTCACTATGGCTTTCCAATTCAGTGTCTTTCTCATCATCCCCTTCGATATGCAGCAAAACTTGAGATTTATCAGGTACATGCCCTGCAGATTTAAGTCGCTCCCTAATCTCACTCAACTTATGGTATATCTCATTCGTTTGAGGATGTGATTTATCACCCACAGTGAACTCATGAACCTTGTCTTTATACTCTATCAAACTGCATCCTGGATCCTTTTTAACTCGTGTTTTCCTCATTGTGTCCCTAACACGTGACACTTTGTCCCAATTCCCAGTGGCAGCATACATGTTAGACAAAAGCACATAACTTTCGACAAATTTTGGATCGATTTCTGTTACATTTTGCGCAGCATATTCTCCGATTTCCACATTCTTATAAATTCTTGAAGCACTAAGCAAACTCATCCAGATAACTTTGTTTGGTTTCATAGGCATCTTTTCTATCACACTCTTTGCTTCTTCAAGATGACCAGCTCGGCAAAGAATATCAACAAGACAACCATAATGCTCGACTGTTGGTTCTATTTTATAATCGTTTATCATCATATTAAAATACCTTCTGCCATCTTCAACTAAACCTGCATGATTACAAGCATTCAACACGCCAATGAAAGTTATAGCATTAGGGATAATATTCACTTTAAGCATTTCATGAAACAGATCAAGCGCAAATTTAGCCTGTCCATGCATCCCCAATCCTGCTAATATCGCCGTCCAATGGCCCAACTTTTTCTTGGGTATAACTTCAAAAACCTTTAAAGCAGATTCAATGCTCCCACACTTACAATACATTTCGATTAGTGAAGTACCGAGAACACCATCTAACTTATGTCCATTTTTAACCATATAAGAATGCACCCACCTTCCTTTGCTAAGAAGCGCTAACCATGAAATCGCCGACAGCGTACTAACCAAAGTACTATGAGTAGGTACATATCCCAAACTTAACAGCTCAGTAAACAACTTAAGTGCTTCTGAACACCTTCCATTGACGTCATACCCTGCAATCATCGAATTCCAAGTGATTATATCCCTATCATCCATTACATCAAACAAGCCATGCGCAGAAACAACATCACCCGCTTTCATATACCCATTAATCATCGCGTTCCAAGATGCTAAGTTTCTCATAGGCATTTCATCAAACACCTTTCGCGCATCATCAACTCTGCCACATTTCGACAATCCATCAACCATCACCGTCCATGATACAACATCTCTCTCACTCATTCCATCAAACAACTCCTTTGCAAGATCAACATCACCCGCCTTCACATACCCGTCCAACAACGAGTTCCACAAAACCAAATCTCTCTCAGACATTTCATCGAACACCTTACGCGCAGAACCAATATCTCCAAATTTCGAATACATACTAACCAAACTACTCTGAACAAACACATTCGACCCAAACCAAGTTTCAAACCCAACCCATGAATCTGTTCCCCTTCACTCATCGCCATCAATCTCCCACACGCTTTGATCACACAGGGCAAAGTGAAGACATCAGGCAATAAACCCGATTGTGTGATGAACTCAAGAAACAAAAAGAGGGATTCTTGCGAACGGTGGTGTTCAACGTAGGATTTGATGAGGGTGTTCCAAGAAAACAATGTGGGTTCTTGAAATTGGTCGAAAACCGATCGGACTTGATCAAGGGTGGTGGATTTATGGTGGGTGTAGAGGGTTATAAGGCGAGAGGAGATCAAAGGGTCGTTGAAAGTTGCTGTTTTGAGGGATATTGCGTGTAGTTGAGTAGGTTCGATGGGGTTTCTGCAGATTTGGAATGGATACGAGTTTGATGTTGCTGGAAGAGAAGAAGATGCGAGTTGAAGCATCTTGAATTATCAACAGTCGTAGGGTTTTTGTGTTCGACGATTACCAGAAGCTAAGAACAACACTGTTATTGATCGTTGGAATATTATGAAATTCGCAATTGCTACGAGACAAATGTACAGTTCTTTATCTAAGTTCTATATGAAAGAAAGGGTAATTACTATTGGTGAGAAATGATGAGTTTTACTGACTTTGGGTCAATATTTTTTTTTGGATCCGAGGGACCGGTGCCAACCATGTTACAGTAATGTTTAAAGGGTTTGGTCATTTACGATACACACACAATGAGAATAGTTGTTTTAAAACATTTAACAAATCAAATAAAAAACTGATAACACATTATATTGATATTTAGAACACAAGTAAAATATGGGACAAAACCAAGAACAAATAACACAAGTATATAATTTTCAAGAATGATGTATATTGCTCTTAAGTTTTTTTATAAGTGTTAAAGCATGAATAAAAGTTATAAGGACCTGAGATATTTTATACTATATCCTACAGCTGGTCATACTTAGAAGGTTAGCTGAAAACATTTAAACTAGACAACAAAATCAAATATAGAGTCGAAAGGCAGATTACCTTTTGAATTATGACTATGACATATCACAACTCACATCCTAATATATTACAAAAATGATAAAAGTATATAAAGTAGAAAGTACAAAACTCAATACTTCAATGTACAGTTTACCAAAAGCATGGACATTTTCACCAACTTATGAAAGTTGGTGAGTCAGCAGAGTTGCAGCGAAAAGTGGTCCAGCTTTATGGTAAATTACATCAAATAAAGCATATATTCAAAAGTTTTCAGAAGAAATCTGTTTTCACTTCTTGGCTTCGGAAGCCTTTGACTTTGAAGCTTTGGAACACTTCACTTTTAGCTTCGGAAGACGTTGGTCTTGGCTTCCAAAGATTTTACACTTAGAGTATTTCTAGTGCATGGTGTAAAACTTCCGAAGCATCTCTAATCTTGTACTTCAGTGCATGCATGCAAGAAAAACTTTTGGATGTTTTACGTACTTTAGCCTTACATAGAACCTTACACATGCTACCGGTCAAGGTTCTTTTTCAACGAATTGAAAAGCTGGTTTTCCTGAGTGGAGCACAAATGATCTTAGAGTGAAAGATTCTTGCATCTAGCAATATTACAAGTGTTTAGAACTTAGAGCGAGAAAGCGCCTAGTACGACATGTGACGAGGACCTATTAATATGATGGACTAACTATCAAGATAAGGATCTCAAATGTCTTTAAGGGTGGACGAGATGGAACCCAAAAGAACCCAAGCCATAACACAAATAAAAGTAGTAATGTCATCTGAGCTGTTAAAAAGGAAGATGTGGAACCTTTAAACTTAATACCACCCTAACAATTCTTTTATAATTTATTTATATATTTAAATAAATACAAGTATTAAAATAACAAAATAAATTTCATTAATAAAAAGTAAGAGAAAAATAAAAGAACATGAACAAAAAGAATTTTAATATACATATATATATATATATATATATTATATATATATATATATAAGGGAGGGATCAATAAGAACTAAATTTTTTTGTGAGAACTCTAGAACCATCTCCACCACTAGTTCTCAATGGTAAAATTGTATTAACAAAAATATTTAAAAAATTATAAATCAAAAAATAAAATAAAAATAAAAACACAAAAATATTTCCCAACTTTCTTTCTTTCATAAAAAAATTATAAAAATAAAAAAATTCTCGTTTTTTTAACGAAATTCGTTTTACACGTGTAATATCGGATTTACACATGTGTAAATTCAGTACTACACATGTGTATAACTAGATTTACACATATGTAAACAACGGATGTACGATTTTTTTAGAAAAGTGTTAGGATCTGGTATATGAACGACAATACCAACTGATTAACGTGTAACCAAACCAAATAGTGTGAAATCCTATTTGATTGGTGATCCAATCAGTGAAAAACGCATGTTGAAAAAATTATGTATTGAATCTAACGTCAAGAATCGATTAGGAATCGATCTACTGCGATCTATGAACTTGGAGTACGAACTTAGAGGCTTCTAGACGGCTAGAGTACGTCTAGAGTCGAAGTGTATTCAATGCTTACGTTTTTCCATGAATTAAGTGGTATTTATAGGTTAGGGTTGCTCGTTCGGGGCGACTGAACCATTAACATGGTTCAGTCATGCGATTGAGTCATACGGTTGGTCCATTCACACGACTGAGTGTTCAGTCATGCGACTGAGTCAGTCACATGAAGTTGTTCAGGCGTATGGACTCTTTAGGCGCATGGACATTCAGTCGCATGACCATTCGGACGCATGACCACTGTTGGGGCGCATGGTCCAGTCGGACGCATGAGAACTTCACTTAACCAAGTTTGAATGTATTCATTATTATAACATTATTTATACCAATTCAAACAATCACAAACCTATATAATCTAGTCAGTATGCATCACATAACTCATTAATGAAATGTTAAACATTATAAAGCACAACCAGATATTCTCATTTCATTAAACACCCAAGCATTACATAAGTGTAAGACATTCAAGACATATTACATTAAGATCCGAATCTAGATACATATGTATCAACAAACTCCCCCTTGGACCTAGATCTATCTATTGTCTTACATCTTTCATCACCTCTTCATACTTCTTGTACTTCTCTTCTCTTGTGACTCCTGCGTGTATCTCGAACGCAAAGCAGAATCGTATAACGTTCTGAAACGTAGAGCTTGTACAATATCTTGAGAGTCATAGAACAGTGGCCACTTGTATAATGTATAAATATCATTTACTGACAAGTTAGTGAGCCACATTGGGTCAAACACCCTTATGGTTTCCATTGTACCATTTATGTTCAAGACTAACACGGCCTCTCCCGTTCTCCAATTG
This sequence comes from Flaveria trinervia, assembly GCA_025506515.1. NCBI lineage: Eukaryota > Viridiplantae > Streptophyta > Magnoliopsida > Asterales > Asteraceae > Flaveria > Flaveria trinervia. The sequence continues at coordinate 13,923,203 of CM046454.1, read as the reverse complement.
TAGTACCACCATTTGAAGTGTGGAGTGAAGTCTTGTGGCATCTCCCGTAGTGGGATCTTTGACAATGTACGTGGTGGACTCCACTTCAACACTATTTTTGGTTTGCCAGTTATGGCGTCAACCTCAGATCGTCTGATGTACCTCGTTGGTTGTAAGGTTTGAAGTTGACCCATCTGGTGTGGTACTCCCTCTTTAGAGCTTCTTCAAACCAGCCTGACATCTTACGAGGGTCAGTGTATAACAATTTTAACTTTGCTAACTGGTTAAGCTCAAAACCTGGAAGAGTCTTCAGATCGTGTGGGAATCTGAAGTACTCAATTCCCTTCTCACGTTTAATAGCGTAAACGTTGTGGTCTTCAAAATGTGCCCACGCTATAATCCTGCCTGCCACCTTTTGATGTTTCTTGACTTTATATAGCTTGGTGTAGAAAGTTGACATTGTAGCGCTGCGTTGGGCTCTTAGGTCGTCAAAGCAAGCAGCACTTAGCCTTTCTGGTATTGACTTCAACATCCGTGGCTTGGGCTGTATCTTCTTTCTTGTCTGACGCTTCTTCCATTTTATCTAGAGTCTCGAAGGTTTCACTGATAAGGTTGTCACCCACATTGGGTACCACATTACCGTCAATGTCAGTGTACTCTGGATAATGTTGATCTGTGACATCTTCTATCTCAATCTCATCAATGTCATTGAGTTCGTCGTCACTATCACCTTGGACTGTTGGAGCGTTTTTCACGATCTCGTCGGCATTTAGTTTGAACATTTCGGCCAACTGCTCGTCAGTGAAATCGTGAATTATCTCCCCCTCTTCTGGGGTGTAACTCACAGATCTCCTTACGATCCCTTGCAGATCAAGAATCATGATTAATTGAGTCTTGACCTGCTGAAGGGGATCTACATCATATTCATCCCTCTGAAAGTTTGGATCTGCTTGATTTACACATTCAACACAACAATCATTAGTTAAGAATCAAAACAGAAACATTAACATTCTATAAAAACATTCATTACATTAATTTTGATACAAGATTCAATACATATGATTAAATATGAGCAGCTAAGTATTACTCTTATCCTGTACCATATGCTTTTCTGCTGCCGGGGCGAATGTGGAGGCACCTTGATCTTGTGCTCTCTTCGTCCTCCTTTCACTGGCAGGTGTGGCACCTGCAGCAGGTGTGTCATCTTTATCATCATCAACCTCATCGTCTGCAGCATCACCACCATATCAGTATCATCATCATCACCATCATCCTCGTCATCACTGTCATCATCACTATCATCTCCATCTCCTTCCTTGATCTTTAGGGCTCTTCCTTGGATCCCTTGAGCCGCAGTATGATGGTCTTGTTGGTGGACTCCAACTCCTCGATCCTCTTAGCTGATTGGGCATGCTGCTCTCGAGTTGAGACATCTCTACACGCTGAGCATCCATCAGCTGGGCCTGCCGAGATATCTGCAGAGACTGGGCAGCAGTAAGGTCTACTAGCTAATGTATCTGAACAGTCTTCTCTTTGTCTGCAACTAACAGCCTCAGCACCATACGGTTAAGTGCCGATAGCTGTTCCTCTCTACCCCACTGGAGGTAGAGGTGATCCTGATGTATAGGAAGGGTATGATGAAGGACCGGCATGGTGGCTAGTGGTGGTGGTGTGGCAGTGGTGAAGAGTGGGGGTGGTATAGGTATAACTGGTGGAGGTATGGCAGTAGTAGTGGAGGGTGGAGGTGTGGTAATGATGGTGGGTGGTATGGTAGTGGTGGTAGAGGGTATGGTAGTGATGTTGGGTGGTATAGTAGTAGGGGTGAATATTGGGGTTAATATAGATGAAGTGGGGTGGTGGTGTGGGTGTAGAGGATGTGGTGGCAGATGGTGTGGCTGTAGAGGTGGTAGGTGGAGTAGTTGTGGTGGATGTAGAAGTGGTGGTGGTGATGAAGGTTAGTCTTCTCTTCTTCTTCTTCACGCCATGGGGCAGACATCCTTTTCTTCCTTGATCCTTTCGAGAGGATGCTCCCCCTAGAACACGGCTTGGCTGATCGGGAGCAAATATGGGATCAGTGTCAGTTCTCCCGACCAGCCAGGGCGTTCACCAACCACCCGGAGCCCTCGTTATGTGGCAACGACTTTACTGCCAACAGTCCGAGTCAGAGGCTCATCATCTGTATCCTCCTCCTCATCAGGTATGAAGTCCTGATGGGATCCTGCCGTCTCTACTCCATCATGGGCAAATGCCGGAGATGCTATATCTGCAGTGGGGGCCCTTGGTTGAGTGGGCCATGCATCTCCACCATCATCGCTGTCATCGTCGTCGGAGGCGTTCTCCGGGAGCTGTAACTGCTCATCATCTGAGTCACTATCTACGTGATGCCATTTTCCCCTCCTCGACACCACGTAGTCCACCTTGGCCAGATGGCCTATAAGTCTCTTTACCGAGGGCTTGACCTGCTTTCCCTGGTAAACCCTCATACGACCCAATGTCGTATCATCCATAATCTCTAAAGCCACAACGTCGTGGTTCTCCTTTGGCAGCGAGGGCAGCTTCTCGTCAAAAATCATCTGTAAGAACCTAGGGTACATGCAGAAACCCTCTTTGCCCTTCGCCTCCAAGTTCTCTATAAGGTAAGAGAAGATCATGCTCGAAAAGCTGAAGGGGTGGTTCAACACCAGTGCCACGTAGGCATTTTGTATCTGGTTTGAGAGGTCGTCAAACTCACCCCTTCGTGAAGCTATGCACTTCAGGATGACGTATGCCAGGTACTTATACTAGGGGCACAGGTTGCTCTTGTTGAGCACACCTGAGTTTATGTCCCCAGAGTACTTAATCCTCATGAAACACCCTCTTACCGTCAGTGGATGAAGTCTGGTGGGGTGGCCAGCATCATCTCCCAACCCAAGTACACGCTGAATGTCTTCAGCTGTAATCTCTATGTCCATACCAAAGATGGAGCTCTGATGCTGTATGGCTCTCGTGATCTATCCACTGATGTATTCTCCCAGAAGGTCTATTGAATAGACCTGTAAGGGGTGCACGGTGTAGAAATAGCTCGGTGGATCCTGGATCGCTTAAGAAAGGCGATGATCCCTGCAAACTCGGCCCCATTGTGATTGTGTGGGTCTAAACGAGCACATATGTTGTGCTTGGGGTTGATAGACCATCTATTAGCCATAGATCTGTAACACAAGATACATAAACATTAGATACTCACATGACACAAATCAGTTCTAACTAACTTGATAAAATTCATTCTGGTTCATTCATGCGAATGAACTATGCGACTGTGTTCAGTCTGTTGTCCTATCATGCGACTGGACTCATTCGGGTGAATGAACAGGCGACTGAGTTCAATCGGTTTGCTGAGCCTAAATTGGTTTAGTCGGACGACTGAGCTCATTCGTATGATACATTCGGCCGATTGAGCTATTCGGCCAGCTTAATCGTGTGATTGGAGTTCATCCAGATGACCAGTCGCATGACTTACTGTTCGGTCGACTGAGGTTCGAATCTTGACCAATTCATGAAATTAAACGTTGTGCATTGGTTCTTTAGACTCGCAATCTCTTAACTAAAGACCTAATAACATTATTTTTAACATTTTACTTAGTTTCAGTAGGCATTAGTCCATTTAGTGGTTCGGTTCTTGTTTCAATCGAACATCACAAATTAGGGCACCATTTCTCCTGATTTCTGTGAGATTTCTTCTTATTATACCTGTATAATGCACACACACGTCAGAAGATCAACAGGGATGTATAATCGTGGTCTGATGAAATTTGGATAGTGTAACGGTAGGCTATGCGATATGAGGGCGATTGAGGGTGATGAGTTGAATGCGATCGACTGTGGCCCTATTTATACTGAATCTGAGTTCAGTCGGCCAACTGGACCCATTCGCTCAGTTCATTCAGGCAAATGGACCTTAGTCGGGCAATTGGCTCAGCCGATCACTTTCAGTCGGCCGACTGGAGCTCAGTCGGTCGACTGACTCATTCGCACACTCTCATTCGGTCGAATGGGTCATTCTTATAAGCCATTCGGGTGAATGGTTCATACTCATGTCCATTCGGCTGTTTAATGCATGAGTATGGTCCATTCGTAAGATTGGTCCATACTCATGGTCCATTCGTGCGAATGGGTTAGACTCATGAATTTGACTTTATGACCATTCCACAAATTCTTAGTTTAAATTTGAATAAATGTTATGGGCATTTGTTCTTCTCAGACATGATCATTTTATCTTGAAAAACCTTTGATCACCTCAGACGTGATCCTTTTAAAAACTTTTGTCACCTCAGATGTGACCCATTTCTGTTTGAAAGCACGTGTGGTCACCTCAGACGTGACCTTTTGGATGATAAGGTTCCTTATCAACTTCCATGACATAGTCCGATATTAAACACTCTGAAATTGACAAAATTTAAACAAAAATAAAAGAAATAACACTGAAACTTAAAACTAATACATGTTTTTTTGTGTTTTTGTGAGGGTTAAATCCTAAGATGTAAATCTAAGGAGTTCTTTTTCTGAAAAAGATAGCTTCAATTCATTTAAACCATACATGGACCAATTCAATTTGGAATCATATAGGATATTCAAATCATTCGGGACAAGTTATCTAAAACCTTTGATGCTCTATTCTTGTTTTTCATCTAGAGTCATTTAGCAAATTTAGGAAATCATACTAGTACTATTAGGTCCCCACTCTGATTTGAACTTTCAAGAATTATAGCCACAAAATTGTTAGTATACTTGTCCTCTTAAATCCATACACAGACTTTCAACACAGATTGGTGATGGTTTAACGTTTGTTTATTTCAACAAGCATTTGTGGATCCCACACTTATATGGTAATCAACATTCCTCAAGAGATTTTTGAGCGGTCTCAGGGTAGTATTCAAGAAGAAACTATTCATAGAACTTTCAAAGAGAAGCCAAGCCTCAGGTCAGTGCCACCGCACAGCAGAGAGGCGGCAAACAATGATGAATTCTAGAATATATAGGTTATGCTTATCCTTAGGTCAGTGCCACCGCACAGCAGAGAGACACATAACCTATCTTCTTGTTTGAGCAATTTCATTCTTTTTGCACAGATCTCACCAACAACATAGGTTATCAGTTTGATTGTATTTGCATTTTTATGTGCTTTTGCTCATGCTTTGGTCTTACGCACACATTCGTGACGTTTATTTTGCTCATCACCCCTTATTGGAATCTTTTTGATTGTGTTAACCAGGGATAAGGTGTTACCCACAGCTAGTCAAATATTTTAGTTTAATCTTGAGATCACCAAAAAGGTCTAGTCATCTATTGTGTTGAATCTACCGACATATCATCTGTGGTCTAGCAACCTCTAGGTCTACTTTCTTTGTGTTACCTTAGTAGTAGCTAGTTTATCTATCATATTTCCTTTTATTTTGCTCAGACTACACAGATTTATACTTGAGCTTTGCATCATTTTCAATTTAAAATTTTAAAGTCCCAAACGATTTGCTCCTCTATACTATCATATTCCAAAGATTGAATCGGTATCACACATACGATCTTATTTTTATCAGCTACCTCTCCTCCTCCCTCATTTTTTTATACAATCTAAACCTATTCTCCCCCTAAAATTTTAAAACCGTAATGAATTAGCGTTTTAGATTTTAATAGGCAAAACAATAAGACCAATTTTAATTAAACAACTTAAATTAAGAAAATAATTAAAAATTAAAAAAAATAAAAGAAAATTTACACGACACATCGGACTACACATGGTCATCTTCAGGAATGACCTCACTTTTCTTTTTAACGTCGTTGACCTCTAACAGATATAGAAAACGTGGTTTGTCAAAAGCCTTTGTATAGAGGTCTTAGGATGTTGGACCGGGTTTTTAGTGACTGCAATTGCAGCAAAGTTATCAACAAAGATAGGAGTAGAAGAGAAATTCAAACCGTAATCCCATTTTCTATTGAATCCATATGATTTGAGAACAGCAGCTTGCAGCAGCAACGTATTCGGCTTCACAAGTTGATAGTGCAACCGAGGTCTGCTTCTTGCACTGCCAGGTTACTAATCTTCTCCCAAGAACTGACACCTGCTGATGTAGACTTGTAGTTCATCTTGCAGCCGCCGTAATTCGAGTCACTATATGCTATAAGCTCAAAGTCGTCATCATGAGAATACCACAACCCAAGTGTGGGTGTGTGTCACACCCCCGCTGAGAGCGAAACACGGGGGCGTAACGAGACGGGATCATCATAACACATGATAAGCGATAGAGATGCAATATAATAAATGATAACAGGCGTGTCATGACGACACCCAACGATAAGGGGACTTGTGTCGTGTTCAGTCAATATCCACGACAACATAGCCATAAGCATAACATGATAATGATTCACATAACAAAGATGATAACATTGTATGCAATTCCCACAACCCGGGAACAAGTTACAAAATATAATGTTGTTCGGAACAGATTACAACAAATGTTTTCAAAATGACAAGTTTAGCCACAAAATGCATCCTAGGGTCTCCACTAAGGCAGCACACCTAGATCTTCAGTTAGCATCTTCACCTAAAATATATGCTCAAAATGGTCAATAAAATTGTTGGCGAGCTCGCAGGTTTAAAAGTAAATAAGTAATTGATGCTGTATAATAGTTTGTTGCGGAATACCGTGCATACAGTTATAAGTAAGCAAAATCACATGACCTGAGCTTTACAACCAAACCTAACGACGTACACAAAGAATCTTGTCGGAAATATTCACCCAAGGCCCGTTCCTGGTGACTGTTGGTACTAACTAGTATACCAACACGAGGGTGGGGGTGTCAACCCAAGTAGTACTACGAATACCTATCCGTCGGTTCCACACTACAATTAAATGGTTGTAAGAAAGAACCACACAACAGACTCAATCATGTATTAGATAAGTACTCATAAAATAGTAGCACGTTGATTCCAAGTATGTAAATTGTATGTATGTTGTACAGCATAGAAAACGGGCGAGCATACTTTTCCCCCATGTTTGTAAATGTTTGAAAAGTAGTATAAGCATAAAAAGGGGCCACGAAACTCACTTGTTAAGTGGTAAGTTTGAATGATCAAAGTTCCCAACAGTTGTATGTAATGAACGGTCAAACACCTATTGACAGTTATTGTTAAGCATTAATGATATGTATAAAGTACACAGTAATGTTCAGTCGGTTCGGGTTGTATCGGTTTGGTCGTGGGTAACACACACTCAATCAGATACACGTATCAGATCTTATGTAGATCCAAGTACCAGAAAGAGTCGTCATTGCCAATGACATTTGTGTAAAGATCCATTTTTATAAGAGAAAGTACTTGTTATATATTTGTAGTCCCAAATGGGTTATTGATAATTGTAAAATGTTAGGTTGATTTAAATTCGAATAGTATCTGCATGTTGATAGCGTTGACTTTAATCTTTGTGGTCAAGCAATGACACTTTTATTGATGTTACCTTATCATCACATGACATTCAAGAAGGGAATTCACACACATAGCATCATCAGTCACACAACAGGACCAGACGCTCGACTCAACACTCCATTCGTACGAATCAACCTTCAATCGTACGAATCAGCTTCATTCGCATGATTGAACCTTCATTCGCACGATTGAACCTTCATTCACACGTCTGGCATTCAGTCGTACCACAATCGCACGACTTAACCTCCATACGCACGAATCAACCTTCATTCGTACGAATTAGCTTCATTCATACGAATCAGCTTCATTCATATGACTGAACCTTCATTCGTACGATTGGCCTTCAGTCGTGCAAGGCACGCACAAACGCAAACCTCCATTCGGTCGCATGACTCAATCGCACACAACATTCATCCGCATTGACTCAATCGCACACATTCATTCGATCGCATGACTCAGTCGCATGACATCCCAGTCGCACGACTTAGTCGCCCGAATGACTTAGTCGCATGACTCAGTCGCACGACTCACCCAGTCGCATGACAGACCCAGTCGCCTGAACTGCAGGTTTGCGACTGCTGAAGTGCAGAGCAGCCTGCGGCTGCCCCGAGCACGAGTTTTACATAACAAGGATATGCAGAAACACACTACAAACACACACAAACAAGAAGCATACGCAGAAAGACATCACACGCACCCACACCCTCTTGTGTTCGAGTTGACCCAAACACCCGAAACCCTAGAAATGGACAGCAGTAAAACAAGCAAGAAAAGGGACAACCAAGGTCGTCTACCTGCATGGATGGAGTAGACAATGTTGTAGATCAAGTCTAGACGACGAAAACGAGACGAAACGGGGCGGTTTTGGTGCAAAGATGAAGAAAATGTGAAGTGTAGAAGAATGGAGAAGGAGTGAAGAAGATGAAGAAGAATGGCTGGGAATAGGGTTTTTATACCCATCCCAAGTTTGCAAAATGTCACATTTAGTCCTTGCACTTAGCCCCGAGTTCCCAAAGTTTGTTTCGGTTGAAAATGACTTTAAAGGTGTTTGTTGTGTTGATGTTAAAAATGTATTTAATGATAATTGGCACTTAAAAATGGTTTTATTAATGACAATAATTTTATATAAAAATGATATATTTAGTAATAATAATGATGGGAATTTGTAAAAAGGTTTAAACATAGTACACGTCCACGAAGAAAGCACACACAAAGGTAATAAAGCATGTATGATATCCACACAAGAAGTTAATAAAGATGAGGAATGAATGATCAAGGAAAAGTTAACGAATAATCACGTTAATTGACGGACCTTGTGGTGACGGATGTCACAGTATCCCCCAGTTGAGAGAATTTCATCCCGAAATTCAGCTGGAGTTAGGTCCAAGAGTGTCATCCTCGAATAGATGTAGATATTTGAGTTTCATCTAATCTTCCTGTTCCCATGTAAACTCTGGCCCTCGTTTTGAATTCCATCTCACGCGTACAATTGGTATTCTGCTGCGCTTCAATTGTTTGACCTTTCGATCCATGATCTCAATGGGTTCCTCAACAAAATGAAGCTTGTCATCTATCTTGATGTCCTCAATTGGTACGTGAAGTGATTCATCAGCCAAACACTTCTTGAGGTTCGACACATGGAAAGTATCATGTACGCCGCTGAGTTCTTATGGTAACCTTAATCGGTAAGCCACTAGACCAATTCTTTCTGTAATCTCGAATGGTCCAACGTATCTTGGGGCTAACTTCCCTTTCTTACCAAACCGAACAATTCCTTTCCAAGGAGAGACTCTAAGTAAAACATGATCCCCAATGTTAAATTCCAAAGGCTTTCGACGGTTGTCGGCATAGCTCTTTTGGCGATCTCTAGCAGCTTTTAGTCTGTCTTTGATTTGGAAAATGTTATCGGTTGTTTCTTGAATGATCTCTAGGCCTGTTAGCTGACTTTCACCAATCTCGGCCCAACAAATGGGAGATCTGCATTTTCTTCCATATAACGCTTCAAATGGAGCACATCCAATGCTCGTATGGTAGCTGTTGTTGTAAGAGAACTCAATCAATGGTAAATGAGTATCCCAACTACCACAAAAGTCGATTACACATGCCCTCAACATGTCTTCTAGCGTTTGTATAGTTCGTTCACTTTGGCCATCTGTCTGAGGATGATAGGTTGTGCTCATATCCAATCGAGTGCCTATCGCTTTCTGTAGTGTCTGCCAAAATCGTGAAGTAAATCGGCTATCACGGTCGGATATGATCGACACCGGTACTCCATGTCTTGTCACGACCTCTTTTTGTGTAAATCTCGCCAATTTATCCATTTTGTAGTCTTCTCGGATCGGCAAGAAATGAGTTGACTTCGTCATTCGATCCACTACGACCCATATCGAGTCATGCCCGCTGCTCGATCTAGGGAGTTTGGTAATAAAATCCATAGCTATGTTCTCCCATTTCCACTCGGGAATTTCAGGTTGCTGCAATAATGCCGATGGTTTCTGTTGTTCAGCTTTAACTTTTGAGCATGTCAAGCATCTGCCTACGTACAGGGCAATGTCTTTCTTCATGCTTGCCCACCAGTACAGATCCTTAAGATCGTGGTACATCTTGTCTGCACCAGGTTGAATAGAATATCGCGTCTTGTGGCTTCATCCATGACCAAGGTACGTACACCTCCCCATCTGAAGGCTTCATCAGCAGTTTGACAAGTGCTGAAGACTTCAACAGCTGAAGATCAAGTACTGAAGACTTCAACAGCTGAAGACTAAAGTGCTGAAGCTCAACAGCTGAAGAACACAAGTGCAGAAGCTCAACAGCTGAAGAACACACGTGCTGAAGCTCAACAGCTAAAGAACACAAGTGCTGAAGCTGAAGACCAAAGTACTGAAGTACAACAACTGAAGAGTCCACAAGTGCTGAAGATCAACAACTGATGTACAAAGTCTGAAGACAAAGACTGAAGACATCAGCTGATGACATCTACTGAAGTCATCAGCTAATGAAACGTCTGAAGTTCAAGTCTGAAGACCAAGTACTGAAGTTTCAGTAGTTTGTCACAACAGCTTAAGAGTAGTTCTTCAGTAGTTGTGATATCAGTAGTTTTATGTTTTTACTTTCAGTAGTTTTGTAAAACGACTGAAGATCTTGTTCTTCAGTCGTTGTAGTTTCAGTAGTTTCTTTCCAGTATTGTAGTAACTGATAACACTTAGTATTTTGGTAAGAAGATGTCAGCTGTTTTGACATCTTCAGTAGTTGTGTTTCAGTTGTTTAAATAATTTTGTTAGATGTCACTATCAAGTGACATCAGCAGACGTCACATCTCCTATATAAGGAATGTTCCAGCACGACATTCCTATATAAGGATGATTGACCTGTTTGTATGTGTGACACTTTTTGCCACCATGAAAGCGTGTGATTGAATGAATATTCTCTTTGCAGAAACTTTCTCTCTCTATACTAATTCTGTTCATTGCAATATCTTTGGTATTCTTGCTCGAATTGTGCTAGTTGGTACTCTATTCCGCTGCTGAAATCATTCGAATCGATCAAACTAGATGCTGAGATCCTATCAAATGGTATCTGGTTAATCATTGATCGATCTAACAATGATCATTGAAACTGCTCATTTGCTCTAAGTTTGATCGAACTAGCAAATTCGCACGAATCTGTTATAGAGATTGAAGTTCTGTCGCCTTTGGCTATTTTAATTGAGGTTTTTAGTGGTTTTGAGCTAAATTTGTTTTGCTTCTCTATAACCAATGGCTCTGATACCAGTCTGTCACACCCCCGCTGAGAGCGAAACATAGGGGCGTAACGAGACGGGATCGTCATAACACATGGTAAGCGATAGAGATGCAATATAATAAATGATGGCAAGCGTGTCATGAGAACCCAATGATAAGGGGACTTGTGTTGTGTTCAGTCAATATCCACGACAACATAGCCATAAGCATAACATGATAATGATTCACATAACAAAGATGATAACATTGTATGCAATTCCCACAACCTGGGAACAAGTTGCAAAATATAATGTTGTTCGAAACAGATTACGACAATTGTTTTCAAAATGACAAGTTTAGCCATAAAATGCATCCTAGGGTCTCCACTAAGGCAGCACACCTAGATCTTCAGTTAGCATGTTCACCTGAAAAGATATGCTCAAAATGGTCAATAGAATTGTTGGTGAGCTCGCAGGTTTAAAAGTAAATAAGTAATTGATGATGTATAATAGTTTGTTGCAGAATACCGTGCATACAGTTATAAGTAAGCAAAATCACATGACCTGAGCTTTACAACCAAACCTAACGACGTACACAAAGAATCTTTTCGGAATATATTCACCCAAGGCCCGTTCCTGGCGACTGTTGGTACTAACTAGTATACCAACACGAGGGTGGGGGTGTCAACCCAAGTAGTACTACCAATACCTATCTGTCGGTTCCACACTGCAATTAAATGGTTGTAAGAAAGAACCACACAACAGACTCAATCATGTATTAGATAAGCACTCATCTCAAACTCCGCCTTCATTACTGCTTCAAACTCTTTACATAATTCTTCGTTCTTTGAACCAAAGATTATGTCATCGACATAGATCTGTACCAATAGTAAGTCTCCATCTTTTTCTTTGATAAACAATGTACAATCAATGACTCCCCTGCGAAAACCGTGTTTCACAAGATGAGTTGAGAGTTTCTCATACCAGGCCCTTGGAGGTTGGTGAAGTCCGTATAGTGCCTTGTCGAGTTTGTAAACTCTATCCCGATGATATGGATCCTCAAATCCCTCGGGTTGACTCACGTACACTGTCTTTCTGATCTCACCATGAAGGAACGCACTCTTCACATCTAGTTGATTAACTTTGATTTTCATATAAGATGCATAGGCAAGGAAGATACGGATGGCTTCCATCCTTGCCACGGGTGCAAACACTTCATTGTAGTCAATACCCTCAACTTGTCGAAACCCTAAACAACAAGCCAAGCCTTGTTTCTGATGATCACTCCCTGATCATCTTTCTTGCATTTCAAGACCCATTTGGTGCTAATGACCTTAGCACCTTCAGGTCTATCCACTAGAGTCCATACACCCAACTTCTAAAACTAAAGAAGTTCTTCTTGCATGGCACTCACCCACGCCTCATCATTCAGTGCTTCACTAACATACTTTCGCTCAAACTGAGACACAAAGCAACGATAGGCACCGTCGTGAAGGTATCCCTTTTCCATCACAGAGGCATAAGCAGCTGAGTATAACTTATTTCTAGTTTGAACCCCTGACCTCACATCTCCTATTACGTTATCCAAAGATGATAGACGTTTAGACGTGAGCCAGGAGTTATGGGAATAACTACCTCAGAATCATGATTGTGAACATTTGGTTCTGGATCTCAGGTAATAGGAGTTTGAGGTTCCGAAGGCTCAGAAGCATCACTTATTAGATGCTTGTGGACTTGTGGTAGGCGGAACCTGTACATCCTAGTTGTTCTGATCATTTTTCTCATTTTCTTCATCAGAGGAAGAGTCACTCACATCAAGTGCTCCCCTTGAGTTGGTAGATAATTTACTTTGTGAACTGAATGGTGTTGAATCTTGAGACGGTGTGTTCAAGACATCATACATCATCTTGTTTGCCAACTTGTCTACTGAAGCAGAAAGAGGTATGTTGAAGGACTTGAAGAATCCATCATAGTCGAAGAAGTAAGCAGGCCCTTTTCCAGCAGGTGGTGTGATGTATATCTGAACATCAACGTTACACCACACCTCTACTTGACCCTTTGAGTTGTTGTAGACTCTCTTGTTTGGTATGTTATATCCTAGAAAGATCCCTTCATCAACCTTCTCACTGAATTTTCCCTCCTGAGTCTTCTTCAGCGGGGTGCACGGAGCGCCAAACGGCTCGAGATACTCTAAGTTAGGTTTACGTCGTTGTAATAACTCGTAGCACGTTTTTCCATGGCGTTTAACTACCAAACCTCGATTAAGTGTATAGCATGCATTTGCCACTGCTTCATTCCAGAATTGAATAGGCAGTTTCGAGTCTGCCAACATAGTCCATGCTGTCTCTATCAAGCTGTGATTCTTCTATTCAGCAACCCCGTTCATCTGAGGAGTGTAGGCAGAGGTAAATCGATGCATAATTCCCTTTTCCTTGCAATAGGCCTCCATCCACTGATTCTTGAACTCGGTTCTGTTGTCTGAGCGCACTTGTCGTACCTTCAGCTTGTATACGGATTCGAGTGTAGTTACCAATTCCTTGAAGGATTCAAATGTTTCTGATTTGGATTTTAGAAACATTACCCAAGAGAATCTTGAGTAGTCATGAGTAACTACATAGCAATACAAGTCGCCTACGATGCTTCTTGTACTGACTGGACCAAACAGATCCATGTGAAGGAGCTCAAGAGGAAGTTCTATAGAATGAACTTTCTTTTCCTTATGAGACTTCTTCGTCTATTTTCCCTTTTTGCACGCAACACAGAAATCCGGGAGTTGGAAATTTTTGACATTTACTCCTCTCACAAGATCATTCTGGATCAAGTGATTCATTTTTCTCGGATTTATATGTCCCATTCTTCTATGCCAGGAGATGGAGTCCTTCTCAGTAGCTTTGGACAAGAAGCATTGGACTTTACGATCCGTTGTGGATACCATTGAAAGATCTAAGACATAAAGATCATTATATCTTGAAGCTGACATTAGGACTTGGTCCTCCGGGATCACGTAGTCTTTCTTCAGAACGTAGCACTTCTTGTTGTCAAAGACTACTTTGAAGCCTTTATCACATATTTGAGAAACAGAAAGTAAGTTATTTTGTAATTGCTAGACATAGTTTACCTTATCAAACTTTATTTTCTCATTTCCCACTTCCCCTTGGGCTGTGATGTACCCGCCTTTGTTTCCAGCAAATGAAACATAACCTTCTTTGATTTGTCTCACGTTTGATAAGAGAGCTCTGTTCCTTGTCATGTACCTGGATGCTCCGCTATCTACAATCCACATGTTAGTCTCAGCACTATAGCGAACACCTTGCACATTCAGTGAAAACATTAGTTCATGTTAGGAACCCAAGCCTTCACTGGCTTGGGTTTCCTCGAGGCATCACACATCATAAACTCAACCCATTGACCATTCGAGGTTGAGGGAAGCTTAGATTTCTATTTGTTCTCTTTTCAGACACTAAGGCAAATTTTTCTTTCCATAGTCCAGCTTTGTGTAAGGCCTGTTTATGATAAACAAACGACTAGCTGATGGGTTGAACTTTGGGTTCACTATCCCTTTTAGGAGGCGTCACTGAGTTCCTTTTAAAAGAGCTAGTTTTAGATGCAGGAAGTTCAACTTTTCTTCTCGGTGCCTGATAATAAGGACAATGAGCCGCAATGTGACCGTACTCTCCACAATTGTAGCAAGATCTGCTTTCAACTTTACGGTTTATATGTTTTGGTGGAGATGTAGATGTCACACGGTCAACCTTATTATGTTTAGATTGAGACACTTCTTTGTTAGATGTATGATTGGGTTTTACAAACTTAATTGCTTTACCTGGTTTTACATCTTGTATTTCTTGTTTACCTAGACTTTGACATGACGCTCGTGACTCATTAGATTCAATAGTCTTTTTGGGTTCTGATTTTACTTTGTTTGACCCTGACTTTAAATTAACATTTTCAAACTCAATTTCTAGGTTAACACAAGGCATCTTTCCTTTTGCCTTTGAAGTGGCCTCCTTTTGTTTAGTGTCAGATTCATTGGATTTACTTATGGAATCTGGGTCACTAACAAGAGGAGTGGACACCACATGATCCTTGATGGGGTTATTGTTAAGCGGTTTACTTTTGGTGTTCATCAAGGTCTCAGGTGGTGGGAGAACCACTTTGTATCCCAATCCCTCCCTATTGTTTCTCTCTCTCACTAAGTGTTGGACAATGTGAGATGAGCTTGTCCAACTGTGCAGTTTTTTTAAGGAGTTGACTTCTACTTCTAAAACTGCTTTCTGCTTTTTAGTGTCCTCTAGGGAGTTCAGATAGTACCTAATGTCATTTGCTTGGTTAAAGGCAACTACCTCTGTTTTCCTAAGCTGTTTATTCAATAGGTCTATCTTTTCCTTGTAACTGTGCTCGTTTTGTTTAAATACTCTATTTGCCTCAGTGCATAGTTCTAGATCCTTTACTAAGCTATCATTATGATCTAATAACCTAGTAAATTTCAAATCTATACTTTCTCTAAATTTATTGCAATCTAAACAAGCATGATTATTAACAACTGGTCAGTAGTACTTACCTGAGATGATGAAGATGAATCAGCCATGAGCGCAGAATCTTTTGTCTCTGGTTCTGGTGATTCAGATATTGATGCAAATTTTTATTCTTCAGGCAGGTGGTTGACCATATGTGCAGTGTCTTTAGAATTTGACAATGCGAGCTCTACTGCTATATCTCCCTCACTGGCAGAATCGTCATCAATGTCCTCCACACTAGCTATGTTGGACTCTCCCGGTGAAATGAACCGAAAGCTCCAGTCCTATCCTTCATCCTCATTAGCAGTCAAGGCTTTGGGATCCTTGCTTGATGAAGTAAAACTGCTAGATGTGGCATTGTCCTGACGATTAAAGGACGAGAAGGGATTGCCATTACCAGTCTTCTTTGGCTTCACACACTCCCGCTTGAAGTGCCCTTCTCACCACAGTTGAAATAAGTTAACTTTGACTTGTCGAAGCCAAAGGTTGTGTCCTTGGTTGCAACTAAGTTCTGTCCGGTCTTTCTGACAAACTTTTTAGCTCGTCGGACAGCACTTGCCAAAGCCCACATTATGTCCATTCGTTCCAACTCCATCTCGTCCACCTGTTCATAATCATCATCTGCCAGGTGACAATTTCCTATCTTTCCAGCAACTAGTCTATTATAGGAGTGGACTACAGCAGCTAAGAGGTCCATGTGTTCTTTGGCCACCTCAACAGTCACGTTACCGAAGTTATCGGTTTTCAATTTTGCTGCATTAGCTTCAGGTATAATATACTGGGTTCCAGACGACCCTGACGTTTCGGACCCTGAAGTAGAAGTTTGTGCTGGAACTGCTGAGCTTGAGACGAAGGCAGTCTGCAGTGGTGCTCCAGATGTCTTGGCCTGAGGAGTCGTATTGTAGAGCGCTGGATTCTTGTCATAGTTGGCCTTTTGAGCTCTGTACTTCATCCTAAGCTCCTCTTCTCTCAGTTTCAGAATGAAGTCATTTTATCTAACTTCGAGAGCATCCCATTCTATCTGAGATTTGAAACGAAAGAAGCCCATTTCTCCGGTAGACCATCAGCAAAGTTGGATACCTTATCCTCCATCGACGTAGTTACTCCATGAGTGTGCATCTCCCTCATCAAGTGGTAGAATCTGTCGATCACATCATCCAGGCCTTCCTTTCCCATTGAAGAGAAGTTGTCGAACTCCTTCTTTTTTAAAGCTTTGGCCTTAATGGCCTGAGTGAGACATTTCCGTCATACCACTTCTCCAACGCATCCCATAGTTTCTTTGCTTGAGTATATTTGAATACTGATAGAAGATATCCTTCGGAATAGACTGAGTGAGCAAAGCGTAGACTTTCTTCTCAGCGTTGTGTTTTACCTTTTGCGCATCTGACACGCCACTTAATGTAAGTTTAACTCCGTCGGCTCCTACTGGCATGCTGTACCCCGACTCTATTGCCTCCCACAAATTTGTATATACTCCATTTAAGTAGATTTCGAAACGCTGCTTCCATTGTGGGTAGTCGTCTAACGTGATAAGCTTCGGGGGTTTATTGTGAATTCCCACTTCATTCTCCAACAGTAGTAGATTCTGAATACGAGTATCTCTACTTGCTTTGTATGTTGAAAACTGATCCTCAATTTCACTTAACTTTACTATTTAACAAACTACTGATGTATGCGAATGAAGGTATGCGATTGGGCTTATTCGGGCGATTGAAGTAGGCGAATGGTTCCATCGTGCGACTGAACAAATGCGGATGAGTTAGTCGGCCAAATGAACTAATGCGGTTGAATAGTCCGAATAGGGATCTCAATCGTATGAATAAGGGTACGAATGAGTCCAA